>JACMZG010001913.1:16954026-17061526 GCA_018340805.1 Microvelia longipes | reverse complement strand
AACTGCTTAGTATGTCTTAAAAGCACCAAAAACGTAAAATTCAGTTTATGAATTTTTGGGTTCGTAAGGGAAAAAAATTTCCTGCGTACCTTTTTTTATAACTTTATTGATTATTGCCAAATGAATAATCAATTGAATAGACTTCAATTGATAATTGAAAATAATCAATGGAAGTCTTAAAATCAGTTTTATTTATTTATCTTCTATTCTATTTATTGTAATAAATAGATTAGTTTTAATCCTATAGTGGTTACCTATATCTACTCACTTTCCACGCCCAATTTTGCTTTACGAAATTGATCCGAAAACACCGTAGATATTGCAGTGCATTTGTTCAGCAAAATTCAGCTTGTTTAGTGCTAGTGGTTAAAAGTGTGACAGCTAGCAATAAATCCTATCTTTTATATTTTAAGGACCAACGAAGCGAGTTTATAGTTTTAAGGACGAGCACTCTTAGCAAATCACTACTTAGCAAATCTGACAAAGTAAGGAGTCCGAAAAATTAAAAAAAAATATTTCGCACTCAATTTTTTCGAATTCATCTGTTTCAGTTGATGTTTATCTTGATTTGTTTTATTGGTTTATCATTTGAATTGAAATATTTTTATTTGAACAATCGGTTTAAAGTGTTTTTTTCTAGGCTAGTAATGCAAAGAAGGAAAGATAATGTTGTCTACAATAGATTAACCTTGACCTTGTGCCTTGGTAAGAGCTTGGTACCAGGTAAAGCGGAATTATGTTGCAATTGCATTTTATAGGCTTGCCTAACGAGTAATACCTCTCGCTCTCTATATACAATACTTCTCATTATATCATCAGTTTTAATAGTCATCTTTATTCAATTTAATTATTTCATTATAATTAATCAACGAAGAGGTTAAATTTATAAAATTGATTATACAATTTTGATACTTTAACTCCATTACATCTCTATTCACTAACTATCCCAAATGATTCTTTTTTCATTTGAATTCTAATTTAAAAGTGTATTTTATTTTTTATTTTATTATTTAAAATGTATTTTATTTTATTATTAAAATGTATTTATGTTTTATTTTATTATTTGAAATGTATTTATTTTTTATTTTCTTATTAAAATGTATTTTATTTATTATTTATTTTATAATAAATAATAATGTATTTTATTTTTTATTTTCCTATTTAAAATGTATTTTATTTTATTTTATTTTATTATTTAAAATGTATTTTATGTTTTATTTTATTATTTGAAATGTATTTTATTTTTTATTTTCTTATTAAAATGTATTTTATTTTATTATTTATTTTATAATAAATAATAATGTATTTTATTTTTATTTTACTATTTAAATGTATTTTATTTTATTTTTATTTTATTATTTAAAATGTATTTTATTTTATTTTTATTTATTATTTAAATGTATTTTATGTCCCCTATTTTAAAGGAATAGGGGACTCACTGATCAAGAATATTTAATATATATGGATGTATGTATATATTTATTAAAGGCACAAATACAAATTTATCAATTGAGCACGCTACACTGTGATCATCATAATAAACAACTTGTTGAAGCTGTTTTTTTAAAAAAAGTATTTTAACCTTTTGCCTTCTATACTGTATATTTTTTTTTATTTATAATTTTTTATTGAGCACATGCTCCAAGTTTGTTATTACATGCACTCAAGCCCTTTCGTTAAAAAGGTGGGTATAACCCAATAGAGGATACTTTACGCATTTATCTCAAATAAAAATGTACAATCTTACAAACTTATTACAGTAATACAGTGATAAAAGTAAAAGAAAAATATTTCTAATTCTATGAAATAGTTATTGGTAGTTTAAGGCTTTATTGCATAAAAATCGGCGCAAAATCTGATGAATTCGACATAATTTTGTGAGTTACGTATTTTTAGCACATTTTATGCCAAGTAGGACCGTAAAAGTTTAGGGTTACGCATATAAATATTATCTGATCCTGTCCGTGTATTTACTTATTTATTATACTAGCGTATTGTTGGTATTATATTAATGTGATCTATAGCTTCGTCACCTCTGATTAGATTGACAATGCAAGGCCATTTCTCATAAAATAAATAATAAAAAGAAAAACTAGTCTTTTGAATAGATTCTTAGACTTACAGAGTATACGGAAGACTGCTTGCTAACATGCATCATCTAACAACTATTATAATTACTATAGTACTTCCTATGTTACTTTTATTTATTAATTTTATTATTATAAGTTTTAATCTGTTAATACTCCTTATAGCTCTCCTATCCCTTCATAGAAGGCATAGAAGGAGAAAGTGTTGTAATGGCAACATTTGTTTTAGCGAATTTTCGGAAAAAAATGAGATGAGGTTAAGGTCAAAGAAGGAGGAGGTAGATTGCTAAAAGAGAGGACTTTTAATAAAAACCAATGAATAAATATATAAATATATATATATATATATATATATATATATATATATATTATATATATATATATATATATATATATATATATAATATATATATATATATACATATATTTCAATACTTTGGAAATGGTTTTTAGGATCGGAATGAAACTTGATCTTGGTTCTGACCCTTTTTCTCAAATCCTATTAAATATATAATATAAATGACGTCATTGACACAATAATGACTTGCAAAAATTCATTTGAACTTCTTGTTTTTTTTTATAAAATTTCTACGTTCTAGGTTTTAGAATTGTCATAATAACTTAATGTTGTTTGACACATTGTTATGTATGTTACACACCATGTATGTGACTCACTAGGAGTCAATTATGTATGCAATTATATTATACGGCTGAATTTATGTAATCTTTAACATTATGCACTTTTATACTGTGATGTAATAGTTGATTTAACTTACTTACTTGGTAAAAATTTATTTTTTTATTTATTACTATTATTTACTATTAGCTACTACAACTATTACTTACTATGTTTCTTTTTCTGATAAGATTTTACTATTATTTTAACTTACTAATTTTCTTTACCTGATACTACAATACTACTATTATTAGTTACCAGTTAGTATTATACTATTATTTTATCTTAATATTTTGTTTTATCTGTTACTATTATTTACTATTAGTTACTCTAACTATTACTTACTTTGTTTATTTTTCTGATAAGATTTTACTATTATTATAACTTACTAATTTTCTTTACCTGATACTACAATACTACTATTATTAGTTACCTGTTAGTATTATACTATTAATTTATCTTAATATTTTGTTTTATCTGTAACTATTATACTATTATTTTTAATTACCTTTTAGTATTATACTATTTATATCACTTAATAAATTGCTTTATTTGTTAATATTGTGCCAATGTTGATACTATTTTTTATCTGTTAGTGTTATACTGTTATTATTACTACTATTGTGTAATATTAGCAAAAAGTTTACTATTCTTCAAAAAAACTAATGTATTATTAAATTTTAATTTAATTGTATTGTGATTTATTTTATTAGGACTCTATATTTTATTATTTAATAATAATTAAGAATTAACTTTTGCGTTCTTAATTTTATGAGTTAATTTATTTCTCTATAAACTTGTAAAAGTTTTAAATAAGTAGACAAAAAGGGATAAATTGAAGTTTAATTTTAATTAGCAATAATCTCATAAAAAAGGAATCACATAAATTAAACTTGATTTTGTGGAAATACAAAGTTCATGCTTACATCACAATATGGTGCTAAATCTACGCGAATTGTCGCTCAGATGGTCGTGGTCAGTTCGTCCTTGTGTTCCTCTCTCTTGGATATTTAACTATTTTTGTTCTTTTTTCATTTAACATTATACTTTCTGCTGTTATTCCACTAACTCGTGAGGATTATTCTGTTAAAATGTTAACATAATCCCCTTTTACTTTTATTGAACTTCTGTTTGACTTCTTGTTTGATATCATTGGGCGATCTTTTGTTTTAACCTGGTATTTTATCTCGTATTCCATCCGCTTAGTATTTATATTTGAGAGGACAATAATTAATTAACAATAATTTAATAATTATTGTTTAATTTATTATTCAATTATTAATTTATTAATTATTGATTGCTGCAATGTGAAGTAGTGTATACATAAACTAATAACAAGTCTCTTCACAGAAACAGTTTTGATTAAAAAGAAAGCCGACTTTCGACCACTTCTGGCCATCCTCAGTCATGCTAAATTGAGTGCCGAGTTATATATAGTCCTTTAAAGGCCTAGGATGCACTCTAGAGTGCGTTCTAGGTGCGTTCGTGCGCACCTAGGCCTGTACGAACTAGAGTGCGTCCTAGGCCTTTGAAGGACTATATATAACTCGGCACTCAATTTAGCATATTAATATAAATATTAATTTTACTATTCAATTTCCTAAAACAAGAAGTGTAGGTCACCTAGTTTTTAGCGAATTTCCAAAGAAAAAATCGGGTACGGGATACCTCAGAACTTTTCCTCATTACATCGGATTCGCTTCGCTCGTCCTCAGATGGTAAATGCATCCGTATCATTCCCAGTGGTCATTTATCCAGGCACTGAGCACGTACACTTATTTATTACGTCAAGAGGTACACTTGTACCAAATTACAACTTAATTGTAATATTTTCCGATTTTTACAATTTTTAAAAAACGTATACGAATCATTCGAAAAAATTGAACTAATGTTGATAATAAGATGAAACTTGGCTCATATGAAAGGCTTATGCATAGCTATATAGGTGCCAAATTTTAATCTGATCGCAACATTTTTCCGTGTTTTATCATTTGTCGACATTTTTGCAGAGTCATTATTGCGGGTTATTGACGGCATAAAAAAATATTTTCCGAATGGCACAACTACAACGGTAGACTGATTTTTGTACAAAGTTTCAATTAAAAAAATAAAAATAAAAATAAAATGCCCGTTTTAGGGCCTTTCGGCCCATCAGGGTATTCACCCTGCGGGAACCACCTCAGGTGGGTTGCATCTACTACACTCTAAGAATTAATTAAAGTTGGCGAAATCATTTTAATACAAATACTATTCATAAAATCTTAGAGCATAGCCCGGGCTGTGAACCCCGGACCTCCGGTGCCGAAATCGAACGCCTTTACGATCACGGCCACGGAGGCAGACACAAAGTTTCAATTACCTATCTTAAATACACTGGGCACTATGATGATAACAGATACACGCAAAAACACACACATACACACACACCCATACAGACAGACAACTTTGCAAAAAGCACTCAGAAAGCCTTAAAAAACGCTTGAAACTTATAATGCCGTTTTCATCCCGGATTCGGATTTTTTTGCAAACACAATTCTTTTCCTATACCTTCGGTGTAAATGAGGAAAAGTAAAAAGCTTATGAGGTGGGGGTCATGCTGGGGGAGGGAGGTTGATTTTTCCGATAGAGGGGAAACCTTATTGATTATGATGTATGTGTGCCGTAATTAACCCAAACTAATGACTTAGCAAAAATGGCCAAAACTTCAAAAAACTGTTCAATCCGACTAAAATTTTATATACATGTATTAAATGATATGTATAGTAAACACATGTACGAAGTTTAAAATTTGTTAGCAGCGTGTTTTCCGGTTTTATTGATTGACATATAGAACATAAAGTACACAAATCACGTTTTTGACTAATACATTGGGAAAGTGGCTTATATCTTGGATTTATGCCACTTATATTAACTAATAATATTACAAACTGATATAAGATCACACATGTGGCCGTGGAGCGGCCTAGCGGCCAAAGGCCCTTCATTTCAGTTTGTGTTTACGAGTCGAAACCGGCTTATAAGCAGAATAAGAATAAATAATAATTTTATTTCAGTAAGTAATGTACTAAGCGCAATGAAAACGTAACAATTTTCAAATTTAATTTTACATTACTTGTTAAATTAACAACACTATTTACATACAGTGTTTCCCCGGATGGGGTTTCCTATACGTGTAAATGACAAAACATTTCATTTTTCGAAAAAGCCATTCTTCATAAAAGCTCCTGCATGTTTTTAAACTAAGATTTTTCATGATTTTTATTTTTATCGGTAGACTCAAAAACTGCAATTTTTGAAAAATGGACGAAGAGTAAAGTAGGCTTAATTTTGACTTTTCGATAAAAGTATTCTTCATAAAATTGTTAAATTTTAGCTCCTGAGACAATTTTTCTATAAAAAAATTAAAATAAAAATTTTCCAGTTTTACACCCAAATTTTGGAAAAAGTATAAGTTGTTCAATCTGGATAAATGATGCATCGTTTTAAAGGTATTAACTAGAGGAACAAAAATGGTAGTATTGTAAACTTCTATTTAAGTTACACTAACTGAGATATTTTAATAAAACGGGAAAGTGTTTATTTGTTATTGTTTTTATTATTTTTGACATCTTTTTTTAGTTAAGTAAAATTAACACTTTCTCGTTTAATTAAAAGTTAGTTAGTGTAACTTTAATCGAAGTTTACAATACTGTCATTTTTCCACTAGTCAAGACCTTTAAAACGATGTAACATTTATCCAGATTGCCCAACTTTTAATTTTTCCAAAAAAATGGGCGAATTTTGAAACTTTTTATTTTTTAATTTTTATGAAAAAATTATCTCAGGGGGACAATTAAACAATTTTATGAATAATACTTTTTTCAAAAAGTCAAAATTAAGCCTACTTTACTCTTCGTCCATTTTTTAAGAATTACAGTTTTTGAGTCTACCGTTAAAACTAAAAAATATGAAAAATCTTAGTTTAAAAACATGCAGGAGCTTTTATCAAGAGTGACTTTTTTTCGAAAACCCCATTGGGGACACACTGTATGTATACTTGAAACTTTATTAATTACATATTGCTGTCAGTAAAGATGATTATTATTAAACTATAAACGTAACCTAAATATATTTCAATTATAGATTTTTTTATTTCTATATTGATAAACTAATAGATTTTATTTAAAGAAAAAACTTATATTGTAATTTTGTTTATATTTTTTTATACTAAACTATAATAATGATTAAAATCTATAAAAATGATTGCTATCTTCCTCTAATTACAAATCGTGTGGGAAAAAGATACAAAATATTTAGTTAAATATAATCGTGAAGACAAAATATCACAGATGTCCTCGCAGGTCATTCAATGAAATTGTGTTCTCAAAACCGAACCTAATTACAATAACACCCTTGAAGACAGATTAACACACACTTTAAACAAGACTGAAAAGAAAACAATGGTTCCTCATTGTACTAACACCAATACAAATTACACATCCATTATTATTGATCAAAAAAATAATAATTTATTATCACTATAAACAGAATTTTGCAATCATTATCAATGAATTTTGCTATTGATTATTAATTAATTTTGCTGTATATTATAAATTAATTTTGCTATTCATTATCAATGAATTTTGCTATTCTTTCATTATCAATGAATTTTGATATTCATTATCAATGAATTTTGCTATTCATTGTCAATGAATTTTGCTATCCATTGTAAATGGATTTTGCTATTTATTATCAATGAATTTTGCTCTTTACTATCAATGCATTTTGCTATTCATTATCAATGAATTTTGTTATTCATTATTAATGAATTTTGCTATTCATTGTCAATGAATTTTGCTATTCATTGTCAATGGATTTTGCTATTCATTGTCAATGGATTTTGCTATTTATTATCAATGAATTTTGCTCTTCATTATCAATGCATTTTGCTCTTCATTATCAATGCATTTTGCTCTTCATTATCAATGCATTTTGCTCTTCATTATCAATGAATTTTGCTATTAATTTTAATTAATTTTGCTCTTCACTATCAATGCATTTTGCTCTTCATTATCAATGAATTTTGTTATTCATTATCAATAAATTTTGCTCTTTATTATCAATGCATTTTGCTCTTCATTATCAATGAATTTTGATGTTCATTATTAATTAATTTTGCTATTCATTATAAATGAATTTTTCTATTCATTATCAATGAATTTTGCTATTGAGGTAAATCAGATTTTTTTGTCAACAAATAATTAAACATAAAAATGTGTTAAAGATTTTGTATTTTTGTATTATTGTACAATGTAATTTAATGTTTTTAATAATAGTTATTTATGCCATAAGGCTGAGAAGTGTGTCTTTATGTCACGGCAATTAGATTTACCGACGAGCGAAGCGAGTCAGGAAAAATTGCCAAGACATAAAGACATTCTCAGCCAGATGGCATACACTATTTTTTTTTGAGGTAGCACTCATTAAATAAATAGCGCTATATACTTAATGGAAAAAAACAAACGTTTAATTAACTCCATATTATCGTCGTCATTGAATTCATCCATAGCTTCACACTTTTCCAAAAAAATGTAAAAGCTTTACAAATAAACACACAAAAATTGTCAATTAGTTAGAACACCTTTTAAAAACGAAAAAAAATTGTTTACGAACAAAAACAGAAACAAAATAATTTTAATCTCTTCTCTATGAACAAAATGAACGTTTTTAAAGAAATCTCATGAGGGTTTTACACAGATTGTTTTTTTGAACACGCTACATTACAGTAATGGCGACAATATATGAATTACTTTTACGTCCTAGGAGTTTTTTTTACATTCATTATTGTCCTCGGAGGTGAAAAGTACTAAATAACCTCCTATAACAATAATGGTTGGCTTCTCATCCTAAAAACGGTCCAATAAAATGCTCAATTACGTACTACCTCAAAAAAATAATATTATGTTAAATATATAATTATGTATTACGTATAGATTTATTTATATGTATTACATAAATTAAACAAAGGGAAAGTAACTTAATTTATTATATTATTCATTTCAATTCGATTGTTTTGGTGTTAAAATAATTTAATATTCAATTTCGTTCATTGAATCGTTTATAGAATTTTAAAGGAGATCATTTATTTTTCTATTCTTTTAAATTTGCTATTTGTAATTTTTGTTTGTTTGTAGTAATGATTGGATGATAATTAGAGTATAGATTTATTTATTGATGTATAAGAATAAAAGGATATAAATCCTGTAGGATATTTTACTTATCACTTATACCGTAGGTATAAAGGAAAAATATTGTGTTTAGAATATATTGTAGAATATGTGTATGAATATTATATGATATGATATATGTATGAATATATTGTAGAATGTGTGAATATGAATATGTGTAGAATATATATATATATATATATATATATATATAATATATATATATATTATATATTGTGTTTAGAAAAAAATCCAAAACCGAGATGTCACCGGAATCATTCGTTTCAGGTGTTTTTAAGACCTCGTGAGTGGTTTTCACAAAGTTGGCTGTCTGTATGTGTGTGTGATACCATCGTAGCTCCTAGTGTATTTATGCTAGAGAGTTGAAATGTTGTACAAAAATCATTCTAACTACCGCTGTAGTTATGCTATTCAGACAATAATGTATAACGTCATTAACCCGCTAAAATGACTTAGCAAAGATTTTGAAAAAATCATAATACGCGGAAAAATTATGCGACCATATTGAGAGTTTTCACGCTAGTAGCCATATATAAGACTTACATATATGATAAGTTTCATCTCATTATTGGCATTAGTTCAGTTTTGATCACACGGCTTGTGTCCGTTTTTTAATAAATTGTAAAAAAATCAGAAAACAGTAGAATTGATTTGAAATTTAGTACAAGTATAGCCATACGTAATAACCAAGTACACTAAGTTTCGTTTCAATACGTCAAGTATATCTATGGGTTTTGTAGGATCATATAAGTTTAACAGCTTTGAGCGTGTTGAGTGCCTAGATGGGTGGCCGGGTGAATAGGTGCTGGGAATGGATGGATATATTTACTATATATATATATATATATATATATATATATATATATATATATATATATATATATATATATATATATATATATATATATATATATATATATATATATATATATATATATATATATATATATATATATATATATATATATATATATATATATATATATATATATATATATATATATATATATATATATATATATATATATATATATATATATATAATATATTTAATTATATATATCTGTGTGTTTGTATGTGTATTTTATGTTTCTATGGGACACGATCAATTTCGCACGCTTTCTCGGATTAATATAAAACCCTACAAAATCAACCTTGGTCTCAATTCCTATTGTTTATTAAATATTTGTGACGTTATTAACATTTCTAAAAATCTTTAAAAAGTGTTTTAATCGGGCTAAATTTTTTTACAGTATATTACTATGCATAGTAACAAATATACAATGTTATATTTTATTATCTGCATGAGTTCTGCTTCTATTGATTGACGTATACAACATAATGTGAATAAAACACGTTTTTTATAAATAAGTTTAAAAATTTGCCTATATCGTGGCAGTATCCATTTATATAAACTAGTAATATGATAAACTGATATAGGACATCAACCATGTAGCCGCTAAGTGGCCACAAAAATGTGTTGGGTCTTCAAAGCGGCCCCCAGTGCGGACTCCGCGGAACGGCTCAGAGGCAAAAGGCCTTTTGTTTTTACTTTAGCCTTTTTGTCACGCAAAAATTTCCAATGTACGGCTACAATTTTTTTAGGATCGCATCAAAGTTTGTTTACGGCCCTATTGAAACTTGTAGCGCCTAGTATAATTAGATTTTTACTTCTCCACATTAATACCGTAGGTATATCAAAAAAGTATTGTTTTTGCTAAAAAATTCGAAAAGGAATTTTAGCTGAATATTCTCTGTTTCTCGTGTTTTAAGACCTCGTACCTGATTTTTTTATTATGACTTAAATGTCAGCTGCTAAGCATGATATCAATAATCGGAAGACGCTGAGCATATGTGCAAAATTTATTAGTCAAAGCAATATGGAGTATACAAAAAAGATACGGGTTTCACATCCTTAAGTAAATTTGCCACGACTTTATTTCCTGATGTGTACGACTCTTAATGTTTTGTTCCTTTTAAGTAAAACCCTGGTTTAATCAAGTTGAATACATTCATCCCACTAATATTTTATATTATTATATATTGAGCGAATTTATTACTATAATTTTGTAAACTATTATAAATAAGTTGAAAAGCATTAAATTCTGTTATAAAATATTTCATTTTTATTACCTTGAGGCCATTCTAAATTTTTCATTTAAGCATGTATACAATTTACCACCCTCAGATTTGTTCAAAATGCACTATACTCGCTCTCTTCCTGGTATTTCTTTTTCTTTTGAAATCTATAAAAAATATAAATTTTCTATAAAGTGTAAAAATATGGACTTAATAGCATTTTATTAAATTTAAGAAAAAATATACATAACAGGTTAGTTAATTTTTCGGAAAAAAATCACTTTACAAAGTATAATTTTTTATACAGTTAAAAAAATATCAAAGCTTGGGTAATGCTAAACTTTGAAAGTATGTAGTTTAATTTTTTATGTAAAATGTATAATGATTTTATGCTTAAGTGTGAAAGTTTACAGTTTGATACTTAACTTTACGTTGCTGAAAACAGGAATGATTTATGAATAATACGTACATTTAATTTTTTCTGTGCCGCTTTAAAGCGAGAAAGTTAATAATTGTGCCAGACCGCTTCGCCGGGCTATCAACTCGCTCATAAACACTATCTTCTATGTTGGTTGTTGTTTTGTATTATTTCTTGTTTTATTATTATTTTTATTACTATGCCATTACCCAACTTCGCAGACATGTTTCGCGGCCTTCAAGGCTCGCCGTAAACATTCGGGTTCCGAGGGCCACATATTTTAACTATGTCTAACTAGTAAATAAATAAATAAATTGGCTATATTTAACAAAGTAGTAAACAATACAATTACATAAGATTTTTTTTTAAATTTACTAAATAATTAAAAAAATAGGTAACTACATAGGAGGCCCGATGTGTCAGACGCTCCTACCTCTATTACATTACTTTGAATCAATGAAAGAAATGTCACGTTAAAGCAGCTATGCATGTCTGACTAGTATAGTATCATGATTTTACGTCTGACTAGTGTAGTAGTCTCACCAGGGCCGAGGGTAGACAATGTCCTTCCTTACTACTTTAACAAAAAGCAATGTCATCGACCTACAGGTATACATAAACAAATATGAAATTTGGGGATAGCCCGATTGAGCATCAATATATATAATATATATATATATATATAATATATATATATATATATATATATATAATATATATAATAAATTCTAGTCTGAAGATCATGACTGAAATGGTTCACTGATATAACTTTATTAGTTGATAGCTCGAGTTTTGCCCCGCCTGCTGATGACGTTAAGCCGAAACCGGTCCAGGAATATTAACATCCTTGTAAATTAATAGCAACTATCGACAGTTGCTGTTTTTATAGTAGTAGCTTATATTTAATTAAATCTCAAATTGTGCTTAATTTAAGTTGTTACTTATTTTCAAGATAGTTTAAATATAGTTGATTTTATTTGATTAAATCCTAAATCGTCTTTTGGAAGTTGCCAGATAGTTTAAATATAGTTGATTTTATTTTATTAAACCCTGAATCGTCTTCTGGTAGTAGCCAGATAGTTTAAATATAGTTGATTTTATTTTATTAAACCCTGAATCGTCTTCTGGTAGTAGCCAGATAGTTTAAATATAGTTGATTTTATTTTATTAAACCTGAATCGTCTCTGGTAGTTAGTTTATATAGTTGATCTTGGTATGCATAGTTTAAATATATCTTCATTGATATTTTATTAAATCTCGAATCTTACTTCTTTAAGTTGACAGATAGTTTCAATATAGTTTCTTTTATATGATTAAACCTTGAATCATATTTCTTAAAGATGCTTTTCTTCATTAACTTTTTTATGTATGCGTTTAGTAAAACTATAATGCACATTTATTTTCCTAATGATTTCCTAATTTCTTACACTACCCAAACCTCCTTACTAACTTCAATTAATCTTTTTTGATTTTGATTTTTAACCGGAATCATCCGTTAAAAACATTTAGCCGAAGGGTTTGAGTATGTGTGTGTCACAAATATCCTGGAAAATTGAGACTGGAGTGCTTTTTAGCGAATTTCCTTTAGAAATATTGTGAAAAAGGTGTCATGGCAGAAGTCGAACTTTGTGTCATGACCCAAATCTGTTTTAAATGTCCTGACCACGACAAAATTACTTTCGCAAAACTTGACAGTTTTAGAGGCAACCTAACCGTATGATTATGCGTGTTTTCTTTGAAATGCAGTAAATATGAATTACAAGTAGTGCTTGATTAAGTAACTGCTCAAATGATAAAGCCTAAACCGGAATCTTAAGCAAGAAATGGATTTTTTAGCACGGAATCACGCATTCCTGAGAAAAATTCGCTCCGCATGTACCAGAATTACATATACTTCAGTAAATGTTTAGCATACGGATGTTAGAACACATCTAAAACTTTAATTAAGAAAATCTGATATCATTTTACATCTATATAAATTAACATTCAATGATCTGATTTTAGACTGATTTTAATACAGACGTACGGTTTAGTCCCGATTTCCGTGAATCCTAAATCGTGGGAATCCAAATTTTCAGCACAGTAATGAAACATAATAGATTGTTTTTTGAAAACCAATTTCTCATTAAATAATTGAATATGATATTTTAATTGTTATCACAATGCTTTCTTTCCTTTCGGATGTAACTTTTCGGGAAGGAAAATACTTAAACTAGTGCGTAGCTAAGTAATTAATGTTAGGAATTTCGTTCAATACTTTTTAAGCATTTCCATTTATTTAAGTCTCAGATATATTAAGAATGATGACATTTAAAAAATTAGAACATACTTCTTGCTACAATTATAGATAAGTTTAAAATGTCGTCATGTAGGTAATATTATGTATTAAAGTTTAAACTTTTAGTGAAAACTTTAAAACTTAGTTATACAGTATCCTTTACATCTGACCTCCGTATATGTGAATATGAAGTCGTAGTGCTTAGTCGAGTTCGCCAGAAGTTCTTGCTATCTTTAAGTTATATTTTTATTTGTAATTTATCTATTATTATTATTAAATTGATTTTTAAGTACATAAGGCGTCCCGAATAGTTTTCAGGGACTGAAAAGTTTTTATATGTCTGTGTCGCACATATCCTATTTTGTTTATGCTATAGTTAATTATTTTTGCCTTTATTAATTTAAATGAGGTGCTTAAATAAGTATATAGCTGAACAAGCTTTATTATATTTCGCTGTCATTCTTTGCCTGGTGGGAAGAGACTTCAAATGCTAAACTGACGATAAAAGGATAGCTTGCAAAGAAGAACTTAAAAATCAAGGCCTGAGAAAGAGGCCTTGATTGAAGACTTTAAAAACTTGGCACAGTAAGATGAAACTTTAAAAGTAAGGTCTGTGAAATGATACTTAAAAAGCTAGTCCGCTGAGGAGAGGCTTTCAAAGCTACAACAGTGAGAAGAGACTTTAAAAGACTTTGTTTCTAGCTAAAATCAAGAAGTCATCCATCCAGGCATTTAACACGCTCAAAGCTCCTTTACTTTTATGATCCTAAAAAAATCATGGATATACTTTTCCATTTCAAACGAGACTTACAAGGTATACACTTGTACCGAATTTCAATTAAATTGGATTATTTACCGATTTTTTACCATTCGTTAAAAAAACGTGCACTAGTAAATTGATAAAAAATGAACTAATGCTGATAATGAAATGAAACATGGCATATATGTTACATATGTGTCTTTTAAATTGCTACATGCGTGCCAAATTTTAATCCAATCGCAATTTTTGCGCGTTTCATGATTTTTCGAAATTTTTAGTCTTTATTGCAGTTTAATGACACTATAAAAAATATTATCCGGGTAGCGCAACTAAACCTGTAGACACCTAGTAGACGTAGCCTTAAAACACCTGAAACAAATAATTCAGATGTTTTCGGATGCCGTTTTCGGATTTTTTCCAAACACCATGCTTTTTTCACTCTATATACCTAACACTATAAATGAAGAAAATTAAAATTTTTATTTAATTTTAACTTTAAACATTATCCTAAAACTGTATTGTCTCAGCAATCTTACCAGGATTGTTTTTGAAGGGAGAAACATAGGTGAAGACCACCTTATTAAAATTTATTAATAAAATGAATTAAAGGTAGGCTGATAACAAAATCTAAAAGCTTGACTGGTGAAAAGATACTTTAATTTAGCATCTTTATTAATTAATATTTGCTTTAACCGATCTTTGGTCTTTTTAATTATTTTAATCTGTGATTAGACTAAATATTATTCCATTCAAGTAACTTCAAAGCATCTAAAGTGTTGTCGCCATTGTCTCTCAACCTAAAAGTCTACATAGTGATAGCGGTGTTAATAATTATCCAAATATTTCTATCCTCGTACGTTATTCCTGGCGATCGTGACTCTTAGCTCTTCTCTTTGTGCAGTAAAGAAGTATTGTAAGCGTATTAATTGCTCATGTTCCAATATTTTATTACTCGAAGGTTGCTAATAAAATGTTTATTGGATCAAAAAGTTCATTGCGTAATGTGTCAGAGCAGCCGCAGCCAAAAACAAGTAAAATAGGATAAATAGTTTCAAGAGGCCATGTTAAGGTTAACATTTTTCCAATCTATGAGCTTTCCATCGAATCAACCTTGAAATTTTTAATAATAAAATATTTCTGGGCGTTTCCACAAATCCAAGGTCCTTGAAGTATGAGGTTTTAATGTCCCATAAAGTAGTCGAAGAAGTAACTAACGACTATAGCAGCTAAAACGAAAGGAAGTAGCAGAATTATTTCCTTTCTTATCTCCTGAGAAGTAGGGAAACATTGTAATAAGTTAAAATGGGACATTTAATTTATTTATTGCAATATCATCAAGTTATGGTCCTAGAGCCCATTGCAAAATTCTTGACCTTGGAGCCCCAAAAGTTTTACCTGCTAGATTGATTTGTTTTGGCTCTCTGATAAAAGGTTAGGTGGTCTGCCATTTCAGATCGAAGAATTTTGATTTGTTTTGGCTCTCTGATAAAAGGTTAGGTGGTCTGCCATTTCAGATCGAAGAATTTTTTTGCTCCAGGACCCCCTTAAAGTCCGAAAAAATGACCCCAAAATCAGTTACTGTCCCTTAGCGCTGTTCCTATTGGTTTTATAAAAAACGATAAAAGGGTCTTTTTTAAGTTCATTAAATTTATGATAAATCAATGTTTTAACCATAAAAATTACCGAAAATGCAACCAAAATCTCTAAATTACACCCCAAAACGCACAAAAACCTTAAAATTGCATAATAAAAAATAGAGTTGTGGAGTCCAGATATAAGGAAAAATAAAAAACAAGTCTCTCCACTGATGTTTAAGTGTAATGACTAAGCCAGCTTTCAGACTTGACAGTCCATCATCAGTGCCTAACCAACAAAGTAACTTACGTAGTACTTTGTTGGTTAGGCACTGATAATGGACTGTCAACATCATCAGTGCCTAACCAACAAAGTAACTTACGTAGTACATTGTTGGTTAGGCACTGATGATGGACTGTCAACATTATCAGTGCCTAACCAACAAAGTAACTTACATAGTACATTGTTGGTTAGGCACTGATGATGGACTGTCAAGTCTGAAAGCTGGCTTTGTCATTACACTTAAACATCAGTGAAGAGACTTGTTTTTTATTTTTCCTTAAAATTGCATGTTTTTCCTGTAATCATGTTTAAGATATAAGCAGATTTAAAAATCAGACATTTTATCAAACCATAGGTAATACAAAGTTGTTCTAGAGACAGAGAGTAGCACTGCTCTCATAATAATAATAATTGCCCGTTTAGAGCCTTGCGGCTCATCAGGGATAACCCCAGCGGGAACCACTTCGGGTGGTAGTAGCAACCGTTACGCTCAAAGTGAATTCTAAAGTTGGCGATAATTTATCTTAACAATAATCTATAAACTGAGAGCGTAACCTGGGATGCGATCCCAGACCTCCGTGGGTGTCAAAGGTCAGTGTAAAGACTAACGCCTTAACGACCTCGGCCACGGAGGCGGCTACTGCTCTCATGCTCTCATATATGATGATTTATTGTTTAACATGTAAGACATGCTCTGGTCACACTTAGCAATATCAGTTTTAAGAAAATTTATCAGCGACATATCTTTTTTACTTTTCCACATTTATACCGTAGGTATATAGGAAAAGTATTGTTTTAAATGAATTAGTGCTATCCATTATTTTGGATTCACAATAACTGTATCCCTTGCTACAATCAGACCATTACTAAGTACCTACATATTTTTATTTCGATTAAAGGCCTCATCCTAATTGTCCAGAAATCCTTCTATAGAGCTTGAGGATATTTAACTGAACCTTTACAAACGCAGAACCCGCAAATACTGGACATGATTAAAAAAATTCACAACATTAATGCTCCTTTCTTGGAAATAAGGAAAGTAAAAACAAATCCTAATTTAAAAAAAAATATAAAATTTAGAAAAAGCATTATTATCTTTATGCACATCTAACTTATAAATTGTTGTGAAAGATGTTCAATAAATTATATACAATCAAATATATTTTGATAGTTCGAAGCTGTACTTTCTTTTCCGAACATAGTATTTACTTTTTTCCTGACTTTTGCAATAGGGGTCAAGTATTGTTGAAAAATTAGGTTTCGTATTAAAATAATAGCAAGTTATTTTACTGTACATAAACACTCGTTTTAAATAAATGCCTATATTTCTTTATAATAATATTTGGATGATACTTGAATGAATAGTTATTTATGGAGTAGGGATAAACGAAAGTTTTACATCCTGAGTTATCTCCTACGGTAAAGCCGAATGAGGAAACATAATTTGCTCCCGAGGCCCTACCAAGAAGGAAAATATGAGAGCTTTATATTTTCCATAAAGCTGGTCCCACTGAGAATTTTTACTATCTGAAGACAAGCGAAACGAGTCCAAAGGCAAGTTGCAGTATAAATTTGGCGAACTATATTTCTGAGGACGAGCGAAGCGAGTCCGAAGCAGGGAGGATGAGTGAAGCGAATCTGATGTAATGAGGAATAGTTCCGAGGTACCCCGTACCTGATTTTGTTTTTTCATTGGAAAACTGAAAACGACATCTCACTTGAAATTTATTATTTACTGGCCGTCATTTTTATTTTATTTTATTTACCGCGGTGTTTTCAACTTTTGCTCACTTAGAGTTGTCTTATCGACTTCGGACCTGTTTCATTCGATTCAGGGCTCCGAGAAACAACAACAAGACCCTTATTTCTAGTAAAAAAATTTAAAATTAACCTTGAATTTTACTGATGTTTAATTAATTTTAAGTCCGCCAACCAAGCTCATGACGTTAACAACGTTATTAACTTGTTTTCTGTAGAGTTTGTGTCATCCCCAAGACAGATTTTAGTGCCAAGTTTCCACACACAGATATACAAAATATATATATATATATTATATATATATATATATATATATATATATATATATATATATATATATATATATATATATATATATATATATATATATATATATATGTATATAATATATATGCATCTCTAAATATTTTATTACCTACCATGTTTTGATAATTCTATATTGAGGAGAAAATTAAGTAGTCAGAAAAAACGAAAATAATTTATATTCTTATTTAAGTTCATTTTTATTAAGGTCATGTATGTCTTAAGGCTGTATTGTATATATTATATATTAAGATCTAATTTACAAAATGATTGTATTTATTAT
This sequence comes from Microvelia longipes, assembly GCA_018340805.1. NCBI lineage: Eukaryota > Metazoa > Arthropoda > Insecta > Hemiptera > Veliidae > Microvelia > Microvelia longipes. The sequence continues at coordinate 17,042,800 of JACMZG010001913.1, read as the reverse complement.
TCTTAACCATTGCACTACTAAATTCGATAGGTAGATTTTAAATGTAATAGAAATTACATTTATGTTACTCTTATACATGGTTACCCTTTTTCCGCGTTTTATGATTTTTTGAAATTGTTGCTATGTCATTATTGCGAGTTAATAACGTTTTAAAATTATTTCCTGCATAGCACAAACACGGCGGTCGTCTAATTTTTGTACAAAGTTTCAACTCTCAAGCATAAATACACTAGGAGCTACGATGATAACAGACACACACACACATACAGATAGATAACTTTTTAAAAACCAATGAGAAGGTTTTAAAAACAACTGAAACTGAAATTGCGGCGACATCCCGGTTTTGAATATTTTATTCAAACACAATACTTCCTATAAACCTATATATCTACGGTATAAATGAGGAAAAGTAAAAAGCATGACTTAACATAAAAGTTATGCCTCAAAAATGGTCAGTACCTAGATGAGTCACCGCTAGAAAAAGGTATTTACGGTCTAAGGACGACCGAAGCGAGTCCGAAGACGTGTTGTAGAATGAATTTGGTTATTTGTATATTCTGAGGACCAGTGAAGCGAGTCCGAAGTAGCGAAGATGAGCGTAGCTAATTCAATATGGTGATAAAAAGTTACCGGGTACCCCGAACCCGATTTTAATGTTTGCGGGGACCATAGAGATATATACTAGAGGGGGCATAGCCTATCTCAATACATTAAGAGGTCTGAAACATCATTTTGGGGCTCTCAGGGGCTCTGTGTAACCTCAATAAAACCTCTTCTAAGTGTGAGTTAAGGTTATAAGAAATCATTTTTTCGGCTTCCTGCGCATTGTTTGTGTTTTGATTTATAGTTTCAACATTCTACTGTATAATTCACTGTAGATTTGTTCAGTTCATTTGATTATTGATAGTTGAAGGCAGTCAGGTTATTTTTTCGGCGTTTTAAAATTCAACCAATAAGGCCCCTCTAGTAATATATCTGTATGGCAGGAACTATTAAGTACGTTCAACGTACGTAATAGGACGACTATTACGTTCTACGTAATACAACCACGTACTCCGTGGTTGTAGTGTAGAAACATTAGATATTGGTCTATAATCTAAGAACAGATGCATTTTTTTGTGAGTGAGAGGCTAAAATATTAAAGTGATAAAAGTCGAGAAGAGATCCAAGGTGAACAAGAGAATATAATGGTATACACGAAAAAAAATTTTTTTCTTGCGCAAGTTTTTAATACATCTATAGGTTGAGTTCTATTAGTATATCTATGCAGTTTTGTGTCTGTGTTAGTAGGATGCTAGAGTTAGTGCAGTTTGCAATTCGGTACGGCCTTGCAAGTATTATAAAGAGTTTGGTGTACCAAGGTTGTAACTAGGAGAGTTTAAACTTCCGCGTTTATCCCTACCTACTTTATTTCTACATTTTAATCAACTTCTTAAATTTTGTATTATTTGATACTAAAATGATTTCTCTAGAATCAATATTTTATTTTTATATTTGGGCGACTGTAGAATGTAGAAATTTAAAATGCTACATTTAAGGTTTAAACTATGACAAGGTTATTATTTTTACTTTTCCTCATTTATACCGTACGTATACAGAAGAAGTATTGTGTTTGCGAAAAATTCCGAAACGGGAATTATTCGTTTCAGGTGTTTTTAAGACATCCTAAGTGGATTCCACTAAGTTTTCTGTCTGTATGTGTAACTGTTATCATCGTATCTTCCAGTATATTTTTGCTAGAAATTTAAAACTTGGTAGTTGTGCTATCCGGAAAACGATTTTTTATTCCGCGACTAACCCGCAATAAAAACTCAGCAATAATGTCGAGAATTTATTTCACGCGGAAAATGTTGTCCAATAGTTTGAGATTTGTCACGCATGTTGTCATATGCAAGGCCGTGCCAAGTTTTAGCCCATTATCAGTATTAGTACAATTTGTATCGAACTTTGTATGACTTGTATACGTGTTTTAAAAATTGTAAAAAAAATCTACCAATATTTCAATCGATTGAAAAATTTATATATATATATATATATATTATATATATATATATATATATATATATATATATATATATATATATATATATATATATTTTATATGTGTGTGTGTTGTGTTGTGGTGTGTGTGTATGTGTTTGTGTGTGTGTGTGTATGTATGTTTATTAGTATATATAATCCATTATAATCTATGTTTAGATCGTACATATTGTATTATTATAATTGGAGTGTAAAAGCACGTCTCATTATTATTTACAGATAGTCTTAGTGTTTACTACATTACTTTATTCCACGCATATCATTTTTATTCTCCTGTAAACTGTCTAAAATGTAAAATATATTAGGGTTTTTATTTTAACTTTAAAAATCTTATAATTTACTTAAGATTTTTAAAATAATTAGATAGTATAAATTAATTATCTTGTTTTCATGAAAAAATTATTTCCTTCGTTCCTTGCAATGATATTGTAAAATAAACTTGTTCCATTAATTTCCACGTTGATATTCATTTCTGTTTATTATAATTATTTATTAAAAAAAATAAAACAAGAAAATTATAACGACTTTAGCGTAAATAATTACATTGCAATTACACCTAATAATTTAAGAATAATCTGAATATATTTTGTATGAGATATACACTGTAAATTGAATTAAATAATAATGCATTTTGTATTATAAACAAGTGAGGAAAAGTAAAATAAATATAATAATAATAATGATAATAATTTATACATAATAATAAAATAAGATTAACCAAACTCGATACAATAGAATAATATTATTATAATAAATAATATATATTATTTTATTTATCTTTGGCTTCATAGCCGTAGGCATAGAGATGTTATTACTAGAGGGGCCCTATAGGTTAAATTTTGAAACATTGAAAAAGCAACCTGGCCACCTTCGATTATAAATATAATCAAATAATCAGTACAAAATTACAATAAGTTATATAGTAAAACGTTAAAAATACAAATCAAAACACAAACAATGTGCGGGAAACCAAAAACAAAGTATTAATTATAACCTTAACTCACGCATGAAGGAGGTTTCAATGAGGTTACACAGAGCCCCTGAGAGCCCTTAAAAGATGTTTTAAGCCTTTTAATGTATTATATAGGCTATGCCCTCTCTAGCATATATTCTTTATGGCCGTGGTTATGACAGACGCAGATTCAGTGCCCTCTCCCGCTCTCCTAAAATCCTGGACTAGGTCATAAAAAAAATTAACATGATTTACTGCAGAATGAAAAAAAATATATAAATAAAAGAAAGAGAACCGCCGACGTACAGATTTATTTAGATAGGTATTTTTTTAAAAATTAAACCCTACCTTATTAAAATTAAACCCCAGACCTTTATTAAGTTTTTTGGAACGCTAAATTTGATTTTTAAGTTTGCTGAAAATGTTTTGTTAGGTCTGATTTCATCAAAATTCATGCTTGAGGTTTCTCAAGCATGAATGAATGACCTTGACAATGAAGCATGATATGACCTTTGTTTTATTAACAATGCCGTTAACTTTATTAAATTTTTTGGGACTCTAAATTTGATTTTTAAGTTTGCTGAATGTTAAGTTGTTCCTCGAATGTTAAATCTATGGTATGACGTAAAAATGCAAATTTTGCGCCTCAGTCGAAAGCAGCCAGATACTGTTATTTTTGGAAGAAAGGTTATGAAGTTTACTTTCTAATAGACAGCTGTTGTTATTTTTTAAACTTGGCAGCACTGATTGATGATGAAGGCTATGACATGACCTTTATTTTATTAACAATGCCGTAACCATATGGAGGATTTTTCAAAAAGTGGATACATTTTAATATGTTCAATATTTAAACCAAAATATTATGGGTTTTAATTAAAATGCTCTTATATTCATATTAAAATAGTATGTGTTTTAATTAAAATGCTATTATATTCATATCAAAATATTATGTGTTATAATTAAAATTGTGTTATATTCATATCAAAATATTATGTGTTTTAATTAAAATGCTCTTATATTTATATCAAAATGTTATATGTTTTAATTAAAATGCTCTTATATTCATATCAAAATATTATGTGTTATAATTAAAATGCTCTTATATTCATATCAAAATATTATGTGTTTTAATTAAAATAGTGTTATATTCATATCAAAATATGGGTTTTAATTAAAATGCTCTTATATTCATATCAAAATAAATGAACTCTTAAATATAATTTTCCATGAATGAATGGATAAAAGCCAGTGTTTGTATAAAAAATACCCTTGTAAAGGATGGGATGTTTAGAAAATGATGTGTGGCAGGAATTTGAAAACCTCCCCATAGGGTAGCCTACGGGTTACCTTTGTTGAGCCGTCTATTCTGTAAACATTTTTCAAATACTTTCTTAGGTATTGCTGACGAATCGAATCATTGATTAAAAAATAAAAATGAATAAGCAATAAATAATGAGCAATTGAATAATTATTTACTGGCTATTGTAGATTATTTGTTAATACTTTTTTTTTATTATTATTAGTATTATTTATTTGTCACCTTACAACCTTACCTCGGTCATAGAAATTGAATCCTAGGATCATCTGGCTCTTATATTCGGTGCGCTAACCTACAAACATCATCCTTAATGAATTATCAATCCTTATTTTTTAATAATACCTTCAATTACATATTAATAATTAACATCAAACAATTACTAAATTTAATTTTTGTTTTGTTTTTAGGTGACGAATAAGTTTAATTTTTCATATCAAAGTAAAAAATCAATGGATTCATCGTTGGTATTTATATTTTAATCTTATATCTTGGTTTATATTTTATTTCAATTTTTTTTCAAATTTGATTGCATCTTTTTTTTTAATCCTATCAAAAAATCAAATTTTAATTTTCTTTTAATAATTTTTTTTTATAATTCTTAAGTATAATTTAGAAATTTTGTATCCATAATTTCTATGGATAATTTCTATCCATAATTTTTATTTATATTATGTAATACTTTACTTTTAATCTAATAGAACATAAAAATTATATGAAACATTTACTTTCTATTATTTTGTTTGTCTTTCTTTTTGTTACTTTTTCACTCTTTCTTTACCTTTTTTCTATTAGGCCTAATTTAAAACGTATGTACCTCAATATTATGTATTACTAGTTAGCTAGATCGTACAAAAATCAATTATTGTATTATGTTGAATTTACACCTGATAATATATCAATTGATGTCATCTGAATTGTTCCTAATTATAATTCAACGCTTTTGATTATGATATAGAAGATGGGAAAGACTACAGCGTGGATTCATTCCATAAATATCAGCTGTTAGCGAATTTATCTATAGAATAAAACGTTTACGAGTTAGGTCGTATGGGAGGAGTGGGATATTATATATATATATATATATATATATATATATATATATATATATATTATATATATATATATATATAATATATATATGTGTGTGTGTACATTGTTAAGTCATTTTAGTATTACATGAATTGGTTATGTCATCTATATTATATTAACATTCAATTTGTTTTAATTATTGCTTTAAGCATTTTTACTCTTTTTTAAATTTCATAATGACTATATTTCACTTGTAAAATAGTAATTAAATTTAGAGGTCAAACCTTATATCGCATAATAATGCATTTATATCTAACAAAAAAAAAATTACGGCGTCCCTGAAAATTTTCACATCTAAATGACTATTCAATTATTTTTAGTAATTCACTGTTTAAATGCATCTATGAATAATATTAAAAATGTAGATTTTTTAGCGAAATAAACTAAATAATTTAGCAATAAAAAAATGACATAAAAATGTAGGTATGAGCTTAAAAAATACTTGAATAATTTTTGTGATTATTGATCTCCATAATAGTTCAATATTTTCTTGTTAGGGACTCAAGAGACTACTTAATGGTTGTTAAATTATTTATTCATTCTTTACGATATTTCGCTTGTTTTTCCAAGCATATTCATGTAAAATCTAAAAAAGAAAAGGAAAGAACAAATAAAATATAAATAAATAAATAACCATTTATTGCATAACATAATTACATACTATTTAAAATTAATACTGACTAATACTTTCTTTATTTCATGCAAATCGGCCTGAGCCGTGGTACCTTAGAGGCTTGTCCTAGCTTGGACTTGAAAAAACTTTGGAAAGAACAAATGTTTTAATATAATATTCGTATGCTGATAACTTAGTCATGCAAAGAAATATTAATTACGAGTGGATATAAAAACTTACAGAAATAATAAGTTAGGTAAATTCTGACTACGTCAGAAATTTGAAAAACTAGTGCTACCATTTTAATATCACAGAAATTCTTCTAGGCCTAAAAATGAAAGTCATAATTAGAAAAAAGAAAAATGAAAAAACGAAAAGTAAAAGGTAACCAGAATTAAAATAGTGAAAAAAGTGCAAAGTACTTACATATCATCTTTTTTTAAATTTATTGATTATTGTCTACAATAAATGTATTTGACATAACCAGCTCATGCTGGTTAAAGTGACTTGGCAGTTTTGATAGGAGGAATCACCCAGTGGTGATACTCCTTACATATCATCTTTTTTTAAAATTTATTGATTATTGTCTACAATAAATGTATTTGACATAACCAGCTCATGCTGGTTAAAGTGACTTGGCAGTTTTGATAGGAGGAATCACCCAGTGGTGATACTCCTTACATATCATCTTTTTTTTTAAATTTATTGATTATTGTCTACAATAAATGTATTTGACATAACCAGCTCATGCTGGTTAAAGTGACTTGGCAGTTTTGATAGGAGGAATCACCCAGTGGTGATACTCCTTACATATCATCAAAAAATCAAAGTGCATTGTAAAGTCACTATTAATTGGAAAAAACATACATTTAAAAAAAAGTTAAGGAGATCCAACAAGCAAGTAATTAAAAATAAATTAAGTCTAATTAATTAATAATTAAAGACTAAATTAGTTATTTTTTTAGGTAGATTATGACCAGATTGGTCGAAACGTTACGCTTAAACCGTTGTTTTATTAGACCTTAGAGATGAAACTTGGCACATATGTTAGGCTTATAAATAACTGCAATTGAATTGCATAATTTTTCCGCGTTTTTATTTTTCAAAATTTTCACTGTCATGATTTTAGGTTAATAACGTTATACTTTTTTTTATTTGCACAACTACAGCGGTAGATTAATTTTTCTACAAAGTTTCAATTCTGTAGCATAAATACTTTAGGAGCTATGATGACAGCAGACACACACACACACTTATACAGACAGACAACTTTGCAAAAACCACTCAGGAGGCCTTAAAAACCCCTGAAACGGATAATTCCGTTTTCATCCCGGTTTTGGATTTGTTTGCAAACACAATACTTTTCCTATATACATATGGTATAAATAAGGAAAAGTAAAAATATATGGATCACATCCTAATTAAAGGTACCATTATTTACAGGTATTTCATATTAATGTTACGTTAAATCAATTATTTAAAATGTTTCATACTTATTTATTCATTTTAAATATTTGAAAGAATGAGAGGGCATATGCGTAGAAGTAAATAGGACATGCTTAGATACAAGGGATGGAGGTAAAGAAATGCTTGATAATGCTCTGTGTTAAGAGCTAAATATCGCAATAAATATTTAAAATTACCTGGTGTCTCATTTGTGCCCAATTTCTAATGGAATTTTAAATATTTATTTTATAATTTTAAATTAAATTTTATTGTTATAATTTTAATTTAAAATTACACACAGAGTTGTTTTATACTTTAAGGATGTTATTTTTTCCACTCTGTTTTATTACTCCGTTTACTAATATTTTAGATTGTATCTGTTTTAGATATTTTATCATATTACTTGAAAATTACTTTCTTATGATCAAGGTGAAAAGGAAAGTGTTTACCTATGAATCACTCATACTTATACTATTAATTTTACTCGTCGGTTCATCTTAATTATACGTTGTAGTAATATGTATTTCCACCTTACATATGTGTATTAAAGTAATACTATCATATCTAACATATCTAACTTAGATATATCTGTAGCAAAGTAACATATCTGTATTAAAGTAATAAACACGTTTATAAATTTCTCGTCGCTGTTTGTAGTATCGTATACGCTTATTCTTTTAAAACTATTTGTATGTTATGTGTATATTTTGACTTTTCCTCATTTATACCGTAGGTATATGGGAAAAGTATTGTGTTTACAAATATCCGAAACCGGGATGTCACCGCAATTATCCGTTTCAGGCGTTTTTAAGGCCTCCTGAGTTGTTTTCTCAAAGTTTTTTGTCTTTATGAGTGTGTGTGTGTGTATGTCTTTTATCACCGTAGCTCCTAGTGTATTTATGTTAGAGAGTTAAAACTTTGTGCAAGAATCAGCCTACTGCTGTAGTTGTGCTGTACGGAAAAGAATACATAATCCTGTAAAAATTACTCAGCAAAAGTTTTTAAAAATCACAAAACGCGAAAAAATGATGCGATCGGACTGAGATTTGTCACCCATGTAGCTATGTATAAGACTAACATATGTGCCATGTTTCGTCTCATTATCAGCATTAGTTTAATTTTAATAGAATGACTTATGAACTTTTTTTTTATAAAATTGTAAAAAATCAGAAAATTACTCAATTGAGTTGAAATTTAGTACAAGTATATACCTTTACTTCATAAATAAGTTCACAAAATTTCCTTCCGATGCGACAAGTATATCCATGATTTTTATTGGATCATAAAATTAAGCAGTATTGAGCGGTCAGTGCTATATGGGTGACAGCTGAGAATGAAACGGATGCATTTACTATCTTAGGACGAGCGAAGCAAGTCCAAAGACATGTTGCAGCACAAATTTGCCGAATCGCATATTTTAAGGACGAGCGAAGCGAGTCCGTAGCATGGAGGATGAGCGTATCAAATCCGATGTACTGAGGAAAAGTTCCGAGGTACCCCGTACCCGATTTTTTAAAATTGTTTTTCTTTACTTAATCTTTATTATAAAAAATTACTAATGATTAGTTCATTATTTCGTGACGAAGGAAAATAAAAAAATGTATTTCTTAAAATTTTTGTGTTTAATGTTTCTTTTCTTGTAATTTTCGTTTTCAAATGTTATTGTTTTTTTATTATTTTCGTATTCTTGATGTTTTGTCCATTACTAAAAACTTTTTATTGTATTTGTACTATAACGTTTTCGTCATGTAATTTTTTGTTATCTTATTGTTTTTGTCATTTATATTTTACTCTTCTTATTTTTTACTCTCTTATTTTCATATTTTGTTTACTTATTGTTTTTGTCTTTTGATTTTTTCGACTATTACAGTTTGTTTTATCTTATTTGCAATATTTTTTCTTTTCTAATATATTGTTACTTTATGTTTAATACTTTAAGTATTAATTCAACTTATATTTTATTATGAGTATATTTTAGTATTTGACTTTTGTTTGTGTTCTGACCACAAGCGCAATCAATAGTAAATGTATGAACTTCACTATAGTACTATGATATGTGAGTAGTAAAACTATTTGTTGTAGTAAATAGTAATAATACTGTTACTACTTCACTAGCATAGTAGTATATACTAGTAGTAAATACTGGTTGCATATACAATTATATATATATATATATATATATATATATATATATATTAATATATATATATATATATATATAATATATATATATATTATATAGTGTTAAATATATATTAGTATGTTTAGTAAAACTGTATACTAGTATATTTATTTATACTAGTTATTTACATAGTATTTTCTATTATACTCGTGTTTATTCGGGTTAGTATGCCAAAACACACACTTGTTGCACACTGAAGATTGCATTTTTATTATAATTATAAATAATCATTTCTGTAAAATTTTTCATTTTTTTCGTCGATCAAAACCTATTATTATTAATAACTTATACCGTCATTTTTAAAGCTATTTGCATTATAAAATATAGCTAGGTGTAGAAAAAAAACCACAACTATATTTCCTGGTATGTGGTTAGCAAATGTCTAGATATGAAAATTACTATATTGGTTTCTCTTCTTTTAGCTGGACCCACTAAATAATATAACTGATGTTTGTGGTTACGTTTTTAAGACGATAAAGCTTGACAGAATGGTTATAAATAATTTTTTAGAAACGCTATTACCAAGGATCATCGTTGGAAACAAATATTTTTCTTTTTCTTTTCGTCGATATTGAAGTGACTTGCGAAGTGGGACCAGAAGTGTATCTCTAATGCGTTTTTAAAGGCCCTTAAGCTCTTCAAAAAGTTTTTTATGACTTTTTCTTCAATAAATATCAAGTTGGATGTCATTTTTGATGTTTTTGGGGTGAATAAAACTGGTCCGAACTCGCTCCGAAGCCTTAGAGTACTTAAATCTACAGTTCCCTGGTTCGAAAACTAAAGATTTACATTACAAATTGTTATATTTTAATTTTAATCAGTTAAATAAAGTAATTATTCATTATATAAATTATTAAATAAATTCAATAGGCTTTTTATTATTAACTAGTCATGTTTACAAAAATTATTAACTTTCTTTATCAGCATAGGCAGGGGCGGCTGGGAAATGCTACTTTCCTGCCTAGGCAGGTAAAGTGCAGTCATTCATGGGAATGACCAGCCGATCTGGGAAATGCTACTTTCTCGCCTAAAATTAGTTCAGTAATGCTTCATTTTCCTGCCGTTAGCAGATAAAATTGTTTTTTGTACCAAATTTTATTTCTGGAGCATTAATTTACGGGGACCTACTATAATATCAGACCTTTACTCACACTCACAAATAGAGACAGACAACTTGGTAAATCTACTTAGGGGGGCTTAAAATTACCTTAAACGGATAATTTAAAGTGAAATCCCTGTTTCGTATTTTTTGTGCAAACTCATCACTTTTCCTTTTACTTTTGGTTTAAATAAGGAAAAGTATAAACTTCTTCAAAGCATATGTTTTATTCGTCTCTTGCCGCGAAGACATTTTTTTAAGTATATTTTTATGTTAAAAATATTATTTTGAACAAATTTTTATTTTAAAGCCGAAAGAATGTTATATTTTTTTCCTTTGCTTCAACTCCAGGTATCCCATGTTACTCAAATTAAACCTGAGAAATCGTCCAACAAGAATTTTAAAGAAATCAAGTTAAAAAACTTTGAAAACTTGTTTCTTTATCTGAATTTAACCTGGTATAAAGTTAGAACTAAAGATTCTTGTCAAAGTGTCTCCGAGATGGGTGTCCATATCCGGGATAGGGTCATGCGGGCAGCGGTAGCCAGTTCCGTTATAAAACTTAACAGCTTTAGGAACATTCTTAAATAGATAAAGTCCTTTTTTTCATTTCTATGAAATCTCGCAAAAAAAAATAAAAAATGGAAGTTGTTTTTCAGGACCTTTAAAGTATTTCTTTAGAATCTTTTCTAGTATTTCTAGTTTTGTGTCCATATTCGTTTCTTTTTTTAAGACCACATCTGTTATCCCATCAAATCAATTTTCAACCTCGTTAAGAAGAATAAATTTTATAAGAGTTTAAGAAGAAAAAAACTGCCTTTGCCTTTCCTTAAATCTTTTTAATTATGAAAAAGATCTTAGAATAGAAAAAAAGTTAACATCGTTCTTACGGTTTTTGTTTTTTGAAAAAAAGAAACCGCTTTGAAATTCTCAGTTGTTCCTCGGATGCGTTTATTGCATTGCTGACCATTTTTTCTTTCTTGAGCATTTTTTCTAGGATTGTTCTTTTTTCGAACTAAGTTTCCTTTAAGTTTGTTGACTTTAAAATAACTGTACAGTAAAGTTTTTTCCTCTTGAATGTTTAACAATAAATTGAAATGACATTTTTAAAATAAATATGATGTGAATGTCAAGTTGTAGCTTGGTTCTTAGAGTTTCCGGGTATTTTTTGATTTCCCACCTTAGATTTTTAGATTTTAGGTGTTTTTTAACTTTAGATGTCTAAGCAACTATTAAACCACCATTAATAAACCAGAGTAACCAGAACTAGCCAGTACTAATTATCAGTTACCAATAATAACATATACCATATAATAACCACTATAAACTAGGAATGACCTAACCTTGATTACATAGCCAATCTATAAACTATCAATGATCAAATCTTTTTTTGAACAGCCAATTATTGCTTTCTCTTAAATAGTCATGCTATAAACTAGGAATGACCTAAACTTCTTTACATAGTCATCTCTATAAACTAGAATGACCTAACCTTACACATTCTAACTAGGAATGACCTTCTTTTACATAGTCATTCTATAAACTAGGAATGACCTAACCTTCTTTTACATAGTCATTCTATAAACTAGGAATGACCTAACCTTCTTTTACATAGTCATTCTATAAACTAGGAATGACCTAACCTTCTTTACATAGTCATTCTATAAACTAAATGACCTAACTCTTTTACATAGTCATTCTATAAACCCTACCTTCTTTTACATAATTCTATAAACTAGCATACCTATTCTTCTTTAGCATTTATTGCTTGATCATGCATTTCGGTCAGTTTTTAACATCTAGCTCCACAACCCTGCAGACTACTATGCAGTTTTGACTAAAAACTATAACCTCCTAGCAAAAACCGCATACGCCTAAGCTATATATCAACTGGTTATATTTATTATCAGCGGATATAATATTAAAATAAATTATCGATTACTAGGTTAATCGATAATTTATTTTAATATTGAATATATTTCGCTTACCATTACCCTAAAAATGTATGTATAAACAATTACAAAAGAAGAAGAAAATAAAAAGTCTAAAAGGAAATAAAGTATTTACATGTAAACTGTATAGTCATGCTTTTTTAACGATATAGTTAAGGATTGGTAACTTACAAATTCTTTCCAAAGGATTTGTTATTATTTTTCCACTAAAAATAGTTATTTATGCCATAAGGCTGAGAAGTGTGTCTTTATGTCACGGCAATTAGATTTACCGACGAGCGAAGCGAGTCGGGAAAAATTGCCAAGACCTAAAGACATTCTCAGCCGGATGGCATACACTATTTTTTTTTGAGGTAGAACTCATTAAATAAACTGCGCTATATACTTTATTGAAAAAAAAAACGTAAAAAATTAAATATATGTTTAATTATAATAAAAAATAAACAAACAAATGACAAATAAACACACAAAAATTGTCAATTAGAACACCTTTTAAAAACGAAAAAAAAACGTCTACGAACAATTAGTCTACGAACAAAACAGAAACAAATGAACGTTTTTAAAGAAACCTCATGAAGTTTTACAAAGATGTTTTTGAGCACGCTACATTACGGTAATGGCGGCAATATATGAATTACTTTTACGTCCTAGGAGTTCTTTTACATTCATTATTGTCCTCGAGTGAAAAGTACTAATAACCTCCTATAACAATATAATGATTGGCTTCTCATCCTAAAAACGGTCAATAAAGCTCAATTACGTACTACCTCAAAAAAAATAATAACTTATTTTTATAATTGTCTCTATATTGTCCTTACCTATAACAAATTAAATTGAACCATCATAGAAACACACTTACCACAGCCATCTTCTGTGCTGGATGATGATGGGAATTCGCGTGGAGGTATCTGTCCGGATGCGTCGGTTTGCGATAGACCCGGTGTCCTAGGTACCATTTTCTTTCTTAATCACAAGCACATCTAGAAAAGCCAATGATCATTATTCTCTATTTCCATCGTAAACTTTATGTTGGGTGGATGAGTTTATATGCTGTAAGAATTCATCCAGGGTGTCCCTGCCATGTGGCCAGAAAAAAAATATCATCTACATATCTCTTCCAAGACTTGGGCTGGAGACGGGCAGACGAATTCCTCTGGATTCCAAATATTCCATAAAAAATTTGCAGCCACAGGGACAAGGGACTACCCAAGAGAACCCTCCGTTACTGGTATATTCCCCGTCGAACATAAAGTACGTGGTTTTGAGACATTGCTCCGCGATATCGGCTAGATCTTTCGGTAGAAGGTTGCTTAGAAGATCAATAGTTTCTTTAACTGGAATACTTGTAAACAGCGAAACCACATCAATGCTTACTAAAAGATCATCTTTTTGCAATTGTAGAGACTTGATGAACTCGATGAAATGACTTGAGTTCTTGACATAGCTGGTAGTGTTGCCAGCTAAGGGACTAAGAACTCCCGCCAAATATCGAGCCACATCATGGTAGCTGATCTACTGCGCTGACGATCGCTCATGGAATCCCAGGTTTATGAATCTTCGGTAACCCGTAGAGAATGCTGGCTTAGGGTAGTAATCCTAATCCTAAGCTTATCCCTCTCTTTCGATGCTAGTCGAATCATAATTAGTTATTAAGCTTCGTAGCGCTGGATGGAGGAATCTTGTCGACTTTAACATAACAGTCATCTTTCAGGAGTTCCTTCATCTTAGACTCATAATCACAGTTGCATTCCCCTTGTCCGCAGGAAGAACCACTATGTCTGGATCATCCCTCAGTTTCTTAAGCGCTAAGACTTCGGCCTTGCTGATGTTGCTCTCTGGAGGCTTCGTATTGCGTAGAATTGATGATACATCCTGTTTGATGGCTTCAGCGGTCTCTACGGGTAATCCGTCAATGGCAGATTCAATTCCACATATGATCTTCTCGACTGGTACTTTACGAGGAGCCATTGCGTAATTAAATCCCTTCTTGAGCGCATTCTCCGTTGGCTCATCTAACGGTTTCCCAGTTAGATTTACTATGACCTCGTTCGTGTCTAAGCCTGAAGTGGATTTTCCGATTTATACAGTTTCTCAAATTTTCTTCGCTGACTCACTGTAGATGTCTGGAAAGTACTGTCGCTTTATTTGAAGAAAGTCGATCAACCTTTTCCCAATCTTAGGGTTAGCAAGATACATATGAAGACTGTATAACTCCCTATTTATCTCATCTAATGCGAATCTATGCTTCCTAATTTCACATCTAAGTATAGCCATACTGGCGTGTGTAATACCTTCGAAGGTGCCTGGACTGTAGATGGTGCTGAACTCTACAGGGCCCTATCTATAGGTCAATCAACAATATTTACCCTATCTATAGGTCAATCAACAATATTTACCCTATCTGTTTGCTAATCAATAATATTTAACCTATCTATAGGTCAATCAACTATATTTACCCTATCTATAGGTCAATCAACAATATTTAACCTTTATATTGGTCGCCATTTTCAAAATATTCACTACTGAATTTTATATTTGTACGGTCCCAAAGTTGAAGATTAAAATTCAGGACTTTTATTAGATATTTTATATCAAATGAAATCCTTATGTGTCCTTTTTAGAGTTTTAGTAATTAGAAAGATTTGTTAAAAATTGTGTCAAAATCTAAGCGCCTTATCAGCTCTAAATAAGTTTCATTTCTAAAGAGGTCCTTTATTATATTTTAAAGAAGGTCAAATCAAAGAAATAGCTGGTTATTTTGAAGATCGTAAAATGTCCTTTAGAGGAGCTTACTGTTCCTTTTTCGTTTTATTTGGAACCCCTTCAGTGTCTTCTTTTAATTAGTCGAATGTCCGTCCTTTTAGAAATTATGTGTTTGAATAGTTCTCATCAAAGCCTGATGTGGTTTACCATTTGTACCAATGATGATTTTACATTTCAAATTATTTTCATGAGTGTTAAATGCTACTCAAAAACTACATCCTTTTAGTATATAGTTTTTAAATGTATTTATGTCTTTTGACATTCGCAGAAAACATACTCTACGTTCAGTAGTCAAACCCCGTGGTATCTTTTACGGTTGCTTTTGATGTTACGGCCAAGTAAGTTTTGTTTCATCAGTTAAAGAAATTCATATGTATAAAAGTCCTTTTGGTTTTGCTTTTGACCTTTCCATTTGTCACGTAATGGATTAATATTTAGGAAATCACTTTTGTTGAGACCGGTTCTTAAATGAGGACGATCTCTTAAATACGAGATCATCTTAGAATGGTTGTTTCTAGTCTTTGAGTGTTAATCCATAATTTATAATCGAGATCTAGAGGGTTCTGTTGGATAATTTGTCTAACATAAAAGTACAATTTTAAGTAATTTTCAAAAATGTATTTATTTTTATTTTGAGAGAAATTGCAAACATAATCCATTTGGCTGCTATCAACCGACTAACATGTTGTTACTAGCTGTATTCACTCGAAAACTTGACAAAATAGTGCTTTATTAATATTTTGACCATATTAACTATACGCAAGTGACTTTGTCCGTTTATATGTGTTCTACACTTCAATTATACTCTATAGTATAACACACAGTTAAAATCATTTGACTGCGTGGGAAAATAGTGTTGAGGAACCAATGAGGTTGACCTGATATGAAATTGTGGGCGTGGTTTAAGAGCTAGGAGTAACCTCATTGATCCCTCCTGTTCTTTTCCCGCGCTGTCAACTGATTTCAACCCTGTGTTATACTTTAGGTATATAAGAAAATTATTGTGTTTGCAGAAAAGTCCAAAATCAGTATTACACCTGAAATATCCGTTTCAGGTCTTTTCAAGACCTCTTGACTGGTTTTTACCAAATAGCTATCTTTTAAGTGATTATTAAATGTGTGTTGGTGAGTGTATGTATGTCTCTTTATGTAAGTTACTTTCATTTAAGCAGCTTAAACTTTTAGTTTAAGTTTACTTTAATTTTCATACGCCTAGATTAACTATTTTTTTGTTGGGTTATTTATGTAAAGCAAGTGCTAAGAGGTCAATCCATAGATGGTTGCCCGCTGGGAATAAATCTGATTTTTACTGTCAGAAGTAGTGAGGATGAGCATAACTGACTTAAAAAGTTCCAACGTGCCTTGCACCTGATTTTTGTTGTTATTTGAGGTAAATGTAGCTTATATAAGTCGGACCAAACACTGTTTCATATCGCATTTTGCAGGATGTTAATTTGTGTACACAGTGTCTCCAATTTGCCGATTATTACGTATTTCACAATGAATTTAATGCGCTTTGAGACAGCAAGTAGAGAAAAAAATAATTTTTATTCTTTCTTTGCAGAAAAGAATGTATTTTTATTCAGTTCAGGTCTAGAATGGAATATGCTTATATATAACAAGATCTGTTTCTACTTGTCATTTAATTGATTTTTATACTTAAAATTTAACTTCTAAGTCTAATATTTAAATGTAAGAGTTTTAAATGTGGTATATTTTTCAACATAACGTTATTAGAAGGTTGATTCTTAAAAGTTTAAATAAAAAGGTCAGCCTTGAAAAGTTTTAGAAAATCTAGGTTACTTAAATTTAACTTAAATAATACTCAAAAACTTTCTCAATTGTAAGACTTTAAAATTGATAAAAATAGTTTTGGATGCATTGCAAAAAAAGAAGGGTACTTAAAACGGTAGAGTATAAAGTACCATAAAGATCAGATAAAGAGTTCAAAATAGGGGTCACTATTGCTAAGTATATTGAAGAAGTTTAAAGCAGTAGATGAGATGACCGGACTTAGACCACCCCGTGACACAAGAGGGCAACGTTTCGCCCACGTACTTCTCCCACATATAACCAACCAAATCGTGGCCATCGCCCCCTTTCTCTTAAGTGTGCCTTAAAAATACTTCAAAAAATAATTGGCCAATTTCAATTATCTTTCAACGAGTAATAGATCCTTCATTTTTTCAAAAACAGTAAAAAAGATGAACTTATAAATTCGTGATTTTGAAATTACTTTTAATAGAAGAACATATGAGGTCTTTAATTATGATTTCGATATAACTTTTTTGTCTTATAAAAATGAACTACGGGATAAATATGTTTGCTTCTCTAATATTAACCTTTAGCCCCTAATATAAATGTGTTGCATTTAAATAAGAGATATACTTTTTTAATTAAGTTTTCTTAAGAAAAGTACCCTCTCACTTCTTTCAATCTCATAAGCGTGATTTTTTATGAGAATTCGCTGAAATAATTTGAATTGCTTATTCTATTATTTAATTAATTTTCTATTTAATAAAAAATGGTCTAGAACAGACATCTAAAGATGAATTATGCTTCACTAATTTGAAAGTAGAAGCGAAAGCTAGTAAAGTATAATCAAGTATTTGATGTCAATTATTTAAAAAAACTTGATATCATATGTACCTAACTTTTTTTTGTTGATATTCGTGTTTAAATTAAGTCTGATTATTTATATGCTGGAAGTCAATGAGGTGTAACGAGTATATATTTATATCTTTTTTTATTAATCGTTAAATAAATAATAAAAAAAATTCTGGACGGTGGTCCGCATGCCGGGTTAGTTTCCTTTGGAATAACTTGACTACATAGTTAATCAAGCCTTATTCGTTACTTATTTTTTTCTTTATTTTTCAAAGGGAATGTGCAAAATTATCCTATTTATTACACAAAACTATGTCTCTTAAATTGGCAGGGCACACCATTACTTCCACTAATTTAAGGCTCAGTTAGTCTGAGCCTCTTTAAAATGTTTCAAAAGTTTTAGCGCATTTTCTGTGAAAAATATTTGATTTGGCACCTCAAGCAACATAAATATGAACCTTTTTCGCGGCGGAATTAATGTGACGTCAATATCCAGCAAGCGGGTCAATAAAGTCACGACAACCTTGTTTTCAATAAGGCTTGTCTCCTCCGGAATTTAAATTTAATTCGATTTTTTCCGACTTATATATATTAAGTATAGACTTATAATATATATTATATATATATATTATATATATATTATATAATATATATTTATTAGTAGTAGTAGTAATATAGGGGGAGTGGTAGTAACTACCAGGCAAGTAGGCCACGTTGTTGGGCCTTTGCCAGCTCCCTAAGATAGTGTTCTACTCCTTTTAATTCATGTGTAGGTATTTTTTTCTAAGCTAGACAGAAGAGCCGTGGATTTCTATGGTTCCTCTCATGCTTTTTCAAGCAATCATACTTATTTTTCACTAACTTTATAGTCTAGTGAAAACTAGAACAAGACGTGCCCTCGCTGTTAAACCAAACCTCCATACACTTTAAACTACGAGGCAGACACACTTTATTATTATAATGCATCTACTATGAGGGTCCTAAATTTTGCCTATACCCAGTTTCATTTAGGGTAAGGGTTCTTTAACGAGTACCTGACAACGCACAGGCTTTACGAAACCACCGGCTTTACGTCCCTTACGGACGTATTACGCAGAATTTTTATTCCTCTCATAAAAATCCCAGGGGCCCGTGCTGGGATTGAACCCATAACTAATTAAACTCGGGAGTTTAAAGTCCATTCATTCTGTGTATTGGCCGCGTACCTTAACCACTACACCACGGGTGACTCTATATGTTTATTATATCTGGCACATATTTAGTGCTACATGCGTGACAAATCGCAATCCGATCGCATCATTTCTCCGCGTTTTATAATTTTTTATTTGCGTTTTATAGCGTTTTACCCACGGTGCACTGGTAACTCGCTCACTACCAATTGATACGAAGTAATACATGATGAAGTAAGTTGTAATAACTACTTCATCACACTTTATAAAATATTTTTTTTATAAAAATATTTTCTGAATAACACAACTGCATCAATCGACTGATCTTTGTACAAAGTTTCAACTCTCTAGCATATATACACTGGGAGCTAACAGGCACACACACACGCACACACATACAAAAAAACTTTTGTGAAAACCACTTAAGTTGCCTTAAAAACAACTGAAACGGATAATTCCGTTGACATAACGGTTTCAGATTTTTTTGCTAACACACAATACTTTTCCTGTATACGGTAAAAATGAAAAAGAGTAATAACCTTATTAATTTTTCTATCGAGCACTTTTTTTTAACCTTGTTAAAAATGAATGTTAATGTTTTTTTATGTGAAAAGTTGTCAACAATCTATATATTTAAGACCAATAAATAGATCAATTAATAAAAGAACTTCAACAAACTCAAATCTTTTGAGGACAGTTTTCTGAAACATTACATCTGTTTAAGATTAAGAAAAACAACTTTAATATACCCTAAGCAAAGAACACAAATTAAATTAATTTCTTACAATAATGCTCTTAACTAGCTTTATGTCTATTAAACATAAAGCTGAAAAATAAGTAGAGATTACTTATTTCAATATTATTTTTGCTCCGTATATTTTTCTAATATGTTTAGTTTATTATGAGGGTAATCAGAATTGTAACAGGTGGTTTTATTTAAAGTTTAATGTAACAAGAGGTGTAAACGTTTTACTGCTCAAGTTTAAGTTTCATCCTGAGGTCGAAAAGCCGAGGTAGATAAACTAGTTAGCTCCCGCGGCTTGACGAGTAATATTACAAATATTTTGGGTCCCGAAATTGAGGACGATAATACTGGAACTGAAATTTTCCATATCAGTTATGTATTAAATTTAACAACGACTAGTCAACTAATTCGACAAATTCTGGCGCGGTAGTCTGCATGCCGGGCGAATTTCTTACTATAATTAATTAATTTGGTCATAGAATTATAATATGCAATAAAAATATAAAGGTATAGCGTCCAATGTAAAACTTTAGGTTAGGCGTAGTAGGGCACCCAATTAAGGCGCTGCGTCTAAATGCCCAATACAAAAAAGCTATAACTATTCATAATGGAGACCCCCCCAAGATTCATATATATATATATATATATATATATATATATATATATATATATAATATATATATATATATATATATATATATCTGGAATCAAAATGTAGGGGGGGGGAGACATTTGAACAACCCTGTATAATGGAAGACGATATTATGCAGCCTATATTCTTTTGATGTTAAGTGGCATATATTATGTTTATATTTAGCCATAAAAGAATAGTCAATTACTAATTTATCTATTAAGTTATTTACAAAAAAAAATTAACATGTTTTGAAACTTACGAAAAAAATACTTTTGACATTGTTATCAGCGAAATAATAATGTTCTCAAATACTGATAGCAATAAATTTTGCATTTTCTGATAAATTAATGGATTAAGAAGTATTATTTCTGAAAAGTTATCAGTTTTGAATACGTTTATCACGGGTTTAAAATAACTTACTTAATTTTTCTCTTACATTTTGATTAAGTTATAGAATATATGCAATTTTAACAGCGATAGCTTGCCACAGAAAATAAATATTTTGTTTTTCTTATGAACTTGATTTCAACCAAATAACATAGTTTTAATGCACCAAACGGTTTCCCGTAACCGAATGTTAATTTGCACGATTATTTATATATATATATATATATATATATATATATATATATATATATATATATATATATATATATATATATACATACATATATACTAATTGTAAATGTAGTACAAATTACAGTCTAGTTATATGCTAGACGTTTAATTTATTTAATTTCATCGTTAAATGACGCATATATTATATATAATATATATATATATATTATATATATATATATATATATATATATATTATAAATATATATATATATATGTGTGTGTGTGTGTGTGTATATACATTGACAACAGTTTTTAGTTCTAATATCACACATGATAGTTTCTAATTACGTGAATTTTCCAGATATGTCTATGAATGAAGAAATTATTTACCAAGTTATTACGGGAAACTTAAGATTTTATGTTCTGCTGTGAGTAAGATGGCTAACGAATGGTCGTCTATTTATTAATTATAGGGATTTGAACTACGATTTAGGACGTTCTTTCTCTATATTTTATGAATTGAGACAAAATAAAGGTTTATGAACTTTGTTTTTGTACAAGTGATCGCGATTTATCAAGGAACTGTAAAAATAAGATTTCACTGTAAATTATTACAGTTTATTTTAGCGATTTGATTGTTAACTGTTGAATCTAATAAAGGTTGATAAATCACAAGCTAATAGAGTTTATAAGGTGATTCAGTTGGAGGGTTTTTATGAATGAAATCAATTTTTTTGTCATGTTGGGTTATAGTCCGAAATTGACGTCATTGCAGGAATAAATAGTAAATTTTCAATGTTGATCGACTATACCGATTCCTGCAATGACGTCACACGTCATTCATAAAAACGTCAGGTTATGACCTCCGAATGTGTTTGTTTTGTTTACATCGAATTGAACCACCTTACAAATTTGTAACTTCTTGGATAAATCAAACTAAAAAACTTTTTAAGTTTCATTTCAATACCCCTCACCATATAGAATACGTTGACAATACGTTTCATAAAAATATAATTATTTTTCTTGGTTTTTCGTGTTACAAATTTGTACACCTTCTTCGTGAGGTTAAATTTATAACTTTAAATAGCAGGATGATTTTCGATGAGTATAAGTCATACTTATTGATATTTGGCGGGAGGGGGGTTCAAAAAGATAGGGTTCCGCCAAGTATAATATATCTACAATGGGGGTCCGCGGTGCTTTCAAGTTTGCTTATCAATGTTTTACCCTATAATTTATGCTTAATTTTTCTTTCCCCGAGCTTATAACTACAACATATTTTTATTGCATTTATGCATTTAAGTCTCATTTATAATAATCATTAAAATAAATAAATTGCATGTTTGCCTACCAACTAAAAACAATCATGAATTATTAATTCTTTACACTTATCAACCTCACGCACATTTCTTATCTGTTTTTATTCACTTTTAATAACGACGCAAAGATTCTCACGTTTAATTACTCAATATAATATGCACATTTATTGCTAACTTTTATGTTATAAGAGTTACTTTAATTTTTTTTATTTTTTTATTCTTTAATTACTCAAAATTGTTTACACTTGACAATCACTTTTACATATAAATAGTTACTATAATTTGATTTATTTTTTATATTATCTCAGAATTATGTGCACGATTCATGGGCTTTTCTACTTATAAAAATTTACTTTTATTTTGTTCTATTATATGATAAATTATATGTCATTACTCTCTTAGTGATCTTGACCGATTTCCTTTCGGGGGAAATGTCAACATAGATTCGTCTTGTATTATTATTTTAATATTTAGATTGCAATATAATTAACATAAGTGATATGTTAATTATATTCCTTAACTGTTTGTAACTGTAAAGGTAATAAAATCATTTATAGTTTAAATGATGCTTACAAAAGTAATTTTATTATTCTAAGAGGATTATTAACGAAGCAATAAACCGAGTGAGGAAATTTAAGGATGATTAAAATGAAAATAATAAATGTATCCTTTATATTTCATATGTAATAAGACTTTTCTTTCTTTTTTTTAATAAATGTTACTAAGTCAAGTTGTATAGAATTGAAACTTTATATACTTTGTTATTACATTAACTGATACAATCGCTGCAAATTTCCCGTCCAATTGGATTATTTTTTTGATTTTTTACTTAATTAACTTATATTTTAACTTTATTTATTTTATTTATTTATATTTTATTATTTATATTTATTTTAACTTTATTTATTTTAACTTATATTTTAACTTAATTTTTAAATCTCAGAAAACATATACATGTTATTCGATAAATATATTGAACTGATGCCTATAATACTGAAATGAAAATCGATCAAAACATTTTTCACGTTTTATAATTTTTGGAAATTTTACTGTTTCCGACAGAAAAGAACTACGAACTGTCGCAGACGGTAAAAACGTATTTCACCTTCTTTTAGCGAATTTTCATTATGAAAATGACGCTTATGAGGTTGTTCGGATGGCGGAAGTTGAGGGTGGGAGTGAGCGGAATCGGTTCCTATTGGCTTCCTGATAACAAAAAATATATTCCCAAAAAGTTTATAATAATATATATATTATATATATATATATAATATATATAATATATATATATATATATATATATATTATATTAACTCTTGAAGGCGTTCTCAAATTGAAACGAAACTTTGCAAATCGCGAGATGTTGTGGAGGTTACGAGGCCTATTGTTTATAAAAACATTATGACGTCATCAATCAAAGTTATGACGTCATGAAAAACATTTTTTTTTGAAACTTGAAATGGCTTTAAAACAAGGTATTCGTATAGACGGCTAGCTGAATCGATTAAGACCAATTTCAGCTGAATCGAACCATCACAAATGGCGCAAACGGTATACATATATATATATAATCTTGTATATATGTATGCGTCTAGGTCAAAGACTCGTACGATATCCATTGGGTTCAGTAGTGTTAGAGGGTGGGGATGTAGTATATTAGAGGAGCCTCTAGCTCTTGCTCCATCCTGGTAAGCCTACTGTCCCAGAGAGACAGGACAAAAATGGCTTCCACTAATCCACGCCGAGCTAAGCAGGCCTGTAAAGAGGAAGAACCTCGAAGTAGTCTTTCTATGGTCGAAGTCATTCTAAAACGATTGCGACCGGTTTCAGCTCAATCGGACAATCCTAAGTAACGAAAACGGTATTTTTATTTAAAAAAATCATAAATATATTTTTTTTAACCCACAGGTTATACTCAAATAAACAATTTGTTTACAAAAAAAATTGACATTTTTCTTTAAATTGTATAAACAATCATAAATGTGTGTAAGAGTTAATACCCTTTTGTATGGTGGACGATAACTAAATCTGATTAAAGATGAAACTATAATCTTTTCTTACCCTTTATACAAGGTTACTCCAACAGTTGCAACGTGTGGATTGATTTCTTGTATTCTTTATATCTCTATAAAAACGTATTAGTTATGTATTTAAATATAATTATTATTTTTTTATATGGCTTGTTAACTGCAATATCATTGCTTACTAATAATAGAGGATTAATAAAATCAAATTTGCGAGAAAGCCTCTCAGGCCCGCGAAGCGGGCCTGTGAAACGAGGCTGTGAAAATTCGCTAAATACGTGGCAAAATGCCATGTAACAAGAAACGATAATGAAACCATACATAATACAAAACAACAACAATGTGGCCGCAAAGCGGCCACTGGGAGGCCCCGGGCCGCGAAGCGGCCCGGCGGGCCGACGCCGCGGAGCGGACAAGGCGCGAAGCGCCGAGACCGCGTAGCGGCTACGGGCCGAAGGCCCGTATTTGTGGATGTAAAGTGCTTACTTGATTAGTCTCTATTTTCCATATGTGGAGAGAATTTTCATTATTTTATTAATATTTTACGCATGCAATTACTTAATCTCTATATTTCATGCGTGGAGAGACTTTTCATTATTTTATTAATAATATTAGCATAAATTTAATTAATCTCTATATTTCATGCGTGGAGAGACTTTTTATTATTTTATTAATAATATTCGCATACACTTAATTAATCTCTATATTTCATACTTGGAGGGACTATTCATTATTTTATTAATATTTTACGCATACAATTACTTAATCTCTATATTTCATGCGTGGAGTGACTTTTCATTATTTTATTAATAATATTCGCATACAATTAATTATTATCTATATTTTATACGTGGAGGGACTATTCATTATTTTATTATTAATATTCGCATACAATTAATTATTCTCTATATTTCATACGTGGTGAGACTTTTCATTATTTTATTAATAATATTCGCATACAATTAATTCTCTATATTTCATACGTGGTGAGACTTTTCATTATTTTATTAATAATATACGCATACATTTAATTATTCTCTTTATTTCATACGTGGAGAGACAAACGAGTCCCTTAACCAACCCCCCCCCCCTTGAAAATTCAGAAAAGTTAAAATGACCCGCACTGCATATGACTAAAAAATTAATAGTTATTTTTCTTTATTTTATATGCTTGAACCCTTAGGGTCATTTTAGTGTTTCTGCTCTTCTAAATGCAACTCTACTTAGAACCCCAAAAGTTTATACACACACTGCTCTAGGGAAGATCTCAGTACTTCTACCATAGAGTATATAGGATATATATACCCTTGCTTCTCCTATATACTCCTTGCTTCTACCCTCCCCTTTATGGCACTGCACCAGTGACCAGGTTCATAGTTTGTCTAGTTTATTTTCTCCTGTCCCACTAGCTAATCTGATCGCATTATCCTCATAGTGAATATTAACATAATTTATTAATATAATAATATAATTAATATTATATTAATATATAATATAATTAATAACATAAAGATATTACATAATTTTTTTAATGAATTAAAATTTAGTCTAAAATATCCCCACTCCTGTGATTTACTGATCTCTTATACCTGACTTTTGTCAAAGGGCGCTAAAAACTAAACCCGCATTACTTTATTGATAACATATTTTGGCAGCTTTCAGCTTTCATAACCACAAAAGCTAATCAGGTTTTACACAAAATTGATTTTTATGCCAATTTTCATTGATATCGGATCAGCCTTTTTGACTTGTCCTTATTCTCATATGGGAACATAAAGTAAATAAATACATAAATATATAGATTTTTACTTTTCGTCATTTATACCATTTATATAGGAAAAGTATTGTGTTTGTATCTAAAAGAGGAACCGAGATTTCACCCGAGTTGTCCGTATCAGGTGTTTTTAAGACCTCCCAAATGGTTTTAACAAAGCGAAACCTGGTATCTAAGCTAAATGGTATCTAAAAGCGAAACCGAGATTTTACCAGAATTGTCCGTATCAGGTATTTTTAAGACCTCCCAAATGGTTTTAACAAAGCGAAACCTGGTATCTAAGCTAAATGGTATCTAAAAGCGAAACCGAGATTTTACCCGAATTGTCCGTATCAGGTATTTTTAAGACCTCCCAAATGGTTTTAACAAAGCGAAACCTGGTATCTAAGCTAAATGGTATCTAAAAGCGAAACCGAGATTTCACCCGAATTGTCCGTATCAGGTGTTTTTAAGACCTCCCAAATGGTTATAACAAAGTTGTCTGTCTGGATGTTAGTGTGTGTGAGACACTCATCCACAGTTATTATCCCCAAGAGCATCTATGCTAGGAAGTTAAAACTCAGTAAATATCTATCTTCAGGTTGAGTTATGCTATTTGGGAAAAATATTTGTTCATAATGGCATCAACGTTCCTTTTTATTTTTGCTTTAGAATTTCCTTATTATTTCTCCTTTATTATATTTTTGTATTTTGTTATATTCTTCTATAAAAGGATGGGCGGAAGATCTAATTTTTTTTAGAGTCCATTCTTTTTACACAATTTTCACATATTTTCAAAAATTGTACATTGCATGTATTTTTTACCATTTTTGTTTTGTTTTTTATTTGTAACATAGTTTTTGTGTAAATTTATTGTGTAACCATTTATTTATTTATTTATTTAACCGGGAATAACGACTTATTAAATAATTCATAAAATGCGAAAAAATGTTGTGATCAATTTGAAATTTAGTGCACATGCAGTCATGCGTAGGAGCTACAAATTTGCCAAGTTTCATCTCATTAACAGCAGTATTACGTTTTTTTAAAATATTGTTAAAAAGTAGAGAAATAATACGATTGAGTTGAAATTTGGTACAAGTGTATCCCTAGCTTCTCTGTATCCGATTTAGAGATATGTCTCTATATTGGGTACGTATTAAATGTACATTTCAAATTTCCCTTTTTCTAATAAATGTTTGAAAAAATCTATATTGTACATACATATCAACTGCAAACATACTTTAGTTCTTTAAAACTCTGCAAAAAGCTCTACTCTTTTAAAAACTAATGGGGGAAAAAAAGAAAATTACTTAAAAAAACGTGAAATGACAGTGTAGAAGTACATATCAGAAACAACTGCACTGGGAAAGAGAAAAGTTTCGGAAAACCACTTAACAAGAAAATCCCTGTAAGAGCTCTAATTTTGTTTTTTTTTCTCTTTCCCCTTTTATCTTCTTGATTGGGTCTGGAAATCAAGGTGCGTAATTGTTTTGAAAAAACGGAAGGCAGCAAAAAAAGCTTTTTAACTAGAATTCGTAAATGAGAAATTTATTTTGTTAAACCTTAAGGAATAGAAGTGAATCAAATGTATTATCTATAGTGAAGAAGCCAGTAGGATCTTGATTTTTAAGGATGCACTTTGTTATCTAATGCACCTTTTCTCTGGAGAGTTCGTTAGAGAAAATTGTTTTTCTCTTTTCACTCCGCAAATTCTTAAGAGATTTTTCTTTTAGACTCTAATTGGTTACTAATTGTTATCTCTGAAAATTATACGTGATATCTTTGTATGGCACTAAGTCTAAACTATGAGAAACTTTTATTTAAAAAAACAAGGTGCATAATAATATAGGACTAAACTCCCGTGTTTATCATTAAAATAATTCCGGTGCGGAGGTCCGTAAGCTGGGTGATATTTCTTTGAAATGGGTGCTTCCTAGCTCATTAATCCAATTCTTGCTTAAATTTCCGGTATATCCTTTAAACCTGAGCACTAGCGTCACATATTGTTATTTTTTTTCGGATTTTTTCAAAGAAAATGCTCATATTTATATGTTGAATTGAGCCGTGGAGTGCCGTAATAATGAATAAAAACAGAACAGTTTTTGTCTCTCCACACATTATTATATTTATATAACAGAGCCGCTTTTCAACCGTTAACGGTCATCATCAGTGCCTACATGACAAACAAATGATCAAAAATAAATTGAAAACATAGAGTGAAATGTAAAAAATCAAATAATACAATAAAAAATAATTCTAAAATAAACGCGACAATAAGGTGTCAAAAGAACAAAAATTTGAAAAAAATATAAAATTAATAAAACAGCATATCGGCTCATATTTATCTCTTGATTATATAATGAACGCTAAGCATTCTTCCCACTTAATAAAACTTACAACTAAAATCCCTTGCTAATTTCCCGAGCCCTCTTGCCAAGAGGCCGAAAACCTCCTGTTTTTATTAAAAACAAGCTGCCAATCTTTGAACAAGGTTTCCCTGCCTTTAAGCTTAAAAATTATGGAGAGTAAAATTAATTATATAATTATATAAACTTTTACATCAATTAAACAACAAATTAAAACATAAATTTACACACTTATAAATTAAAAAGCAATACAATTATGCCACAGATGTGGTTGAGGCCAATTTATTATTAGAAAAATTATTAAAACACTTAATATTAACCAACCAATGTTCATTAAAATTTGATCAGCCGTTTTATTTGAAGCGTATTTACAAGAAAGAACATACCCATACATACACAATTTTTTCTTTTTTGGGATATGTAGGATCTAAAATGGTTGTACGTTTTTTGCTAATATAATGCTTTAATAAAACAACTATTTTTTAGAAAATTTAATCTTTAAAAAAGATTTGTATTTTTATTACATGTGACTATAAGCCACTGAACAAAGCATCTAAGTACTTATTTGAACATTTCTAAGTTCACGCAATCATTAATTGTGGTACAAATAAAGTTGTTAGTAATAAAATCTAGTCCACATTAGCTCATAGCCTTGTCATGATGATGCATCATAGCTATTTTTTAGTGACGTAGTCATCATAGTGGCATAGTTATGATACTAAAAAAGATATCATTAAAAATGTCTGGTCCGTAGAAGCTCATAGCCTTGTCATGATGATGCATCATAGTGGCATAGTTATGATACTAAAAAAGATATCATTAAAAATGTCTGGTCCGTAGAAGCTCATAGCCTTGTCATGATGATGCATCATAGTGGCATAGTTATGATACTAAAAAGGATATCATTAAAAATGTCTGGTCCGTAGAAGCTCATAGCCTTGTCATGATGATGCATCATAGTTATTTTTATAGTGACGTAGTCATCATAGTGGCATAGTTATGATAGTAAAAAAATATCATTAAAAATGTCTGGTCCGTAGAAGCTCATAGCCTTGTCATGATGATGCATCATAGTGGCATAGTTATGATACTAAAAAAGATATCATTAAAATGTCTGGTCCGTAGAAGCTCATAGCCTTGTCATGATGATGCATCATAGTGGCATAGTTATGATACTAAAAAAGATATCATTAAAAATGTCTGGTCCGTAGAAGCTCATAGCCTTGTCATGATGATGCATCATAGTGGCATAGTTATGATATTAAAAAAGATATCATTAAAAATGTCTGGTCCGTAGAAGCTCATAGCCTTGTCATGATGATGCATCATAGCTATTTTTATAGTGAAGTAGTCATCATAGTGGAATAGTTATGATAGTAAAAAAATATCATTAAAAATGTCTGGTCCGTAGAAGCTCATAGCCTTGTCATGATGATGCATCATAGGTGGCATAGTTATGATACTAAAAAAGATATCATTAAAAATGTCTGGTCCGTAGAAGCTCATAGCCTTGTCATGATGATGCATCATAGCTATTTTTATAGTGACGTAGTCATCATAGTGGCATAGTTATGATAGTAAAAAAATATCATTAAAAATGTCTGGTCCGTAGAAGCTCATAGCCTTGTCATGATGATGCATCATAGTGGCATAGTTATGATACTAAAAAAGATATCATTAAAAATGTCTGGTCCGTAGAAGCTCATAGCCTTGTCATGATGATGCATCATTTGTTATTTTTATAGTGACATATTTGATATTTATTATAGTGGCAGAGTTATGTTAGTAAAAAAGATATCAATTAAAAAATCTAGTCCTTAATAGCTCATAGCCTTGTCATGATGTAGCATCATAGATATGTTAGTAAAAAATCAATAAAAAAATGAAGTCCGGTGTAGCTCATAGCCCTGTAATGCTGAAGCATCATAGATATTTTTTATTGTGACATAGTTTCCTTGTGACATAGTGGACATTCATCTTAATGGCATAGTTATGTTACTAAAAACGATATCAATAACAAAAACCTAGTCCGTAGTAGCTTATAGCCTTGTCATGATGTAGCATCATAGTTTTTGTTATGATGCTCTTTTCCATTTATGCACGTATTTATACGCTTTCTTTACGCAACATTCTTTTCTAGCAATACTTTTTCTATCTTGCCTAATGGTATTATTAGCGTTTAAATAGATTCTATGAAAAAATTAAGAGAATCTATAGATTATATATTTTAATAAAGAAACGCACTCTAAAAAACAAGATACATAAAACGAATAGTAATATTTTCTTAATAATAAATAATAATTCTAAACCGCATAAAATATCGTGAAACTATCAATTAAAATAAAAACTTAAAAGTTTAAAATCCTTGAACTTCTAATAATTACCTTTCGATAGGAACATCCTGGTGATATTGTTTCCAGTGACGTCACAATGGATTCGATCCATGGATAATAGAACAATATCTTACACCGAGACGACAGTGTCTCTCAAGCGTCACGAATTTTAAAAACTATATCCTTACATTATGTGCTAATAGAGTCTATGATGAGATTGTAAAAGCATTTTTAGTTTTGATAACTTGACAATTCGTATAAAAAGTCAGCAAGGAGGAAATTTGATTGGTTCATTCCAATGGTACCTCCAATCATGATCAAAACCGTGCTTTACTATAATTGTAGGGATTTTTTTGGGGGGGGGGGTGACAATCGTCATTATCCGTTTAAACTTTACTGATCCTGGCAGTGTGTGACCATAGAAATTTTCTTGGATAAAAACGAGTGAAACCACCTGAGAAAATATGATAAGAAGTAGAGAAAATAATTGTCTAACTCAGTAGAATTAGAAGTATTCTCTCTGCTGTCAACTCTGTGGATCCCAGAATCAAAAGCTAAATTGTTTTTATTACTTCTCTGGGATTACGTAACTTTCTGGACAACGCAGCTTCTGCTACGTTAGAATCAGAATCAGAAAAAACTTTTATTTGCTTTTAAACACAGTAGTACAAGCATGCGTCAAAGTTATACCCTTAAAGGAAAAATTCCTGTTTTTATAAGAACCAAATAAATGGGGGGGGGGGGGGTAAAAATAAGTTTCTTCCTCCTCCTATTATAGTAAAAAGAATAGCAAATAATGTGACACAATTTGTCATTAAGTGTCTAAGTTTTACCACTCTAAGAATACAAAAATCGAAAAAACATTGTGTTCTTATGCCGTATAGAGAAGTCGTATTCCGTGTTTTTGGGGTGCCCTGAATCAAATAAAACCGGTCCGAAGTTAATGCGACATCTTAATGTATTCGAAACCATGGTTTTCCGGTTAGAATTTTGGTACCGGCGTTAATTTTGTATCGTCACATAACCAACTTCTTTAGCTCATTTTTTCTTCGAACATTTGCTGAAATACATTTTTTATAAATTCTTTATGAATTCTACATCATACTTCGTAAACATTTTCTAAATACTTTGTAAAAGTTTAAGTATTTTTTATTACTTATTTTTTATCAAACAGTAAAATGTTTAACAGACAAATTACATTTTATTTACATAAAATATATTTTTAATTAAATATTTTAATTGTGTGTAAAGACATTGAAAACCTATAATAAAAAGTGCAATTATTTTTCTTTAAAATTAATGATTCATAAAACAGGAATTTCCGATATTCGAGGATGTAGAGTTTGATTGATTATCAAGAAAATCTTTGATTG
Source organism: Microvelia longipes (assembly GCA_018340805.1). Taxonomy (NCBI): domain Eukaryota; kingdom Metazoa; phylum Arthropoda; class Insecta; order Hemiptera; family Veliidae; genus Microvelia; species Microvelia longipes. The sequence goes on along the minus strand of JACMZG010001913.1, from coordinate 17,010,459 downwards.
TGAAAATTAACAAAACTCAATGTATTCTTTAAATATTATTTCCTACGGAAACAAAGCTTGCTGTGATGCATGATTCATTCTAGCGCATGTCGGGGGGCCTCTTCGAGAAAAAGTTCACTTGATGAGTTCTAGGATAATTTAGCGTAACTTTAAGGCGATAGGGTGACAAACGCGTAGCTAAGGAGAAGCCGAGTGGGGGGGGGGACGGAATTTGCTCCGCTGACGAAGTAGGTTTCAGAGAAAGTACTTTCAAGGTGAATGAAACATCACCATCTCGGGGGGATGGGTTTCGCCCTCCTCCCTGGAGGGTTTTGGCTGGCTACGGGTCTGTAGACCGACGGGTCTTAGTTCGGCCAAACCCCATTAACCTGGTTCAGGCTGGTCCTCCCGAAAAGCGACGCATTATGATATCTGAAAAATGTAGTAATGGAGGGTGGGGGGTTTTATTTTTTTGAAGGAAGGCCTCACTGATCAAATATATATTATATATATATATATATATATATATATATATATATATATATATAATATATATATATATATATCTCAAATAGTTCGAAATTTTTTTTAAATAAAGTTAACAAAAACTAACTAAATTGTTAATAAGTACAATAGTTTAAAATTAATACAGCTACAACTTTCTATCAGTTAAATGATAATTTCAAGGAATTAAATGAAATAATTAAATTAATTGAAAGTTTAAAACAATTAATGACATACTGTATTATATGTCATTGTTATTATGTTTATCATTCTTTAAATTAGTCAGTTTAGATATGTACTAATTTATTTATTTTTTTATTTACTTATGTGTCAATAGCCTCTAGCTCTTTTTTCAATATTTGGTTCGATCTATGTATATTGGGTGGTCCTGAAACAAGAGTCGTAGATTGGGTCGCTTAGCGGTCACATGGTTGTTGTTTTATAACAGTTTCTTATATTACAAGTTTATATAAATGACATACTGCAATGATAAAAGCGAATTTCCAAATGTATTATTCATAAAACGTTATTTGTTAACATAATGTTTTATAGGTCAATCGGTAAAATCAGAACTAACGCTGATAAAATTCTGGTTAGAGTTTTGGTACCGGCGATAATTTTGTATCGTCATATACCAACCTCTACAGCTCATTTTTTCTTTGAAAAATTGCTAAAATACATTTTAGCAAAATATTAATTTCGTAAATTTATTTGACACACATAGCAATAGTACGTGTGTATGTTAATTAGGTTTCAGTCTGGCTTTTTGCTATTTTTGGTTATACATTATTGTTTGTTAATGACGGCATAAATATTTTATATGGTAATGAGGTTTAATTTTGTAGCAAGTTTTATCCCAATTCGAAATAACGTTCTAAAGTTTTCGAGCGTCATAGAAACGCCTAGGAACGAAAATCTTATACGTACATACACACACACACACCGCCACATAGGTACACACACACACCTTTAGATACCTTGAATGATACAGAGTTCTCGCAATATGAAATTGAGCGTGTTGTTAGATATTTTGACCCAAAAAATCTCCGGGTCACGATGGTCTTACATGAGACATCATTTTATCTGTATTTTTGAGGTAGCCTAAAGCAATAACTACTCTGTATAATCAGTGTTTGTGTGTGTGTGTTTGTTTAAAGGTCTTTTTTCCATATCAATACGGAAAATATCTAATATTGTTTTCCTTGAGAAACCTGACTAAAAAATCTAAATACGGCTTCAAAATTTAGGCCAATTAGTCTACTTTCTGTTGCTGGTAAAGTATTAGAAGCTCTCATATCTCAAAGAATTATGCATCATGTGTTAACTAATGACTTAATATCTGAAAAGCAGTACGGGTTTTGTCCTCAGTCTAGTACACAAGATGCTCTGAAGCACGTATGTTCTTTCGTAAATGAATATTTAGAGATGAAATGGGAAGTTGTTCTAATATCGCTGGGGGATCTATATGTGAAAGGGGTTGCTTCGATGCTGCTTGGTGACCGAGTATTTTAGACGCTTTAAGTGATCTAAAGTTTCCTGCGTGTTTGGAAATTGGCCATAAACACCTCCCACTCTCCAAGACCCCAACCTCATAAGCTCACTTTTTATCTTAGAAATAGTTTTTAGAAAATTTTTACGTTCCTGTTCTTTAATTTATCCTTTTTCTGAATGCATTGTCATTGCTTCAAGAGAAGAAGGCGAAATATAATGTTGTAACTTTTTAAAATTAGTTTTTCTAAAAAAAATACTTTCTTTATTAACTATTTAACTCTCTCAAGACATATTTCAAGTAAACATTTTCAGTTCTGATCTTTTCAAATCCATTCATCCATCCATCCAAATAGCTAATAGGTGAATACAAAAAGATTCTACTAGTACTTTTCCGAGGACTTTGCCAAAATTTAAAATAATAAAATACATTATAATATATTACGGGAAAAAAATTGTTTCATGATATTATACTTTGTTAATGAAAAGAAGTATACAGAAGGTTCAAGTTTCCGTGCGTTTTAGGTTACACAAGGTTTTGTATGCAGCAGGCGGCATTCACTCTTAATCGAGTAAGCGACCTTTCGCCTCTTAAAAAAAGTTTCTGGTTAGCCAATTTAATCGTATGTGTTGTAAAAACTTGCAAAATAGCCCTGGGTTCCATGAGCGGCATCTCTTTCGTTTGGCCTCTAAAGTATTTTTTTACTGGTATAGTACATAAAAAATTAAACTAGCAAGGTTTTTTTTAGTGAGATCTAGAGTTACTACTAGTTGAAACTTAAATCCAACGGTGCGCAATCTTATTTATAAGTGACCTTCTTCAAGATAGAGTAGGATGACCTATTCCTAAGGATCAAAAAAAGTTTAAGAAGGAATAGTTTATTTATAAGTTTATTTTTTTTATGAAAAATAATTTTAATTGAATTTTATTATTCTAAAACAAGTTTACGTTTATATGAATGCAACACAATTAAAATTTGTTAACTGTTCTTTTACATTTGCTGTCATTTCATTTGCTTAAAGCGAAGCATTTTAATAGAAATATGAAAGATAATAATGTTTGCTTAAAGCGAAATATGAAAGATAATAATGCTTCAATCTTCGTGATTGCTCCTAGTCTTTATTACTTGAAGAACTTTACTGTAGTCTGTATTTAATCTACTAAATACAAAATTATTGAGCGGTTGTTTGCATGTTGGGCGAATTTTCTTTGGAATGCGTGTTTCTGTGCTTCACAAACTGAAATTGGTGCGATTTTATATAATTTTGAGCATGCGTAATTATATAAAGCGCTCCACTCTGGATAGACAGACTATGTTTTTTCTTTATAATTTCAGGCAAAAATAAAAAATAAAATGCCCGTTTTAGGGCCTTTCGGCCCACCAGGGTATTCTTCCTTCGGGAACAACCTCAGGTGGGTTGCGTCTACTATCCTCAAGTATCAATTAAAGTTGGCGAAATCTTTTTAATACAAATACTATTCATATTATCTTAGAGCGTAGCCCAGGCAGCGAACCCTGGACCTCCGGTGCCGAAATCGAGCGCCTATACGATCACGGCCACCGAGGCAGACAAATTCGGGTACATTTTCATAAAAATTTGGTTAGAAGTAATCCAAAATGAGTCACATTTTTTAGGTCCTCTTGGATTATAATTCTTTATAATTGAGTAACTGATCAAGTTATAATGTACAAAATAAAAAACTTATGAAGTAAATTTGAACTGCAAAATGGAAAATTTGAATTAAATCTGGTGCGTTGGTTCCCATCGCAACAGATTTTTTTTAATCTGCTTACAGACCACGGTATGTAGACTAAAAAATACAAAATTCTGGCGCGGTGCTCTGCACGCCGGGCGAATATCTTCTGGAGTGCGTGTTTCCGAGCTTAACAATTCAGCTCTTGGCTCTTGCATAAGTTTCCGATTAAAAAGAGGAATAAATGCATTTACGCACGACAACAGTGGTCTGTCAACAGTGCTGGGCTCAGCGTCTGCCTAACTAAAACTTCCTCCGGGAAACTTGTAGAACCTAGTCTGGATCCGTTATTCACACTGCTTCAGGCTTCAAGTTCCTAACATAAACACAAGCATGATGCAAGTTTCTAGCTCGATCATAATAGGTCAAACACATATTGACAGATAACTAAGTAACCCTCTCTCAGATGGCCTTAAAACACCTAAAACGAATATTTCAGGTGAAATCTCGGTTTTGAAATTTTAGTGTAAACGCAATTCTTTTCCTATAATTTTACGATATAAATGAGGAAAAGTAAACATTAAGTTACATCGTAATAGAAAAACTGTTTCAATATTTTCCATGTAAATCCAAGGACAGATGCAGCAAAAAAACCTTTAGAATGTAAAACTCTTACTAAAGTACCATTATTGTTATAGAAGTTGTAATAGTTGATCATAAACAAAGCTGCTAGGTATCAAAATAAGCTATTATTGACACAATATAATTGTGCGAGAGACACCTAGGAAATGTAACAAGCAAAATGCAATGCTACATCTGGGAACTGTTCCATCATTCGACATTTGTCATCATTGATGGCTCGACATAATGTCATGTCCCACTCTGTTTCGTTACGTCTAACTCATCAGGGCGCCGACAGAGCCTGAACTCACTCTGACGAGCGGTGCTCTCTTACCGACCATAATTATATTCTTCGGAATTAATTGAAGGTCAGAGTGAGTTCAGGCTCTGTCGGCGCCCTGATGAGTTAGACGTAACGAAACAGAGTGGGACATGACATTATGTCGAGCCATCAATGATGACGAATGTCGAATGATGGAACAGTTCCCAGATGTAGCATTGCATTTTGCTTGTTACATTTCCTAGGTGTCTCTCGCACAATTATATTGTGTCAACTATTCATGTTTTGCAAAACTCGGTAGTATCAAATGATATATGTTTTGCTTGCCATGCATGATGGCGGTAAGAGAGCACCGCTCGTCTCTGGTAAGTACTTCACATTATATTCTTCGGAATTAATTGAAGGTCAGAGTGAGTTCAGGCTCTGTCGGCGCCCTGATGAGTTAGACGTAACGAAACAGAGTGGGACATGACATTATGTCGAGCCATCAATGATGACGAATGTCGAATGATGGAACAGTTCCCAGATGTAGCATTGCATTTTGCTTGTTACATTTCCTAGGTGTCTCTCGCACAATTATATTGTGTCAACTATTCATGTTTTGCAAAACTCGGTAGTATCAAATGATATAAGCTATTATTCTTGGGAAATGATTTATGATGATCTGATAAGTTGATGATATAAGATCAATATAAGAGGAGGTATAATGCTGAAATTCTGTCGCCAATTTTTTCCCCATAACCAATGTTTAACTACATAAATAAACCTATTTAAGCTTTAAAACAGCATCTCTGCTGTTAAGGTTTTTGAAATTTGATTATGGTCGCAACTTTACTTTTTAGGTATGTTTGTTTTGCAAAAAATTAAATTAATTGTGTTATGACTTTTTAAATTTATAACAGCTTTCATTGGACTTACTTCTACATATGCTTTTATTTGTTAAAATTCCCCAACATTTTGTTCTACTTACCTAGTTTCATCTGCTCAAGTTTATTAATACTGCTAGATATGCTTTCATTTGTAAAAAGTAGCCAACATTTTGTTCTACTGACCTGGTTTGATCTGCTCAAGTTTATTAATACTACTAGATATGCTTTTATTTGTAAAATGTACCTAAAATTTTGTTCTACTGACCTGGTTTGATCTGCTCAAGTTTATTAATACTGCTAGATATGCTTTTATTTGTAAAAATTCCCCAACATTTTGTTCTATGACTGTTTGATCTGCTCAAGTTTATTAATACTACTAGTTATGCTTTTATTTGTAAAAATTCCCCAACATTTTGTTCTACTGACCTGGTTTGATCTGCTCAAGTTTATTAATACTACTAGATATGCTTTTATTTGTATAAATTCCCCAACATTTTGTTCTACTGACCTGGTTTGATCTGCTCAAGTTGATTAATACTAGTAGATATGCTTTTATTTGTAAAAATTCCCCAACATTTTGTTCTACTGACCTGGTTTGATCTGCTCAAGTTGATTAATACTAGTAGATACGCTTTTATTTGTAAAATGTACCTAACATTTTGTTCTACTGACCTGGTTTGATCTGCTCAAGTTTATTAATACTACTAGATATGCTTTTATTTGTAAAAAGTACCTAACATTTTGTTCTTCTTACCTGGTTTGATTTGCATTTGATTAGCATTGCTGGTGCTTTGCTACTGGTTTGATCTCCCAAGTTTATTATTACTACCAGAAAAGCAGTTTTTTGTGTCAAGTACCCATAATTGTGATCTAATGACCTGATTTGTCCTTTTCATTTTATAATACTACAAGGTAAGCCGTTTTTTGGTACAAAGGAAGGGTCCTTTATAGTTTGATCTACTTTATAGATTTGACCTTTCCAAATTTACTACCAATAAGCCCTTCAGCGTATAGCTAGTTTATATGAAAAGTGCAACATACTTTAACACTACTACTTATTTTCCAATTTTATGGATCTATTAGAGCTGAAACAATAAGATTTGATGAAAAAGGCGGGTAATGTTATTTCGCTACACATTTCTTCCTCTTCTCTTATAAAACTTGAAAACGATAAATATTCAGTTTAGAGACGTAATTAAAAAATTCATTCAACCGTTCATATCCATTGTTAAAACATACATAATTATACTTAATATACATATATTATATAATTTTATATTTTTAGTTAATTATTATAATTTAAAAATTTGTTTAAAAATAAAAAAAAATGCTGTTATTCTATTTAAATTTTAAATTGTTTAGATTTATTATGTATTCTAGGTCTTTGTTTAAGTTAAACTAATTTTTATTTTCGAGTGAATTCTAGGTTTCACTCAAGGTTATATATTGTTTATTAAAGGCTTAGAATAATACAATATATAGAAGGAACACTACTGATAACACGAAAAGCGGTTCACTGGTGACTTAAGTAATGCTGCCACCCTAACAATATACAATTTTCTAAAAAAAAATGTTGGCAATACTTCCGGTTGCTAAATTATTATGTTTGATTATTCATAAAATACTAATATAAATATCGGTGCATTACAATATTTTAAGTATTTTAAATAGTAGTTTAATGTATTTATTACAATTATATTAAAAGTAGTCCTCGTCAACTAAATGTAGATTCTTGTATTCCGCTACCCTTTTGCCATCTAAAACCGGGTTTATTAAATACTCAGCACGTGTTTTAAGTCATTATATTTGTTCTTTATGATCTGTCTTCATTAATAGATATTTATGACTCATATTAAAAATAATGTTTTGTTATCAGGTTGGCAGCATTACTTAAGTGCACCAGTCAACCGGCTTTCGTGTTATCAGTGGAATTACATTGTGTTTACGGTCCTGTGCTCCTTCTATGTATAGTATTATTCTAAGATTAAAGGCAACCTCAAGATCATTAATGTTAAATTTCTTCTTATTGTAAATTTAATGATAATCTTTCTTTATATTTTTCAGGTATCGCTATTTGTGAAGTTTCTTTGGATGAGTTGGCAACTATATCTTATTTATTCGGTATTGAATAATTATATTATTACAATTCACATATGAATGATTAGACTATAAAACGGCGTATGGTTTTAATTATATATTGTGTCAACTATTCATGTTTTGCAAAACTCGGTAGTATCAAAATGATATAGGTATTAATTACCTAATTTGTTCAGTTTATGATTCTAAAACAAACTGTGAAGCATGAAAGTAAGATTACTTTCGTCCTTATAACTTCAAGGCAAAACATTCACTGCTTCGCGGCTCCTAATATAAAATTCAGATATCGAGAACTACGCCATATGTGTTGACATCACGAAATGTGTCATATTTGTTCACACTTATAACACTGCGAAGTAAAACTTTATGGTATTTAAATAAATAAATAAATTATTAATATTTGTATTATTAAGAGTAATAATAATAAACTAAGTGGTACATTTTATAGATTTTGAGACGCCATTTTGGGGTTTTCCCAAAACCCATTTAGTTGTTTCTCTTGTAGAATGTTTGTTTACGAAGTTTCTTCTGATTCGGTTAAGCCTGCATCATGTTTAATAGAAAAGTGAGCATACATCCATCTATCTATTTATAAAAAATAACTTTTTAATCGATTTTTCATTCATTGAAATTCATTTATTTAATCATTCAATTATAGAAGATATTGAACAAAATAGTTCGATTTAAAATACGCCGGTACCAAGGCTTTGAAATCGGTGATAATTAATTTCGACAATTATTGAACGTGGAAACCGTTGCTTTACTTACTTAAAGTGTTCATATCGACCCTGAACTTTGAAAACACAAATAAAAACATTTTCCGGTGAACAATTTCAATACTCAGTAAGAATAAAACTTCCTGGTGCCATCGGTTGTGCCTCAGGAACTAACCTTTAAACCCCTCGGCTACACCACTGGGTTTAAATATTATGGTTCTCTCGGCTTACACCAGAAACCAACTGAAACGTCAGGGTATAATGTCTCTGTTTTGTTACGTAAATAACTATTCTTTTAGCGAATTTTCATCATGAATTGTTTTTTCGCAAGATTATGGGGAGTTTATGAGGTCTATTGTTAGAAAAAAATTATGACGTCATCAACCCAAGGTATGAGGTCATGATTTTTTAAAATTATAAACGGTAAAACAAGGTATTACATATTTAGGTAGACTGCAAGCTAAATCGATTGAGGCTGGTTTTCATTCAGCTGAATTGGACCATCCCAAGTGGTGGAAACGGTATAAATATTTATATATATTGTTGTATATATGTATACGTCTAGGCCAATGACCTCTGAGATATCTGTTAGGTTCAGTAGTGCTAGATGGTGGGAGGGTTGTATAGAAAAAAGTTTCTTAACTCTTGTTCCGCCCCCGTTAGCCTACTGTCCCAAACGAACCGAAGAAAAATGGCTCCCTCGGAACTATGGTGATCTAAGCAGCCCTGCAAAGCGGAAGAACCTCGAAATAGTCCTGTTATTGTCGTCGGCATTCTAAAACGATTGAAACCGGTTTCAGCTGAATTGGACTATCCTAAGTGGCGCAAACGGTAGACATATATAATCTTGTATATATGTTTACGTCTAGGTCAATGTCCTCTATAATATATAATAGGTTCGGTAGTGTCGCCTGTGAGGCGAGGCGATGAAAGTACATGTCAAAATACCATGTAATAATAATACAAAAAACTACAGTAAGGCCGCCAAGCGGCCCGAGGGACCTACGCCGGGTAGTGGCTATGGTCCGAAGGCCTGTATATAGTTATGACTTTATGATCAGCTTGATCTTAGTGTTGGCAATATAACTGTTTGTTCTAACTATATTTTTCTGGTTTTTAGGAAAGGACTAAAGTTCTGAGGAAAGCCTTGCGTCCTGAAAACTTTTGTGTTCAGTAACCCTTGGGAAAACTTAACAAATTAAAATAAATAAAATAGCAGGTGGAATGGGAATTATATAATTCAAAAGGTGGCTCATCACCTGGCCAGACTGACTACTGACTTTCCTTTGATGCACCTGGCTCAATCTGCCGCAATTTCAACTCGTAATTTCACATTTTTAAACACTGCTTTAAATGAAAAGTTCACCTTTTCTATAAACACCTGCTTTTAATGCCTCCATCTCTGATTAAATTCAGCACAATAAAACTGATGAAGCTAATCTTCAATTAAACTTTTTAGTAACCTGGTGTACAGTCAGTTGTTAATAAAATGTGAACATGTTAAGTTTTCTTATATTTCGTAAGAAACGTTTTCTGTTCGTTTATTTTAATTCTCCGTTTCCTTAACTTGGGCTGAAGAAGGAAAGGATGATGCTAGATTTTATCAGTTGGGTAATATGGTTGTTATGAACAGAGAGAATAACCTCATCATCTGAAAAAGTGCCAAGAATGGTAGATGGATGTTCAGGAATATTATGGGTGTAAAAGCAATTATATTATTTTTTATCCCTCGATCAGCCTTAACTTTATTTTTATAGATCTATATTGTAATTTACTTGAGCTTCTTAATCTAATAGATTTCACACAATCCTAGTATAATCCGATTAATTGATTGTCCTTGGTTTACTGCACAATCTAGTTGTAACAAAATCAGGGTCACTTACCACTGATCTCTAATTAGATATACAGAATGGCTTTTTTTATTTAAGCTAAAAACATGGTTGCAATGTAACAGAAGTTTTTACGTGCATTAGGCAACTGTTTCCCACTTTTTTATGGATTTTTTCTTGTTGATTGTTTAAATGAAAAATAATGTTTTTTTAGACTTTTCACAGTTTTTTTATACCTATTTCCTTATATTCTTTTTAACGATGTTTATGTATCAAAATTACAATTATTTTTGTAATCTAATCGATAGCCGGGACTGTGCGATAACTTTTGCCAATAAAAAATTATTGGCTCAAAATCCGTTTTAGGTGAAAAGAAGTAGTTTGGATCAATAATTGTTTTTTATTTTTTGGGTGCAGCACCCCCAAAATTTATAAGGGAGAATCTTACTTATTATCTTACTTTCCATATTTCCCCCCACTTTTTTAATATTAAATCCTAAAGTATTTCAAAGAAGTTGTTTCTAATTTGGTAATTGTCTAAAAATTTCTATTGTAAGTTCTATTGTCTAAACGTTTCTATTGCCAACTCGTTTCAATTGGATGTTTCAAATTCGTTAAGAACTGTAGCGCAGATATACTCAATCAAAAAGCTGAACTAAATGCAGAAATATATCATGGTATTCTTTATAAAATAATAAAAATAGAAGTACAAAATAAAGACCGATTAGAAACGGTAGTAAATGAGTACTAACACGTTATGACAGCTGGCGTGTAGCAAATAGAAATCTTAATGAACTGGCAACACCCTCTGAATAATACCCCTACATGGTCTATCATTAATCATATTGTAGCGAAAAAGATCAAAGTATGTTTCTTTTGAAAAAAGTTCTTTTCGTGGCGTTAAGCATTGAATGAAGTTGAAGCTACTTCATTCATACTTAGTCAAGCCTGTCAGTCAAGTCTGTTATTATTATTATTAGCCCATTATACTTGCCATTAGTCTACTTCACCTTGTATTGGGGCTTTATGTTATTGTTTTTACTTCTCTGAATTTTATAAATGAAAAAGTTTTCAATTATAGAAGTAAATTCGGTGTTTATTCGGCGGTGATGTGTTTTGTTAGCGAATAGATAATTTTTGCGAATTTGAGTTAAGAGTGTAAAACGTTATTTTTGTCTGATTTAAAAGCCTTAAGTTTAGAATTGTTGCTTTTTGTTTGATTTACATTTTGAGTATGAAAATTTCACCATGGTTTGAGAAAAGATAGTCTTAAGTTTAGAGTATGAGTATGCTAATTGCTTCAATTTCTAAGAAAGTCTTTTAAGTTTTGAATTGTTGCTTTTTTAATTTTGAGTGTGACAATTGCTTCAAGTTCGTCGAAGAAAAGAAAACCTTAAGTTTTGAATTGCTGTTTTTTTATATTTCGTTTTCATTTTGAGTATGACAAATGCTTCAATTTCTAAAAAAAAAGTTTTAAGTTTTGAATTGTTGCTTTTTTTCATTTTGAGTGTGACAATCGCTTCAAGTTAGTTCTAAGAAAAGAAAACATTAAGTTTGGAATTGTTGCATTTTTCTTTTTGAGTGTGGCAATTGCTTCAAGTTCGTTCTAAGGAAAGAAAACCTTAAGTTTTAAATTGCTACTTTTTTGTTTAGTTTTCATATTGAGTATGACAAATGCTTCAATTTCTAAAAAAATAAAGTCTTAAGTTTTGAATTGTTGCTTTTTTCTTTTTGAGTGTGGCAATTGCTTCAAGTTCGTTCTGAGGAAAGAAAACCTTAAGTTTTAAATTGCTACTTTTTTGTTTCGTTTTCATTTTGAGTATGACAATTGCTTCAATGTCTATGAAAGTCTTAAGTTTTGAATTGTTGCTTTTTTAATTTTGAGTTTGACAATTGCTTCAAGTTCGTTCTAAGAAAAGAAACCTTAATTAATTGCTGCTATTTTATTTAGTTTTCATATTGAGTATGACATATGCTTCAATTTCAAAAAAAAAATTAAGTCTTAAGTTTTTAATTGTTCTTTTTTTTCATTTTGAGTGTGACAATTGCTTCAAGTTCGTTCTAAGAAAAGAAAACATTAAGTTTGAGTACTTAACCTGATGAGGTCGTTGAAGTTGTTCTGTTAGAAGATATTTTAGCGGAGTACATGTATCATGATATTTTCTCAAAACATAATACTCTGAAACTTTAGTTAGAAGGTCGTCTATTTTACTTAACCTTTTTTGTCTTTATTTCTTTTTCAAGGAGGTTCAAATCTATTTCTATAGGAACATAAGACCAACCAATTTTTTACCTTATAGTCAGTAGGTTTGATTTTCTTTAATGACGTATACACTTTTCGTTAACAATAATTTTTCAAACGATGAAATTTTAAACGATTGTACCCTTGTTATAACAAACAAATTCAAGAGTTTCACTCATTTGGGCGGGGTCAGTCTTTTAATTTATGGGTGATATTTTGTGTTATCATGTTTCAAGGAAGAAGAAAACGAATCTCAAGTACCAATTTTTTACTTTAGATGACTTTTAAATAGTTAAGACGTTAAAATCGAATCCAATGTGGGATCATTTGAATTCGAACTTGTAAGGAAATATTCTTAAGAAGAAATAAAACTAAACAAATTTTCGTCTCTCCACTCATTATAATTACTAATAACAAAGCCGACTTTCAACCGTTAACGGTCATCATCAGTGCCGGTGATTATTAAAAAAGTAGTATCCCGTTATCTTAGGTATCCCGTGCCGGTATGTTATTGTTGAAAGGCTTAACATACTTAGCAATATTAGCTTTTCTTTACAGAGTTATCTTTACGTGTTATACTCTGACACGGCGAGTAGCCAAACTATAAATCATTCTTATAGATTATACTTTATTTTTTATTCAACATCAGCCCTTGAAGAGTTTTTGACAAAGTCTTTCTTAAAGGATATGTTCGAAAAAAGGCCAAAATAGGATAAAGAGCTTTTTAACCTTTACTTCGTCCTGAATATATTATCTTTATAAGCGCTACATTCTGTTTAACCTTAAAGAAAGATCCTGGCGAAATAAAAGGGTTTTTAAGAAGTTCAGAGAATCGCACCCTTAATCGAGTCACCGCCACCACTCGCCTGCTTATCAAAACCTTTGCCTTAACTTTCACTTAATGCAGACTTAACTTGTGGATATGGTCATAGCTGCTTTCCCCTTTAAAAATAACTATTTTTATTTGAATTTGTGTTGGCTCCTTGATTACAATATAATTAATGATAAGGCACTTGTGAGACATTGTTTCTTTTTTTTTCAATTTTAACCTTACCATGTTTTATCATTTAATATTGTTCTGCAAGTTTTCACAATTTCTTTTCTTATTATAAACTGTAACTAGTCTTAGTAAGTAAGTAGTAAGTGTTGCCTTTATTTTCTCAGTTTCAGTATATTATAACATGACTGTATCTCGAGGGTAGGTACGACTATAATTAGAGTATGAGTTATTTTAATGTGTCTCTATAGTACGACACAAGACTAAAATCGGTTGACAGTGCGGAAAAATATCGTTCAGAAACTACTATAGGTTGATTTGAATTCGAGGACGTGGTTTAACATCCAGGAATAACCTCATTGGCTCCCTTGCATTATTTTCCCACGCTGTCAACTGATTTTAGCCGTGTGTCGTACTAAAGTGCCCTATCATCAATTATAGAATTAGTATTAATTTCTAATACTTATAGTCCAGAAACCAGGTAGTTTTGCCAGGTAATATTTTGAAGTTTCTAAAATTTGTATTGGTCATTCAACGGTCCTCCGGGTGACAATGTTGTTTTTGACCTTTTAGACCTTAAGCTAACTTTTTGTGGGGAGTGATACCACTTTTTTTAAGTTTTTTTTTATTCTCAGCGAAAAACCAATTTAGATATTTTTATATCACTCCAGCATACTTACAAACAGGCAATTTATATCACTCCAGCATACATAAAGACAGGCAATTTATATCACTCCAGCATACTTGCAGACAGGCAATTTATATCACTCCAGCATACTTATAGACAGGCAATTTTTATCACTCTAGCATACTTAGAGACTGGCAATTTATTTCACTCCAGCATACTTACAGACTGGCAATTTATATCACTCCAGCATACTTATAGACAGGAAATTTATATCACTCCAGCATACTTAAAGACAGACAATTTATATCACTCCAGCATACTTACAGTCAGGCAATTTATATTACTCTAGCATACTTACAGACAGGCAATTTATATTACTCCAGCATACTTACAGACAGGCAATTTATATCACTCCCACATACTTAAAGATAGGCAAGTTATATCACTCCAGCATACTTACAGACAGGCAAGTTATATCACTCTAGCATACTTACAGACAAGCAATTTATAGTACTCCAGCATACTTACAGACAGGCAATTTGGTATAAACCTTTCATTAGGTCTTAAAAACATATATACGAAACAGAGTGGGACATGACATTATGTCGAGCCATCAATGATGACGAATGTCGAACGATGGAACAGTCACCAGTTGTAGCATTGCTTTTTGCTTGTTGCATTTTCTAGGTGTCTCTCGCACTCTTGAAATTGATAATTCAGTTGAATCTATGGTTTCGGATTTTTATTACAACCAAAGCACCTTTTCTATATCCCTACTTTTAAATATGGAAAAGGTAAAATACTTATACTGTGCATGAATGTAAAACATACAGCTTCGTATTAGGTTGCTGGATTTTATTTGACACTAGTAAATTCCTTTTTAAGATTTTTATTTTCTATTTTGCTATTAAACTCTATATTTTCATGGCCATAAAGACGGTGTCCTTGCCCGATGACAAGAGGTCCTGCAAAAACAAAGAATTTATAAATTGTAATAAATCTTGTTAAAAACATTTATACTTAATTTCATTCGAATTGTTTGAAATTTAAAGGATGTCTGACCTTCAACAACTTACGTTTTTCTAATATAATGGATATTACTTCTATTCTTTATGAAAACAACTAAGTATTTAAATTTTGAATTTATAATTTAAAGTTACTTATAACTCTGAACTTTAATGTAATCTCAATGTAATTAAAATATCAATTATACATAAATTACAATTGTTGTGAGTTTAATTGAATTATACTATTGTGAGTTTACTTGAATTTTAAGAGTTTTATTAAATTGCAATAATGTGAGTTTAATTAAATTGCAATAACGTGGGTTTACTTGACTTGTTATATTGTGAGTTTACTTGAATTGTTATAATGTGAGTTCACTTGAATTTTACTTTTGAGTGTTATTTGAATTGTAATTGTTACTATTTTTATAATTGTAATTGTTATTTGAGAGTTTAATTATATTGCAATAATGTGAGTTTACTTGACTTGTTATAATGTGAGTTTATGATTTAGAATGAACCTCGTTTTTTCTTTATGTTATATCTGGCACTGTTGATGGCCTGATGTTGCGCTCTTAACAAATTATTTTTTTGTGAATTATTGTTTTGACTCTTTTTTTCGTTACTTTAATGTGAGTTTACTTGGATTTTACTAATGTGAGTTTAATTATACTATTGTGAGTTTACTTATATTGAACTATGTGAGTTTTTCTAGAAGTGCAATAATGTGAGTTTACTTGATTGTACTAATGTGAGGTTATTTGATTGTATTAGAGATAAGCATCTTAGTTTTGTATAACTGATTCTGATTGAATAAATATGCGCATTTCCTGCGCGATAAAATTGAGTATCGAGTAGTGATGGTACTGCTCAAATTAAAAAGCATAAACTGGAAAGAATTAAGCGTTTCTTATGCCAATAAATTGATTAAGCGCGTAAGCACGTATTTAAAAAAAGTGCCCAGAATTTTTGAATCTACAGATGGTATTTTTAGATAAAGGGCAAGGTTTAGTAATAGAGCATTTGTCGTATCAACTTGTCTAGGTGGTTAAATTAAAAGAATTTTATTTCAAATACCGACGGTTGAAGTTTTTACTGACGAAAAAAATTAGGTTTTTTTAATGTTTGAAAACCGCATTGTATAATAGTCTCATGTTAGAGGTTTAACAGAAAATATGTTTTTCAAAGTAATAGGTTTCCGAGGGTTTCGAACAGCCGAGACTGGAGGACCGTCGGACCAGTTCCTTTTTTTGTAGCCCGGTTCATCTTTTTTTTCGCCAAGTTTCATTTTGTCCATCCCCACTATCAAGTTCAATAAACTCGCGCAACTTAAAAAAACCCCTTCTTTGAAAGGTTCCATACCCTTGAGTTTTTTTAAGTTAAGTATGAAGTTCAAAGAAGTGGGGAATTGACTTGGTGTGCAACTTAAAACCGATGTAAAGGACTTAGGCCCTGAAGTTAAAAAAACTCTAAAAAAAGAAGTTTAAAGCCATAAAAGCCAAAGAACTAACCTACCTCAATCTAAACTTATTTGAACTCTTTTAAGAACATTTAAAGAAATATTTTTATAAAGATCAGAATAAGCTCTATGTTCAATATGTTCTAAAAACTTAAATTTCTTTAAGTTTCTTAAAAAATTGGCCTGTTTTGAGTACTTTTGGGGTGTATAAAGAAAGTAGCATGTTGCCACTAAGAATACAAAACCAAGATTTTGCTTGAGCTAATAGTTTCAAGCTTTTTTTGGTTTTTACCAATTAGTTTCTTTGTATGTGTAACGTTTTAGCTCCCCTTGTGTTAATGTTTATGTTTAATAATTCTTTTTATGTCGTCATTAATTGTCCATAACGAGTTAGCAAAAATTTTGAAAATCCTTTATGAACGGGAAAATGACGGGATCGATTTCAAATTTAATTCGCATGTTGTCCTATATAAGACCAACAAATGTGGTGTTTATCTCACTATCAGCGTTTGTTTAATTTTATCGAATGAAAAAATGTTTAATATCACAATGCCTCTATGGGATGTCACATGTATACTATACGTATGATTTTAATACGGCTACCATATAGCAAGGCCAGTCTAAATTATTTAGTATTTAGCAAGCAGTAGTCCAGCAAGATTCACTAAATTTTAAATTGGGAATTTTTCATCCTCTAAGGATGAGCGATGCGGGTTTAATCTTATGGTGAGAAAAAGTTTTCATACTTTGAGGTCAAGTGAATCGGGTCCAATTATCAGATAAGAAAAAGTTTTTATACTCTGAGGTCAAGCGAAGCGGGTCTAATTATCAGATGAGAAAAAGTTTTCATACTCTGAGAACGAGCGAAGCGGGTCCAATCATCAGATTAGACAAAGTTTTTATAAACTGAGGACGAGCGAAGCGGGTCCAATCATCAGATTAGACAAAGTTTTTATAAACTGAGGACGAGCGAAGCGGGTCCAATCATCAGATGAGAAAAAGTTTTCATACTTTGAGAACGAGCGAAGCGGGTCCAATCATCAGATGAGAAAAAGTTTTCATACTATGAGGTCAAGCGATTCGGGTCCAATCATCAGATTAGACAAAGTTTTTATACTCTGAAGACGAGTGAAGCGGGTCCAATCATCAGATGAGAAAAGTTTTCATACTATGAGGTCAAGCGAATCGGGTCCAATCATCAGATTAGACAAAGTTTTTATACTCTGAAGACGAGCGAAGCGGGTTCAATCATCAGATGAGAAAAGTTTTCATACTATGAATACTTTACTATGAATACAAGCGAATCGGGTCCAATCATCAGATGAGTAAAAGTTTTCATACTCTGAGGACCGAGCGAAATCAAGATGAGAAAAAAATTCTCTAGAACCCCGTACCCTATTTTTTATACTAGTATATATAAATCATTCTTCTTTTAATGATTTATACTTAAGATATAAAATATAGCAATGATCTAAAGAACCTAACAAAAGTATATAGGCTATTTAAAAAAATATAATCAATCAAATCGAATTAAAGTCGGCATTAAGCTTCGAAAGATACTTTGATCTCAAGTTGGGTGAAAATACTTGAAATAGAAAATTGGTTTAAAAAGGAACCTGATTCTCAGCTATTTTACTTAATTCTTTATATTTTTTTCGCTTGAAGAGAAAGACACACCTTATCGTAATCACGCGTACTTATATAAAATATCTTTACGTTTTAAATTCTCTAAACCTTTTTAAAAAAGATAACTTTTTTATATTTTATCCAATTAAAACGTTTTTTTAAACATTTTCTCTTTTTTAACGGAATAAACTTTTTTCGTATAATAGTTCGAAAATATAAATAAACTTTAGTTATTTGATTTCAAGTCGTAATGATGAAATAATTTTCGGAATGCTTAGTATTTTGAATTTATGAAGAAGTAAATGGGATTGCTGATAAAATCAGAGGATGGCCTACAAGTAAATATTTAGAAGTCAGCTGGTATCAGTTTGTAAAACCATTTTTTAAGAAATTTTCTAGATTGTTTACGGTAACTTATTTTGACTTTAAGTAACTTAATTTGCATGTCTCTACGTGGCCTCGGCGGCCTTGCTGCATCCTTTTTTCCATATGAACAAATTTTCTCATTATTGCGTTCCTGGTAGCCAAGCGGTCTCCCAGTGCTGCTTCGAGGCTTTAGTTTTGTTGTTTTGCATTATTTGTTCCCACATGGTCGTTCTCTATGTAAGAAAATGGAGAACGATCATGAACTTTCGCTTGTCGTCAGAGCATGAACAAATTTTCTCATTATTGCGTTCCTGGAAGCCAAGCGCTCTCCCAGTGCGGCTTCGAGGCTTCAGTGTTGTTGTCTTGCATTATTTGTTCCTATGTGGTCATTGTCCCATGGTTTTTTTGATGATGGTGGTGATTTTTGAACATTTTTGATGGTGTCCTTAATATAGGTTAGTGGCGTTTTACATTTTTCGCAAACAATTGTCCTGTTTAAGTCTAAATGATTGATCTTTGCACTTTACAAGTTTTATTTTGATCAGTGCCAGCGTTCGGAAGATATCTTGAGGTATAAATAATTCTGGCGCGGAAGTACGAAAGCCGGCCTTATTTTCTTTTTCGTGCGTGCTTTCTTTCTCTTTATTCTATTTCTTGCTTAAGTTTCCGGCAAATGATTATAACCGAGCATTAGCCTCATCACTTGTTATTTAATTTTTTTCTGCGTTTTCAAAGTATCATTATATTTAATTGTACCATAACTCCCTTGAACGTAAAGTATTACCAAGTAAATTTCCTGTACTGTTTTTAAATATTATGTCGACAGTGATGGTTAAATGACATTTTGCAGACATTTTCATGAGCGTTGTTGGCGGAGTTTATTATCATTAATAAGAAAATGCAGTCTCTCCACAATAACTTTTCTTAATAACAGAGCAGCCTTTAACCTTAAGAGGTCATCCTCAGTGACTTCAATTATGTTATAACATAATTAACAGTCGAGTTTTATTGTCAAAGACTCAATCAACACAAATAGTGTTTTTGACAATGATACTTGACTCAACTAATTATGTTTAATATTATTTAAGTCACTGAGGATGACCTCTTAAGGTTGAAAGCGGCTCTTTTATTAATAAATGTTATTGTGGAGAGACTGAATTTTCTTTTAGTACATTTTGCAGCTTTGAAATAGTTCAGAAATGACTAATTTTGCAGCCGCAAGTAGATACAAAACATTTCCACTCCTTGTATTAATGACGTATAGTAAAACTTTACGTAGAGAGGCAAGTTTATATACTGAATACGATAATGTGACCGCGCAAAGCGTTTTACCTTAACAAGAGGCCTTTTTAAGGGCTTTCCTGCTTACATATGTTAAATCTGTATCCTTATATGCTGACTCATCCATTGAACTTTCTGGAATAAATTTGTAATAATTTGCTGAAAATAAATAGCACCTCTAGTTAATTGTATTTTCTCCATATTTTTCATACTCATGAATACTGGATTTCTATGCAAGAATATTATTTTAAAAATTTTATTTTAATACATCAAAGACAAAACACAATTTGTGTATAAATACATACATTGTGTTATGTTCTTTTAAAAGCAATATAGAAGTAACAGGTTTTTTTTGTTGTAATTTTTGTCATTTTATTAAAAAATGCACGCTACGTAATAAATCAAAATAGAAAATTATTTATAATTTTTAAACGAATTAAAGATTGTTAAAAGACAAATATTTAAAATTATTTTTAAGTTTTCGTTGCCAAGTATGTCAATTGTTCCGTTATAAACACGTTTTTGTTAAGATGTTACCAAGAGGTCAAAAATAAATTTTTATTTAACAGAAAACTGTTAACCTTCTGTAACCCTCTTAGGACGAAAAATTCATTGGAATGACCTCTCCTTAAAATGACCAAAAGAGAAAGGGTTTTTTTTATCTAAACTCTATTCAATAGACGTTTTAAAAAATATTATAGGTATCCTCTTATACCTTAAAAAGAAAATAATTTAAAAAGTCATAAGATGTCACCAAAAACACGAAAAAGAATAAAATATACGTTTTTAGCCATTATTTTAGATTTTTTTTTATTTTCGCCATAAGAATTTTTTATTACATGACTTTAATTAAAATTATTTTATAAGTTTATTAAATTGGCATTTATAATTGTGTTCAATTCAAGTAAGATTTAATTGTCTAATGTAATTTTTTAAAAGAGCTGAAAATAAGACAGTCGTCAAAAATTTTATGAGAAAAAGTATTAAATTTTATTTTATGTAAATAGTTAAATAAATTGCAAGTTTTTTTTAAAATTTAAATGCCAAATATATTTTTTTGTTAAATGTTTGTTTTCTTCTTAGAAATCTAGGGCGAAAATTAAAATAAATTTAAAATAACTGTACTTAGATTTGAATGTAAAAAACTTGAATTTGCCTTTTATATAATTTTTTTAAATGTTAAGTTCCATTTTATAATTAAATTGATTTTTTTTCTTATAGTCTGAGGCGTACACATTTTTTTGGCATGTTCCGTAAGGTAGTATGAAGTTTTTTGAAGACCGGTTTCTTTTAACTTTATTTTTTATGCTAATTTTGCGCTCGTTTCTTTATCATGTGTTAC
The DNA here is from genome assembly GCA_018340805.1 of Microvelia longipes. Taxonomy (NCBI): domain Eukaryota; kingdom Metazoa; phylum Arthropoda; class Insecta; order Hemiptera; family Veliidae; genus Microvelia; species Microvelia longipes. The sequence continues at coordinate 16,989,435 of JACMZG010001913.1, read as the reverse complement.
GTTTGCGGACACCAAATATTCGTTTTAATTTAGTTGAAATCTTGATCTTGCTACTGTTTGCGCAAACACATTTTCTCACCGAACTAGTATAAATAAGAAAATGTGAAAAAATAATTAAAAGCTTAAAATTAATATCGAAAATAACGAAAACTCATCGTTATCAGTTATGCAGTTGTATTTTATATCTTATTTAAAAACTGCCACTCATATAAAAATGCAATATTAAAAATTATCAAAGTCAAGTCTTTTGGCTACGTTGTCCTAAGTAATATTATACTGATAATAATGTTAAAAATTCATTGATAACGTTTCAGTACAAAATGACTAGCTTAGGTAATCAGACTTATTTTTAAATTAAGATAAGTTTTAGTTTGGACTGCAATTTCACATTATTAAAATTTAATTTATATTATCAAATAAGTTAAAATTATAACTGCGGACTATGCATATTAGTAATGTGGTTTAATTTATCTCTTTCAGCGATTTTCTAAAGGAAAAATGACATTAAATGAGGTTGGGGTCAAAAATATATATAATAACCAATATATATATATATATATATATATATATATATATATATATATATATATATATATATATATATATATATATGCATATACACTAAAATATAAGAATTTAAGATAGGAAACTAAGAAAATACTTACATAAAAAATTAGTAAGTTTCGAACTATGTTCTTCAGAAAGGGACTATTATATATATATATATATATATATATATATATATATATATATATATATATAATATATATATATATATATATTATATATATATATTATATATGTGTGGTGTGTGTGTGTGTGTGTGTGTGTGTGTGTGTGTTTATGTATATAGAATATAGTTCCTAGTCGTTTCATTGCCACACGATACCTTTGGAGCCGTGTGTCCTTAATTAAAAATTAAGAGCATTAATGTACAGAACCCTATTGCTATAAAGTGTGTGTTTGACATCATTAACCTACAATTGTGCATGTGTTGTAATATGTATGGTACATACATATTATTTATGTGTACATAAATTCGAAAATAAATTTGATTTTCAGCATTGGTTCCATTTATATAGATTGACATATATATAACATTATGTTAATCAAATCACATTTGTATTTGAAAAAAATCGAAATTTAAATACAAATCAATTTAAATTGAGTTGAAATTTAATGCTAGTGTCTTTACTTAATAAATAGGTTTATCAAGTTTTGTTTTAATACGAAAAGCATGATGTTTGTTGTATAGTAAAAGTTAAGCAGCATCGAGCGTGGTCAGTGCCTGAATGGGTGACTGTTGGGAAAATGGATGTATTTACTATCTCAGTACGAGCGAAGTGAGTTGGGAGACGTGTTGTAGTATAAATTTAACGACTTTTATATTCTGCAAACGAGCGTAGCAAATCCGATGTGATAAGGAAAAGTTCCGAGGTACCCCGTACCCGACTTTTATTATTTTTTTATAAAACGTATACAAGTCATTTAGTCGGTAATGACTGAAACTACCCTTATAAAGTTTTTTAATATTATAAAATGCTGCATTGCAACTTTAGTATAAAATTATTTTTGTAATAAATTGTATATATGCATTTATAAAATAAAATAAAACTAACAATTTTTTGTAAAATCTTAAGATAATCTTTACCACAGTATTCGGCTGATTAGGTCTTGTTAAATTAAGAACTAATAAATGGTTTATTTATTTATTTATTTATTTTATTTATACAAGTCATTTGATAAAAATTATACTAACGCTGATCATGAGATGAAACTTAGCCCATTTGTTTGTCTATATATTTCTACATGCATGCCTTGTCTCAAATCGACCTGAAGGTTTTTCCCCGTTTTTAAAGTACCATGTTTTATCTCTACTGTAACTAACTGCACTGGGCAAAGTAACTGAGGATCTCCTCAGTCTAAGCAGAAGGGACCTTAGAACAGTAACTGGACTACTGACTGGTAACTGTCACCTCCGAAAACATCTCCATACCATTGGTATCTTTAAAGATAATCCAGCGTGTAGGCTTTGTGAATCGGAAACCGAAACTGACTCTCACATACTTCTGAGATGTGAAGCCCTAGCCTTTCAAAGGTTCTCCAACTTTGGTAGCAGCACTCTCACTAAGTTTGACTTTACTAATGAATCACAGGTCAAAAAGATCCTAGACCTAGTCCGGGGAAAAGGATTATTTTGACCTGGACCAATTGAGATGACTGTACAATAGACTTCCAGCCGCAGTGCAAATGGGGTCTAGCCTCGACTCCAACCCCAATCATTAATAATAATAATAATAACTGCACTGGGAGCTACGATAAAACAGACATACTCTCATGCAAACACATCAAGTTGTCAACAGACAACTTGATAAAACTACATAGAAAGTCCTAAAATCACCATAGTGATAATTCATTTGAAATCTCGTTTTAAGAATTTTAGTGCAAACGTAAAACTTTTCCTATGTCTTACAGTATAAACGAAGAAAGGTAAAAATAATACCCTTCATTTTATTTTAATATCAAAGTTAATAACACCTGATTAAATCATGTGTTTACGATATTTTAAATTTTCCTTGAAATATTTCACCAAGAAAAAAATGTCTACAAAGAAGTATTTGAAGCGAAAACATAAAAGAGGGAGAAGGCAAAGTTAGAAAGGGATGAGTAAAAGTGATTTTTAGGGAGGAATAGGGTCCTTTATCTAGGATGAAATGGTTAGAAAAATATTAAATTTTACAGACCACTGAGCCCAAAACTAGAAAGGACCCAAGTGGAGAAAATTATAAAGGTTAAATAAGGTTGGTTTTAGATACTAAATAAAATTTAAAAGGGATTTAGGCTTAAATTATTTAGTAGCCTTAAGTAGATTGTCTAGACAAGGTTATAGACACTTCTGTTTGTGTTCTAGACTATTCAGAGGCTTTGGTCTGCAAGCCGGGAGAATTTTCTTTCAGATGCGATTTTTTTTGCTCATCAGTCTATTTCCTATTTCATTTTCTGGTGTATAATTCCTTATAAGCTTAAATTAGCTTATAAGCTTAGAATTTTTCAAAGCAAATGCGAATCATCCCATGGATGGATTATTCACAAGCTTAGTTTGTGGCATTTTTCGTGATTTTTTTTGTAAATTCGGAAAAATTAATTGACAAATTGTGACGCTACTTCTCAGGTTATAAAGCATATACGAAACCTGAGCGAGGAATGGATTGTTGAGTCAGAATTATTTATCTAAGAATTAAGTTATAAACTTGTATAATGTAACTTAATAAACTTATTTTAATCAGAATATAAATTTAACTTAAATTTATTGAATTTTTTTATCTTGATACTCAGGAGTGGGACCGCCTCCGTGGCCGAGGTCGTTAGAGCCGTTAGTTTTTACACTGACCTTTTACACCACGGAGGTCTGGGGTTCGCATCCCAGGTTACGCTCTCAGTTTATATAAAATTATTGTTTAGATAAATTGTCGCCAACTTTAGAATGCACTGAGCGTAACGGTTGCTACTACCCACCCGAGGTGGTTCCCGCAGGGTTTATCCCTGATGAGCTCTAAACGGGCATTATTATTATTATTATACTCAGGAGTAGGATAGCCCCACTCAAAACCACCAAACGCCCGGAAATATTATTATTTTCAACTTGTTATTAATATTGGTTACGGGTCTTTTTAAAAGATTGTATTTTTATGTTTCCTGGAGTCCTAAAAGGGAACCGATGTATTTTTTACTGAAACATTGAACTGAAATTCGTAAAATAGTTAATCTTAAACATCTAAAAAACATTATGACAAAGTAAGTAACCTGTTTCCAATGACATTATTTGCCCTAGCTCTTAAATAGAATACAACTTTTATCCAGTTTGTAGATTTAATTAAACCCAAATATGAAAAAAATATGAAAAAATCATAACATGAAAAAATTATCGAAGTTTATTGCTCCGTCGGTGAAACGAAACTGGTTATTCAGTAGGACAGAGGATGCAAAAAATATTTCTTTACTTGAATCCTCAACTTTTATAAAGATTTCTAATTTTTCTACAAAAAAAAAAACTAAAACTAACATTTCCTGTATTTTTCTTTTTAAATACAAGTTTTATAAGGTATGAAGCGATAATTCCCGTTAAGGATATTTTTTAAGCTCTTCTTTCTATTATGTTCGAACCGCGACCCCTTTTTAATTACAGTTGTTCAATAATAATTATATATTTTTGAGTTCCAATTTTATAATTTAATTTAATTTTATTAATTTATTATTAGTGGGTAAAAAACTCTCCGAGGTTATAATCACATTGACATAAATAGCATAAGGACTATGAACATATAAAATTAAATCTATTCTTAAGTGAATTATATATGATGAGTAAGAGAAAGTAAACAAAGTATAAAGAGTTATATAGAGTATACAGCATAAAGTAAAATAATGAATTTTATTAAGTAAACTGAGTATAGAATTAAATATTTGCCTAAATAAAAGAAAGTACAAAAGGTAAAATAAAGTATACAGAATGAAATAAACTGATAACGTAAAGTAAATAAAAAATACATTATAAATAATTGTTTTAGAATTTCTTAAATAAAAATAATATGTGTTAAATGAAGTATACAGAATAAAATAAACTGATAACGTGAAGTAAATAAAAAATAAATAATTGTTTTAGAATTTCTTGAATAAAAATAATATGTGTTAAATGAAGTATACAGAATGAAATAAACTGATAACGTAAAAGTAAATAAAAAATATATAATTGTTTTAGAATTTCTTAAATAAAAATAATATGTGTTAAATGAAGTATACAGAATGAAATAAACTTCACTTCTTTTATTTACGTGAAGTAAATAAAATATAAATAATTGTTTTAGAATATATTAAACAAAAATAATATGTGTTAAATGAAGTATACAGAATGAAATAAACTGATAACGTGAAGTAAATAAAAAATAAATTATAAATAATTGTTTTAGGATATATTAAATAAAAATAATATGTGTTAAATAAAGTATACAGAATGAAATACACTGATAACGTAAAGTAAATAAAAAATAAATTATAAATAATTGTATTAGAATATATTAAATAAAAATAATATGTGTTAAATAAAGTGCGAAGAATGAAGTTAGTAGTATAATATAAACTATTTAGCATAATTTAAAGAAATTATATAGTGTAAAAGAAAGTATTAAGAATAAATTAAAAATACATTAAAGTAATAATTAAATTATTCAACATAAAATATACTCAATATGAAGTATATTACAAATAGTCGGGCAATCAATGGCTCTAAGCTTCAAGGTAGCTGGTAAATAATTATGTGACAATCTGTGTTAACAATTAGTAACCTGTCTTTCGTGTATTTTAAATTTTATTAGATTAAATTGAATACTTATTAAGACGATTTTACCTGTATATCCCTGAGGCAATTAAGGATTTATTAAATTTTAGGGATTATGTATTATTGTTTAGTGATCTCATCTCATCGGATTCGCTACGCTCATCCTCCCTTTCGAAGTCGCTTCGCTCGTTTTCAGAATATACAATGCGCCAAATTTATACTGCACAATGTCCTCGGACTCGCTTCGCTATTCCTCAGATAGTAAATGCAATGCTAATTAATTTTTATGATCCAACAAAAATCATAGTTATAATAGTTGTATTAAAACGAAACTCAATTTTTTTTTCACTTTTTTACTTTTTTATTTACTTCTTGTTTTATTATTATGTTATATTTATTCGTTTGTTAGGCACTGATGATGACCTTTTTGGGGTTGAAAGCCGGCTTTGTTTTTTAATAAACTAATTTAGTGGAGAGACTCTTTTATTTATCATTATGCATCTATTATCCTCTTAGAATTAATTAAAGTTGGCGAAATATTTTTAATAAAAAACTAATAATATAATCTAACAGCATAATCCGGGCCTCCGGTGACGAAATCAAGTCAAAGGAATAAACAAATTCAATTTATTCCATGAAAAAAATAATTCACCAAAATAAATATTATAGAAATATTTATATCAAACTGCAAATACGAACGATAGCTGATTCGGTAAATAAATTACTTTTTAAATTTTAAACTAAAAATAAACTGAATAATTTAAAATATTTAATCCTTTAAAATTTTATATCCTCTTTTAAAAAATTTATATAATTTTAAAACGCTCTTTGAAAAATTTACTAAAACAGACGAACTTAAAAATGCCATCGGACCCCTCTCTCTTTTCTACTTTAATCTTTATATCTTCAAGTCACGAAGTTTCAAAAACTTAAGAGATTCCTTCTTCAAGTTATCACATTCGTGTTTACAATGCTTAAACTTCACTTAATAGCTTCTATATCATGGACAGCCTTACCATTCGTGATACATATTTTTTTATTAAAAATAAAAACTTATATATAAAACTTTATGATCTTAATAGATAGCGCATATTTGCTAAAAGACCGAATCTTATCTTTGAAACTTCAATTTTTTTTCAAAGTGACGTTAAGTCAGTCAAGTGAAAAAAAACAATAATCTTATTTTCGTCATCTTTGCGATTTTTCTATGTATTTGCTGTATAAAATAATAAAAGTTATTTTCTCTCGTATCTTTAATATGATTCGTGTAACTGGAATATTCGAAGCGGAAATTTTCATCTCCATTCCTGTGATCGTTTTACCAGGATGTTTTAGAATCCGGAAGAAAATTTTTTTTACGGACGGCGACAGTAACAAGTACTATAACTCAGTCATGAAGTTGTGTTATCTGTCACGTTACATTATATAATAATAATAAACTTTATTACCATACAACATATTACATATTTCTTAGCAAGTTAGTAAAAATTAATGTGATAGAAAAAAAATAAGAAAAAAAAATTAAAACTTCTTAGTTGCCGAATGTATGAGAGTTTGTATGTATTATTTTATATATATATATATATATATATATATATATATAATATAATATATATAATATATATATTTAATATATTATATGGTTTGCTTGGAACCGAATTAACTTTTGAATCTTGTTATTTGCGGAAAAGTCTTTCGGTATAGAAATAATTGTGTAACTTTTTATTATCCCATTTTTTATTAGATTTTATTTTCAACCTTTCAATTTTTATAATTAAAACTCTTTTTACTTCAGCTAAGTTAAAAATTGTTAAGAAAAACTTAAAATAATTTGTTACATTAAAACACATTTTTTGATATAATTCATTAAAAAGGCCTCTCGGTGGAAGTCGAGGAGACCGTTGATTAACAGAACTTTAGGACATCACGCGATCTCTCTCTTTTTTATCTGAACTTGCAGTACATTTACTGCAATGCTTTTTAAAAAAGAACTTTTTTTTATACTTTAATTTTATAAACTTTAATTAAAACTGCATTTTAGAAAAAAAACGTATGATGTAAAAAACAGAGGAAAAAAAGCTGTTATATATAATAATAGTTAAAAAGCCTCCTTAAAATTTATAAAATATAATATGAAATATAAATCTCTTTAAAAAATCATTTCAAAAAGTTCTTGTTAATTTGCTGACGATAGTAAAATTAAAAGTAACAAAACAATTTACTCGAAACTCGCTCACGAAAGTACGCCATTTATAGAAAAGCTTTAATATATGCTTTGTGTTAATTGTACTTTTTTTAAAGAAACTTTTGTAAAAAATGTATGCACTTATATTTATTTATCTTGAGAAAATTGGTTAGTTACTTTAAACAATTCGTATTTTTTTAAGAGTTCATACAGGTCTCATACTAGCTATAAAATAATTTAACTAATAAATTAACGTAATACTCACTTAATTACTTCCTGCGTTGCTCTAACGGTGGTTAGTTTTTATACTTTTTGAATTAAACGCGTTGACTAAAGTGCATATCTATTAAGGCCTTACTTTGGGGTTTTATGCATTTATATACTCCAGCCGTTTCGTGTTTACGGTCTTTTTATGTGTATTCAAGGAGTATATAATTCACATCCATACTTATATACTCCAGCCATTTCGTGTTTACGGTCTTTGTATGGGTATTCAAGGAGTATATAAGTCATATCCATACTTATATACTCCAGCCGTTTCGTGTTTACGGTCTTTTTATGTGTATTCAAGAAGTATATAATTCACATCCATACTTATATACTCTAGCCATTTCGTGTTTACGGTCTTTGTATGTGTATTCAAGGAGTATATAAGTCACATCCATTCTTATATTCCAGCCATTTCGTATTTACATCCATTCTATGTATATTCAAGAAGTATACAAGTCACATTCAAACTTATATACTCAAACTGTTTCAAATTTACATCTATTCTGTGTGCATTCAAGGAGTATATAAGTCACATCAAATCTTATATACTCCTACTGTTACATATTTACAACCTTTTAGTGCCTTCAAGGAATATATAAGTCACATCAAATCTTATATACTCCTACTGTTACATATTTACAGCTTTTCTATGTGTATTCAAAGAGTATATAAGTCACGTCCTAACTTATATACTGCAAGTACCAGTATTACTACGATATTATTATTTGAGTCTAATTGATAAAATAATCAATTTATTTTTGTAACATTTAGAAGAAAAACTACACTGTCTAGTATTCCCTAAACCTTGTATAGCGGATGAAGCAATAAGGTAACTTTATTGGCCCCACAAATGTCTTATATGGTAGAGACATTACCTTTCTTAGCAATGTTATAGCATAAAGCTTGAAACGCAGGTTATGTATCAAGTTTAAGCCGAGTTAAACATATATTAACACTCCTGGACATAGAACTTTTAAATAATCAACCTTTATTAATTTTTTAATAAAAATATTAAGACACAAGCTGGTAACGAGGTTTAATACTTTTAAGTATTTGTTTATAACCTATAAAAGGAAACCATTCGGTAAGGTAAGTTTGATTCTAAATTTAAAACCTGCGTAGTTAATGGAATTAATAAAACATGCGCCTTTTGTACCGAGCATGTTCTGTTTGTTTTAAAAACTGTCTAGTGATGTATTCTTATCTATTTTTTATCCTCACCGGGGTCATTATTTGCTAAATGGCGCGTCATCTCCTTTATTAAAGATCTTTACCTTTAAGTGATCTTCTTATTATATATGTTTTCGCTTCGTTTTCAGCAAAACAAACTGAACGGTCTCAGGTGCTTTTGAGATGCCTTAAAAATAGGACTTAAAATAATTACATAAATTTAATTATTATTGTTTAATTTCTCCTAATTAAAACTACTCTGCAATTAAAAGTGTAGTTCAGATTCCAATTTAAGTGTAGTTTAAGTTTTAATTTAAACGTGGCTTGAATTTTTGAATTATTCGTTTCAGGTTGTTTTTAAGACTTCTTAAGTAATTTAGATGTGTGTTTTTTCTTGTTACCACCGTGGCTTCTAGTGTTTTTATGCTAAAGTGGAAAAGTTCAGAGATTACCGATACCCATTTTTTAATATCTTTATAGTAATAAAATATTGCAAGCTTAGATATATTTAATATCTTGGTTTGAATCTAAGATGTTTATTTTTTAGTTAATTACACCCATCTTCAGTTTGAGAAATCCTTAAAGATGTAACTCTATGAATTTCGACAGTACAAAATTATTCTTGACAATGCTAATGTATTCTTTTTAAACTATTAATATTGACTTTTTAAAGACAAACATACAAAAAGGTTGTAATACTAAAAAAACAGGAATAAAAAGTAGCAGATAAAGAATAAGATTAGCTTTGTATTTGAAAAACTTCTTATTTGATTATTTACTTTACTACTTAGAATATAGGATGAATATACGTGTATTGAATACCACATGGAAACCTTGGATCCACCAGCCTATGTCCTACTAATTTAAGACCTTCTAATGTCGGAATAAAAAAACGTTCCTTCTGATGTTTTCCTTTTTGAAAAAAAAATAGTTGAAAATTCAAGAAAATGTTTCTTTTGGCGAATTTGTTTTAGGGAAAATTCGTATGTGGAGTGTAATTTAGAAAGACTAATCAAAAGATGATAAAAATTGGTAAAAATTGTAATCCTTTCTTCGCGGATAGTGGGGGTCGAAGCGTTGCCATAGTCAGTACTATGGAGGGTTTCTTTCAAGGGAAGTCTGGGGGTATTACTCTCTCAGAGCAACCAGGATGTCCTCTCGGCAGGGCAAATTAAATGTAGCCCTTCTATAGGTGAAAAATGGTCCCCTAATAGTTAAAATGTGTCTCTTGAAATCTTGGTAAATCATAATTTGCCATTATTGCTATTATTACCCAAATATGTTAATTTTGTTACTATGTTGGTAACTTTAAACTTTGTTGAAGATTAAGTGTTCATGTATGATGACCCTCTTCCCGTATCATCTTTAAGGACTTCATCCATCACCGGAAGGACTTAATCTTAATTCTTACTTTTGATTGTTATTATTCTTATCATACCGTAATGTTGGTTAAATAAAAGTATTAGGTGTAGGACAGAGGATCCAAAGATATCATAAAATATCTATTACAGACTTATTTTATAATTATTCCTTTTTACTTTTCCTCAACTTCTTATACAGAAGGTATCTGGAGGAAAAGTATTGGTTTCACCCAAAAAAAAAATTTAAATTGTCATTAAAATGTGTTAAAATATTTTTTTTGTATCTTTTGTACTCTGTTATTATTTAATTTTGTTATTTACATTGTATAGTAAACAATAAAAGGATTTTTTTATTTTGATTTTTGATTTGATTAATGACATAACTGCGCAAGTCTGCAGGAATTTTTAAATTAATTCAAGAAGTAAGCATCTTTGGCGCACTACTATTTTCTGTTCTTGATCAGCCTCTTATTTTCATAGGAAATATTTTGTTTACTTTCTTCTTCAAATTTCTTACGCACTGTCTCTTAGTTTGGAATTTGATATTCATATCTAACAGGCATTACAGGTGACATTAACTCACAATGTCTTAAAAATAAATACTCCTTGTTATTATTAGGCATTATACTAAACCATGGAATTATTTATTTTTAATTTTCCTATTCTACTATAGCAGGTATATTGAAAATATTGTGTTCACCCAAAAAATCCAGAACCGAGATTTTATCATATTTATCTGTGTTCCGAGTAGTTTCTATCTTGCTGTTCTATGTCTGTATACCGCATAACTTCCTTTTAGCTAGTGAGTTGAAACTTGGCTCAAAAATCAGACTTTAGGTCTAATTGTGCTGCTCAGAAGATACAATTTTTCAGATTACGATTACCCATTTTGCTGAGTATTCAAACATTTTAAAAATTCGTTGTAAATCGAAACTTTATCCAATCGAGTAGAGAGTTTACACAAACGTACATCTAAATGTCATTAATCGATCAACAAAATGTAATTTTGATATCCGTAATATTTTGTATGTAATATTTGTCTCTATTATGCAAATTATGAATGCTATATTTTAAAGTTATTCCAGTCCATAAAAATCATTTTTTTATTGCTCATCGACGTTGCATATATTGTCACATAGCAAAACACATAATACATTAGGCATTCAAAATGTCTAAGGTATTCATTCAAATTTTAGTTGTGTGTTATTGGAAATCATATATATATTTATTTTTAAGACCCTTAAAATTATAATATATAAAAGTATGTATGTATATGTATCTGTCAAAATCATAACGGTTCACCGCATTAAATTTCCATTAAGGAATCCTAAAACATATTGATCAAGTATAGAACTAATATTCTATATATAATAATGTAAAAGATGATACTAACCAAAAAATAGGCTGCCAAGTTTGATCACAGGTCTTTGAAGCATTCGTGAACATAATATAAAAGTATTTCCCGTATTATCTGAGTGAATTCGTATCGATTGTATTCGTTATCTCTGTTTAACCATCCTAAGGCTATAACACCCTTGATATTCTGTGGTCAAGCGTAGTAATACAGAAGTAATGCCACCTTAAGCTTTGAGTAATCATGGCATTTTGAGCACGAACGAAGCGAGATCGAAATCACAAAACCCGGAACTTCGGGCATTTACTTTATTCTGTAGAAAGCGCAGCGAAACCAAAGTAATACCACCTTAGGCTTTTGATTCTCATGACATTCTTAGGACGAGCGATGTGAGTACGAATTTGTTGAAACAAGTAGGTGTCATATAATAGAAGATTTAGGGATGCTAAAACGAATCTTCTCAAAATTCCATCTATCTGATTCTAGATCTAGTCGAACCCAAGCATTATAATATAAAATTCGCTCGTCCTGCCCGCCTCATGAGTTTTTTTAAGTAACTGAGAATTCAGTTGTTTAGACTCAGCGACCTTTTTTGCCAGTTAAATTCAAATAAATTTAAAAGTGCTAAAAGTTAAGTGCAACTTAAGTAACGTAAACACGGGTAGAATGTAAGATTGTATATTTTGTGAGAAATGTTACTTGAATTGTAAATTACATTTGATGGAAAATCTTCTTTTTGTTTTTTAAAATAGAGGATTTACAAAAGCGTTTTGTTTAATTATGTTAAGTTTATTATTAAATATGCTGAAACGATCATATTTTATTAATTAGTGTCACTAATTGGGAAGTATATTTTATAATAAATCAGTTGTACTGTTCTTATTAATACGATAAGTGTATAGGAAAACTATTGTATTTGCTCTAAAAGTCTGAAACCGCGGGTTTTTACCAGAATTATCAGGTTCAGTTTCAGGTGTTTTTAAAACATTCTGAGTGGAATAATATCAACACCAACAACGTCTTTCCACTAAATTTAAACTTTATTTGCAGAGCCGGCTTTCGGCAATAATGCCATCTTCAGTGCCTAAACAAGTAATAACAAGACTTAGCAAATAATATTAACATCAAGAAGATAAAAATAATTTGCTTTATTTTAAGATAATTTATTTGCTTTTTATTTATCTTCTTGATGTTAATATTATTTGCTAAGTCTTGTTATTACTTGTTTAGGCACTGAAGATGGCATTATTGCCGAAAGCCGGCTCTGCAAATAAAGTTTAAATTTAGTGGAAAGACGTTGTTGGTGTTGATATTATTGAAGAAAATTCCACTGCGCTTACTGAAGTTATTCTGAGTGGCTTTTACAAAGTTGTTTGTCTGTATGTGCGTGTCTGTTATAATTGTAGCTCCCAGTGTATTTATACTAAAAATCTTTGAAAATCCTGGAGGCCTCGACTGGGATCGAACCCGGATTGTCTTGGTGACAGGCGCACGTGCTAACCATTACACCACTGGGATCCTCACTAAAGCAAGATATGGATAATCATGAAAAGACGCCTTTATCAGGACAGGAAATCCATCCAGAATTTTTTTTGGCGAGTTATCTTTAGAAAATTGCTAATGAAAATCTTGAGCCGTATCAGACGCCCTGATCACAAAAAAATAGGTTATTTTTTTTTAGTAATTTGGAGTAATTTAATCGAATAAAACCGATACGACTATTTTATGTGACCAAAAAGTCAAGAAAAAACCCGTGATAAATTACCGGTAATATTAAATTAAATTGCCTCCGTTACCGCGGTCGTATAGTACTTGACTTCGGCACCAAAGGTCCGGGGTTCACAGCCCAAGCTATGCTCTCAGTTTTTTATGAATAGAATTTGTTGTAAAAAGATTTCGCCAACTTTAGCTTTACTTTGAGCATAGTAGATGTGACCCACCCGAGGTGGTTCCCGCAGGGCAAATACCCTAAAGTGGTGGTTAAAGGTGGTTTATGAGCAGTATCAAAACTTATAATTTAATTTTTCTGAATTTCGTAAAGAAAATTACCTGGAAATGAGTGCAAATAGTGCCGATTTTATAGTGATGACTATAGGTTTGTATAATCTATAGGATAAATATGTGCATTTTCTTTCAAAGAAACTTAAGCAAGATATAGATTGCTAAGCATAGATACACACATTTTAATGAAAATTCACCCGGCTTGTTGACCTTCGCGACAGAAATTATTTTATTTTTTGTTTGTTTATTTAAACCCTAATTTCAATGTGTTTGATTTCAGGATCTGGAATAAACGCCTTCTTACGTCATAACTTCTTTTATTAAGGTACTTAATTTAACTGCATAATTTTGATTTATTTAACTTTAGTCAATATTGAGAAATTCTTCCTGGCGGAATATTTAGGTTAACCTTTCATTAATAAATTTTAAGAATTATTACGTCCAGCCTAAGTAATTACCTTGTTACCTTGGTTACCTTGTTCAACTATTGCAACTGAAACTTCGTGGTTTCTGCCCATTCCTGTTGCATATATGTGCGAAAAAGGTCTTGTATCTACTCTCAAGTCAGAGTTTTTATCGATTAGCGAATTTCCATTTGGAAATGTAGCTTTCTTTCAGGTTCTTCGAGATATATTCTTGAAAATCTTTGGATACCAAAATGTTTACTAACATAATACAATTTTGCGAGAACGTCCTACAATTAGCATTGCGTGCTGCATTTCTATTTAGAAAACTTGGCAATTTTCTGTACACAACAAATTATTTGTTTACATAGGTCCCAAATGAGATTGTAAATTCGAGAGGTAGTGTGACGCATGTTATTCTTGATTTAATCTCACTTTGGATCTACCAAAGAAAGAAATCCTTGACTGTAAGGGATACACTGCAATTTTATCGTACTCCACAAAATATAAACTCGAGACGTACCAAGCCAAGAAATACTTTAAAATCTCTGCATTAGTCATGTTTGGTGCTTCCTTAGAATGTGTTGCATGGCTTATTAGATGTCACATTGGCTGAACGATCTTCTTCATTTATTCTTGCCTTTTCTTTCTTTCGTTTGTGTATTTTTATATCTATGAGTATATATCATTCCAGGCACGTAACCAGCCAAAACTCGTGGGGGGAGGCGAAATTCCCCTATCTACAAGGGAACTTCTCTAAAATCTACTTCGTCAGAGGTGGCGAAATTTTTATAGGGGGGACGACGCCCCCCGTGGTTTCTACCTGGTTACGGGAGTGTACCATTCTATAAACAAGTTCAATGTATGGGCCCAGTTTAGATGTATTTTTAAGTGTTAAACTTTTTAATAATTTATTTTTTGTGCTCGGTTAGCATTATATTCGATTTAGATACAGATACTATGGCCTCGAAAAATGGTGCCATGACTTACATGCAGGCCCTTAGCCAGCCAAAACTTGTGGGAGGGATCGGGGGGGGGGGAGGGATCAATCACAAAGGGGTGTGATGTTTCTCACACCTTAAAGGGACTTTTTCTTAAAACTGCTTCGTCAGAGGGAGCACTTTTTTTTGGATTGGAGGAGGGCGAGGCCCCCCTCCCTGGCTACGGGCCTGCTTACATGGCTGATGATTCCTAAACTTCTAAAGTTAGCATGATGTATAAAAGTTTTACTCCATCTCAAGCAATGTTCTTGTTTGCTGTTTCTATAGATTTAATGTACGTCGATGATCTATGTAGGAATAATTTGATGTTGAGAATCTCAAAAAGATTTCTATCGAATCAAAGATGAATTGTTTAGTGGAGTATTTAGAGACTCTGTTAGCCCCCCTGGCATCATTTCGGCGTATTGTACGCTTCTAATCAGTAGAAGGGATAAAATAAAACAGAGATATGCCTTACTCACTCACAAGTTCGTTGACCCCAGTCAGAATCGTTTTGGTTATAGTAGAGTTTCATAAAGAGAGGGGAAACATAATTCGGCCTTGGTCCCGCCCGAATTCTCTCCGGGACCTATCCCAACCACGAGTACAGTGACCTAGGCATCTGCCTCGACCTACTTTTCAGACCCCCGAAACCAGACTGTAAAGCTATATCTTCTTTTATGTTCACGATTCTCTTAAAAATTATATCAAAAATACGCCAACAACTATAAATTTTATTATTTTGAAAAGACCGATAACGTCATAATTTCCATTCCCTTTTGTAAGAGAGGCTATCAATCGTCGGCAATATCCTAGATCGTGAGAAATAAACTTAAAAGTCCGTGTGGTCGAGGGCTACACCAATAAAGAATTTCAAAGCTAAAACGAGAAAAAGGTTTACGTCAATTTAGTCGTTTCATTTTTGGACTTTATTCTTTCCCACATGTATTTCATCGATGCCATTATTTTAGATAATAACTTACAAATAAAGAAAGAGTCATTACGTAGTATTTACTATTTTGTATCACCCATTTTATGTACTTGTAAAAAAAACTTCAAGAGGACTATTTGATGGGTTTTTGCTTTAAACTTTATAGTTCGTTTTATTTTTAAGTTGCAACCTTCTGATTTAAGATCTAAAAAAAATTTTATAAAATGGTTTCTGAAATTTTAAGCTTAATACTTAACCTGAGACGATAATTCTTTATTACTATGTTTTGCTTTCCTACCACTTTTAATAATTGGGAGAACCTGTTGTTATAAGAAAAATGTATACCCACTTTTTTAGTTTCATAAATTAGATGAAACTTTGAACAAATCAAGTTTTATGGGAAGTAACAGATTATTTTATGGGTGATATGGCGTTTTAAGAATAGGACGATTAATTTTTTTTTTTTAAAAAATAGATACTAGTGTTTTCAGTGCTATTTACAATGTTTCAAAATGGTCCAAGGCTTAAACGTCCAACAAGTCTTAACCACATATGTGGCAGGCACAGTTATCGGAGTTGCCAGAATGATAACCTCAAACATTTTCTACAAACTTTATGTTGGTTTCATCACTTCCCCAACATCTCGTCATATCGCGTCATATGCTAACATTGAAGGGAGACTTCAAGAGTTATATTTTATTCTTTTATTTTCTGTTCAGTTATTATATATATATATATATATATATATATATATATATATATATATATTATATATATATATATATATATATATATATATATATATATATACTCATATATACAACATATTAAGTATTTCATACATTAGATAGGGAAGCTTAGTCTCATAGTTGGCAGCGTGTTTCAATTAAACGATTACTAT
Source organism: Microvelia longipes (assembly GCA_018340805.1). Classification (NCBI taxonomy): domain Eukaryota; kingdom Metazoa; phylum Arthropoda; class Insecta; order Hemiptera; family Veliidae; genus Microvelia; species Microvelia longipes. The sequence goes on along the minus strand of JACMZG010001913.1, from coordinate 16,972,546 downwards.
CAACAATTGAATGGAATTATTGGTCGCTGAAATACACATTGTTAACACTATATTAAAACATAAAACTTTGTAATAAGTATAAAAATAAAACCATTTAATTTCACAGTAAGTCACTGTCAAACGACGTGTTTTAATAATCGAAGTATGGCTTGTTTACCATTTTTAGAAGTAGGTGGCGTGTTTGTCAAAAATGTTCGATGAAGCAAAAAGAAAATTTTTAATATAAATACATTTTTTTGCAAAATCATACAGTTATGACCATTTTCCATGGAACACTTGTCTTCTTTTTTGAAAATTCCAGCTAGAAAAAAATTAAAAAAATTGATGTCAAGAATGTTCTTTGGAGCAAATTAGGAGGAGTAGGGGATTTGCTCCAGTGGCCGTTTGTGACACTGAACATTTGCGTCAACGGAGGCGACTCGTGATGATGTAGTTTTGAAGTGGCAGTTTTGTACACCCTTAAAGGCAGTGGTTCCCAACCCAGGGGTCTTGGGACCCCTTGGGGTCCCAAATGAGTTTTTAGGGGGTCCCGGGAGCAATTTTTACAAACTATATTGTAAAAGTAAAAAAATAGATTTTTTTCATTTTTGTGTGTGTTACTTCAATAAATAATTAAATTATTATTTATTTATGAATTATTTATATAATGGTTAGAGTTATATTTTATTTAATACTATCCGTTCACTATAAGTAATAAGTTATAAATTATATTAAAAATTGTTACAACCTATCTTTGTGAGTTTTGGGTTTAGTAATTTAATAGCAATAAAGACCAAACAAGAAACAGGCTCAATCCAGAATCTGATCTGCGCCTAGCAATCAGTGAAAAGATTCCGCATTTGGAAAAATAATTAATGAGAGGCAACAACAAAAGAGCCACTAATTTTTTAATAATATATACCTATGTATGTTTGTTTAATAAACGTTAGTATTCTTTAATTCTTCTTTTTGTATTTGCCATGCCTTTATATATGATAATAATAACAAATTAACAAATTTAATTAATATATATATATAATATATATATATATAATATATTATATATATATATATATATATATATATATATATATATATATATATAATATATATATATATAAAAGCAAGGGGTCCGGGAATTAGTTCAAAATATTTAGGGGTCCCATGTATAAAAAAGGTTGGGAACCACTGCTTAAAGGTGTAAGGAATTGGTCCCCCCCCCCATCCCCCTACTCTTACAAGTTTTGGCTGACTACAGGCCTGTGGTGCTAACAGTGTCATGGGCCACATTGTATAGATTCCTCTGTGGAAGTTATCTTGAGGAATATAGAAGACATCATGGTTGTTAACATGATGCACTCGAAGCCATACAAACGTGAAATTCGGATAAAGACTATTAAATTGAGGTCAAACTTGCAAAAGCTAATAGAATGGATAGTTAAAATATATACAATTAACATTTAGAATACACTTGGTACTATGTAAAAGAATATACATATTGACTTGGCAATTAACACTGGCGTTATTGACATTAGAGCAAGAGACGACAGAAAGGGGCTTGGCGAAAGACGCGATAAAATAACTATAAACAATACGGATGACGACGCATATAATTAAGAAATTTATTTTGTAAAAATGACAGGTTCTACGATAAACTTTCTTTTTATCTTTAAATGATTTTGTACTGTTTAAGAGTGTTATTGAAAGCTGAATTTGAAATAAACACATCAATGTTCTTATGAGGTTATGATTCATTTCCCCAGCCAATTAATTTAATCTGAGTATGTTGTTAAGTTTATTTTAGTTTACCCTTTGGTGCAATTTATATTTTACTCCTAAACACTATAATATACAACACATACTAAACACTATGTGTTGATACAATACTCAAACACACCGCCACATTCATTAATCATTCATTAAAAGCGATTCCTTATAACCTTTTCAATCAATTGTAAAGGGGAAGTCCATATACATGAATTTGTTCTGTCTAGATTTTGATCAGCTATTAATTTCAAAATATTTAAATTCATTAATTGTGACAAATTTGTCTTCCTTAGTTATGATCATAAAGTAAAGTTCGATTGTAAAAATCCTTGATAGTTTATACTTATTTGTCAAAGAGAAGACGCAGAGGACGCAAGATATTCAACAAAGTTTGATACTTGGTTTTTGTTTAGTTAGGCAATTAAAGACTTAGTGGTTGACCTTACAGTTCGGGAGTCATTTACTGGTGATTACAAAATGTTCTATTGTGTGAGGGTTTGACAAAGTTTAAGAAAAAACTTGAACTCACAATTTTTATCTTATTTATTTGGAACTCTACTTATGAGTTTATGTGTAATAACCATAGCCTATCTCAATGTATTGAAAGGCCTAAAACATCATTTTGGGCCTCTGTGTAACCTCAATGAAACCTCAAGAGTAAGTTTAGGTTATAATAAATTAATTTATTTCGACTTCCCGCACATTGCTTGTGTTATGAATTGTATTTTTAACGTTTCTAAATTTTTAGCGAAGGTTGTCAGGTTACTTTTTCGATGTTTTAAACTTTAACCTATAGGGCCCCTCTAGTAATAATATCTCTAATAACAACCTTGTCAAGTAGTGATGATATTAATAAGGAAAAGGTTGCAAGTAGGCTACGTTCTTCGCACTCTTTTGGCTCAAAGAAGTATTACTACAAATATTCCTATGGAAGTAGTGCCATGAAAGCAGTGCTTCTTTCACTGCCTGATTAGTTAGGCATCACACTAAAAGTTTTTGTATTTTACCAGCACATTTTGATTGCATTATTGTAGATTTTACTTTGCTAAGAAGCAAAACCTTTTTGCAAATCACCTTCTTTTAAAGATGTCATTAATGTGATTGCGTTTAATTTTACTTAAATATAGTTTTGTTGATGATCTTGTTATGATGGGTATTCATTAAGTAGTTTTATACTTCCTTGCTAATTGGGTATAAGAGGATTTCATTAGATGAAGTTGACCTACCCCAAGCATAAAGAAGTTATGGTAGCATTGGGGAATTGAATGAGAGAAATAGAAATGTTTTGTTCTTTTGAAAAAGGTTAATTTGTGTTTTGTGAAACGGTATAGAGAGTTAAAGTTTTTTGTTTCCCTGCGTTGTTTTTGTTAAAAGCCCTTAGTGATAGTAACGTTGTGCCATTGTTTCGTCATTTTTAGGTCCACTTGCGTGATTGAAGAGGGACTTTTTATTTGAATAGAATCTCCCCCGATGTTTTCTAGAAATTCTGCATCCTGAAGAATGCAGTAATGCATCTCACGCAATTTCATTCCCCCCCCCCTCCCTTTTCCAGACCTACCTCAAGTTGCTGGTTGTTGAGGTATATTATAGTGAGTAGTGACGTTTTTTTTTTCATTGCTTGCGTTATTGTTTAGAAGGAGGATTGGATTTCAAAGACCTTGAAATGTTTTCAGGCTTCAGGGCCTTGTTTTGGACCTGGAGCTTTTGCAATATACTTCATCTTTTACTTTAGTGCTCTTTTCAATTTAAAAAAAGGTCCTTTAGTGCTTTTTTTCCTTAACATTCAAAGAATTCCCTCCATATCCTAGAATATTCTTTAAAAATCTCTTTCTTTTCATAATGCAGAATGATAATGGATGGAGCTACATAAGAGTTTATTATCAATGCATATGCACTCTCGTAGATGCATCGTTACATACTTAGCTAGTTTTGCATTCAGTTAATACTCTAGAATCTATATTACCTTTTTATCCCGTTAAAAATTTACGCCATTAATTTTCCTCATACTCCTACTACTAACCGAATATTTCGAACTTAAATATTAATTTCCATACTCCGCCTTAAATTAATTATAAAAATGAAAACGCGGAAAAATATGTTGACCTTTTTGAGATTTGGCGCGCGTGTTATCATTTATAAGACCAACACATGTGCCCAGTTTCATCACATTATCAGTATTAGATTAATCTTATCAAATTACTTGTCTACGCTTTTTAAAAAATTGCATAACATCAGAAGCCAATTAAGCTATAATATGTTTGTAGTGTATTCCTTTACTTAATAAATAAGTATACTATGTTTTTTTCAATGTTTTTTGTCAGGTCATAAAAATTAAGCAACATCGAGCGTGGTCAGTGCCTGAATGGGTAACCGTAAGGAATAATAACAATGTTGTTTCTATCTGAGGACGAGCGAAGCGAATCCGATGTGTTGAGAAAAAGTTCTGTGGTACCCTGTACCTGATTGTTTATTTTATTTAATGACCTTTAATCCATTAAAAACAATTAAAATGTTTAATTTATGACCATATTCCTAAAAATGCATATCTTACTACATTTCTGATAGTACAATGCTGTGATTATAAGATTAATATTCTAAACTTTTTCATTCATTACCATGTTCATGAATAAGCAAGATTCCCTTTAACATAAGGTCATTAACCCCATGTGAAGAACTATGCCTATTATAAGACTACATGCTGTGCATCCGTTCTTAAAAAAGGAACTTTTGTGTTATAGAGTGTTTGTGTGTACACTGAAAACACAGAAGTGCATCTGTCAGTGTGAGTTTATTCTGAATGCATGGGTTTTGAGTGAATTTCTTTTTATTAATGTTTTTTTTTAATAAAACAATGTGCACTTCCGAAAACATAAATTAAGTCTTGTTTTACATTTTTTTCTTTATTTACCACGGTTGGTATGTAAATAAAGTATTGCGTTGACTTTCCGTTGATAAAGTATTCCGTAATAATTATCCGTTTTTGGCCCTTTTTATATGATTAGTAGTTTTTATCATGCTGTTTATCTGTTTGTTCGTATGAATGTGTCACGCATAAGTCCCCACTGTGTTAAAAGATGCGGAGTTGAAACTCGGCACGAATATCTTACTTAAGGTTGAGTTGTGCTATGCGTAAAATACAAATTTTTAAGACCATATTAACAATCGCTGAGTCAACGAAAATAAAAAAAATTCTGGCGCGGTGGTCCGCATGTCGGGCGAATTTCCTTTGGATGCGTGTTTCCGTGCTTTTTACATTATATAAGTTTTCAACTACTAAATAAATAATTCCGGCGCGGTGGTCCGCTGTCGGGCGAATTTCATTTATTATGCGTGTTTCCGTAATAAACAACCCATTTCTTGCTTATGCAAGAACCATGCCCATTGCGTGGTTCCGGTTCATGCTTTAGAACCTAAGCAGTTACTCAATTGTCAAGTACTGCTCGTAACTCATTTTGTCTGTATTTTTCAAAGGAAATGCGCATAATTATCCAGTTGGTTGTACAAAACTATGCCTCTAAAATTAGATGTACGCACTATTATTTGCACTAGTTTAAAGCATAGTTACTTATCTTTAAGCTTAGTAAGTTATCTTTAAAGGTTTTAGCGCATTTCCTTTGAAAAATACAGACAAAATGAGTTACGAGCAGTGCTTGACAATTGAGTAACTGCTTAGGTTCTAAAGCATGAACCGGAACCACGCAATGGGCATGGTTCTTGCATAAGCAAGAAATGGGTTGTTTATTACGGAAACACGCATAATAAATGAAATTCGCCCGACAGCGGACCACCGCGCCGGAATTATTTATTTAGTAGTTGAAAACTTATATAATGTAAAAAGCACGGAAACACGCATCCAAAGGAAATTCGCCCGACATGCGGACCACCGCGCCAGAATTATTTTCTAGTTGTAAACTTATATTAGGTAAAAAAACAATGAAAAATTATTGTCCCTACTAGGATTTGAACCCAGGTACTCTGAGTTTGAGTGCACGCATCCAAAGGAAATTCGCCCGACATGCGGACCACCGCGCCAGAATTATTTTCTAGTTGTAAACTTATATTAAGTAAAAAAGACGATAAAAAAATATCGACCCTTCCAGGATTTGAACCCAGGTACCCTGAGTTTGAGTGGTCGTATTGACTCTGGACCACTGGTATTCAACTCAGAGGCCCAAAAAACATAGAAAACGACACCCTACTCGAAATTTAATTTTCAATGACCGTAATTTTGGTTTTCTATAATTTTTGTGGTTTTTTCGACTTTTTGGTAGCTTAAAGTGGTCGTATCGACTTCGGACCGGTTTCATTCGATTCAGCGCCCAAAATTACATAGAAAAACGACCCTACTCGAATTTATTTTTTATCGACCTAAATTTTGGTTTTTGGTAATTTACAATGGTTTTTTCGATTTTTAGGTCACTTAGAGTGGTCGTATCGACTTCGGACCGGTTTCATTCAATTCAGCGTCTCAAAAAACATAAATATTGACCTTTTTCGCGGCAAAAAATATTAACCCTGAATTTTGCCGATTTTTTGAAAATTTCGCTGACTCAGCAAATCGGGTTGATGACGTCACAAAAACCTGGTTTTCAATAGGGTTCGTGTCCTCCCGAAGGTTGATTTTTGTACCAAGTTTGGTTAAAAAATATTAATCCGTTCGAAAGATAGAGTGTTTACAAGAAAGTGTCTAGAAATACATATATATATATATATATATATATATATATATATATATATATATATATATATATATTATACATATATATATATATATATATATATATATATATATATATATATATATATATATATATATATATATATATATATATATATATATATAAAAGTCTCGCGAAAATTTTTTTTTCGTCATAAGGGACCTCTGAAACGGATTTGTGTCGTGGTCCGAGGTTCCAATTCCGCCAGACGCCTATCCCATTAGGCGAATTTCCAAAGGAAATTCGCTAAAAATTGACCAATCGAGTTAAAATTTGACAAAAATATTTCTCTCCTAGTGACAAATGTATTTACTTAAGAACCTGACAAAATAATGAATAAAAACAAAACAGTTTTTGTCTCTCCACACATTATTATATTTTTATAAGAGAGCCGGCTTTCAACCGTTAACGGTGATCATCAGTGCCTACATGACAAACAATTGATAAATTAATAAAATGAAAAAATAGAGTAAAATAAATAAAATAATACAATAAACAAAGAATTCTAAAATAAACGCGACAATAAGGTGTCAAATGAATAAAAATTAAAAAAAAATTAAAAAAACATATAATTAATAAAACATATAAAACATAACTCACAAAATACGAAAGGAAAATTGCTATTAGGAAACTGCTGAAATTTTGAAAAAATATTGTATAATCCGGGAGCCGAGGGGTGACTTTTTAGAGTAAGAAAATCGCCGGTTTAGTGTTTTCCTCCGGGACTAGATTATACAATAAAATTTAACATATTTTTTTTTTAAATTCTGAAAAAAGTTTCATGTACAAGTCGTAGTGCTTTAGAAGAGAAAAATTTCTAGTCTTGGTCATTTTTTACCAACATCGCTTTATTTTTAAGATATAGCCCATTAAAAAATTATCTACCCTTTCTTTAAACTTTCTCTTACTCACTTGCACTCATATTTTTACTTTTCCTAACCTACTGTAGGTATAAGGAGAGTAATGTGTCCACCCTAAAAATTTGAAACTGAAGTTTCATCATTTTCAGGTTCATCAGTTTTTTTGTCCGTTTCAGACATTTTATTTTTTATAACTTCAAGCCTATACATCTTGAATAAATATATAAAAAGAGACCTTGTTAAAATGTAACCAGCTCTGAAAATGTTATTGCTAAAAATAATCTAAAAACGATCGAATAAAGTTTTATTTGATATTTTTTCCTTAATTTTTTAAAATCAAGTAATTACATTATTTTAATTAAGAGTTAACACATTGTTGAACCCCGGGTTAAGTCATCAGACGAGTAGTTTTCTTGCTCTACTCTTTGGTACTGTAAATCCTTTAACCCAATAGTTCATAGACCTTTTCGGACTTATTTGGCATCTCGATCAAAGGTTTTAATGGGCAGAACCCTCTATATTTAACCACAGACCTCCTACAGCCCCAAAGCCCCTTAAGCTCATATTTGAAGTGGAAAATAGGTCTCTGCTAAATTTGCTGTAATTTTGTGAGAATAATTTATTTGACTACTTACCTCCAAGTCCACATTTAAAAGGACCCAACAAAAGAAAAGGATAATTTTAGTGTTAAAAAGTGTTGTACAATCCTATAAAGTTTGTCTTTTTCATTCTTATTCTCATAAATGTTTAATTCAGACTGATAGCTAACTGCTGAATAATTCGGACTGACAGCTAAATTTTCTAGAATTTTGTGTGATTAATTTGTTTGAATGCTTATCTCAAAGTCCACACTTAAAAGGACTGAAAAAAGAAAAGGATGATAATTTTGAAGTTGAAAATTGTTGGACAACCCATAAAGTTTTTTTTTATTCTTAATCTCTAAAGTGTTCAATTCAGACTGATTTCTATATTTGAAAATCGTTTAATCTTGGCCAGGTTGTAATAAAAAAATAATAACCTTTAAAACAAAAAGAAGAACTTACGTTTCCTTTATAACCAGAGGGTAAGAAGGATCCAGAAAGGTTTCGAGTGCTACCCACAATCCTACCGATTGTGTTAGCGAAATGTTTTGTTCACCAAAAGATACAATTAACTCAATGTATAGTGTTAAAGATCTCTGATAAAGTCTACATAAAAATGGTAATCGTTTCATATGAAGGTCTACATTAAAATGGTAATCGTTTCATATGAAGTCTACATTAAATGGTATCGTTTTCATATAAAGTCTACATTAAAATGGTAATCGTTTCATATAAAGGTCTAAATTAAAATGGTAATAGTTTCATATAAAGTCTACATTAAAATGGTAATCGTTTCATATGAAGTCTACATTGAAATGGTAATCGTTTCATATGAAGTCTATATTAAAATGGTAATCGTTTCGTATAGAGTCTACATTATAATAGTAATCGTTTCGTATAAAGTCTACATTAAAATGGTAATCGTTTCGTATAAAGTCTACATTCAAATGGTAATCGTTTCATATAAAGTCTACATTAAAATGGTAATCGTTTCATATGAAGTCTACATTAAAATGGTAATCGTTTCAAAATAAGTCTATATTAAAATGGTAATCGTTTCGTATAGAGTCTACATTATAATAGTAATCGTTTCGTATAAAGTCTACATTAAAATGGTAATAGTTTCGTATAAAGTCTACATTCAAATGGTAATCGTTTCATATAAAGTCTACATTAAAATGGTAATCGTTTCATATAAAGTCTAAATTAAAATGGTAATAGTTTCATATAAAGTCTACATTAAAATGGTAATCGTTTCATATGAAGTCTACATTAAAATGGTAATCGTTTCATATAAAGTCTATATTAAAATGGTAATCGTTTCGTATAGAGTCTACATTTATAGTGGTTTCGTATAAAGTCTACATTAAAATGGTAATCGTTTCGTATGAAGTCTACATTCAAATGGTTATCGTTTCATATAAAGTCTACATTATAATAGTAATCGTTTCGTATAAAGTCTACATTAAAATGGTAATAGTTTCGTATAAAGTCTACATTCAAATGGTAATCGTTTCATATAATCTACATTCAAATGTAATCGTTCACTTAAAAATGGTATAGTTTCATATAAAGTACATTAAAATGGTAATCGTTTCATATAAGTCTACATAAAATGGTAATCGTTTTCATATAAAGGTATATTAAAATGGTAATCGTTTCGTATAGAGTCTACATTATATAGTAATCGTTTCGTATAAAAAGTCTAATTAAAATGGTAATCGTTTCGTATGAAGTCTACATTCAAATGGTAATCGTTTCATATAAAGTCTACATTAAAATGGTAATCGTTTCATATAAAGTCTACATTAAAATGGTAATCGTTTCATATAAAGTCTACATTTAAATGGAAATCGTTTCATATAAAGTCTATATTAAAATGGTAATCGTTTCATATAAAGTCTACATTAAAATGGTAATTGTTTCATATAAATTCTACATTTAAATGGTAATCGTTTCATATAAAGTCTATACTAAAATGGTAATCGTTTTATATAAAGTCTACATTAATATAAGTTTATGTATATAATCTTAATTAGTTATATGAAACGATTACCATTAGTTTCATATAACTTATTAAGATTTCAGATTTTTTCATGTAATAATATAATATTCGTATTCATACATTTATTTAAAAAATTCATGACATTCGTTTACTTTTTGAATTGTTATGAATCTTTCTCATCCTTTTAATTTTTTTACCAAAGAGCTTTGCAGTAGATCATCTTTTTCCATCATTTTATGAAATGTTTCTTTTAAAATTGTGGAATAATTATGTTTATTAATTTTTATTTTATTTTATACAAATTAGCATATTTTCACGGTTTTATTCATTCGGCTTTGTCTGACGGTAAACTCATATTGAATTATGTGTAATAAAAATAATTTAAAAAAAAGTTTATTGACCTTCTATTTTTTATTTGTTTAACGATTAATTTTTATTATAAGTATTGTTTTAATTAAATTGTTTCACTTTGATTTGTTTTTTAAAGGAAATAATTAAAATTAATTCTTTTAATAAAATGGAATTAATAAGGGAAATTAATTAATTTAACTGTGTATTTTTCACTTAAATTATAGTTTTAAACGTAATGAAATGTTTAAATCAATTACTATATATTTTTGAGTTTAAAAAATAAATCTGGTGAGGAGCTATTCAGTTTGAAGTTTAATTGTGCCGTTTTTGTGTTATAAATCAACAGTTTTATAATAATACTTAACCCTCTGAAATAGAGTAACGAGTAACATGATTGGTCGAAAGCTAAGGTTTGTCATTATTGTCATTAGATATGCCATAATAAAATAAATATTAGTCAATTTTAGACCACTGATTTCTTTTAAAACTTCAAAAATTGATTTTCATGAAGAAGTTTTACTGACCAACCTATCAGAGAGATATTATTCTAGAATGGCCCTATCGATTTAATTTTGTTGAACCGTCGAGCTATCTTTTCCCCAAGCATTAACATTTATGACTATTATCTATTAAATTAAAACTGGATTTATTGCTTCTACACAGTGGTTGCATGCTGATCTTAAGCCGAAACCGTTCCTATAATATTCATATCCAAGACCAAGTATCGAAGATTTTTTCAATTTGTTCTATACAGATTCTCAATTTGTTCTATTCTCTTAATTCGATTATAAAAACATTTCCTCTACAAACCTGTTACTCGAGTAATGAGAAAGGAAAAGTGAAGCGAATCACAACAATTGGACTTCTAGTCTAGTCGCCCCTCTCAAAATTATAGTCACCTCGTTTTTCGACAGTCTAAGGCGTTTTTCGTCTCGATTTGATGTTTTTATAAAAATATATTCTTACTAGGTTTTCGTGAAATTGGTCCATTTAAAGATTTTTTTTCGTAACAACAGACATTGTAGTTCTAAAGGAGTTCTTTTAGGAGTTTTTTCCTCTGATTTTTTCCGGTAATAAAAAATGTTCTACATTGTAGTCTTTGATCATTCAGGTATAAAAATGGATTTTTTACGGGTAGTATATATTTTGGCAGTATATATAACTTGAGTAAATTAATCATTAAGTTTTTTCCTTATGGGTTTCTCTGATGTTTTATTAGGTGCATGATTTTATTTTTTAGGTTACGTATTGCTAATGCATTTTATTTTTTAGGTTACGTATTGCTAATGCATTTTATTTATTTTTTATTAAAAATGAGAAAGTTATGTAGATTATACGGTTTGTTATGACTGTATGATTTTGTATATTTGTTTAAACACTTTTTAACTTCACTTCATTATTTAACTTATTATTTAATTGCGATGAACTGAACTTGGTAGGAGTGATTAAATAAGTAAAGTTAGGTATTACCAACATAGAGATATATTATTAGAGGTGGCATAGCCTATCTCTATTGGGAGGCATGAAACATCATTTTGGGGCTCTCAGGGGCTCTGTGTAACCTCAATAAAATCTCCTTCAAGAGTAAGTTAAGCTTATAAGAAATCAATTAATTTCGTCTTCCCGCACATTGACTGTGTTTTGAATTGTATTTTTAACATTTAACTATATAAGTTATTTAATTTTGTACTGATTATTAGATTATATTTTTTGCAAAGTTTGTCAGGTTACTTTTTCGATGTTTTAAAATTGAACCCTCTAGTAATAATATCTCTATGATTACCAAATAATTTTAAATAAAGGGGAACACACATTGAAGAACTTATCAATGACTCATCAGAATACTCGTGACTCATTTTTTCTGTATTTTTCATATGAAAGGCGCATAATTATCCTGTAGCTTTTACAAATTATGCCTTTAAAATTTGCAGTGCACACCATTATTTGTATTTGTTTAAAGTTCTGTTAATGTTTATCTATAACGGTTTTAGCACATTTCCTTTGAAAAATACAGAAAATGAAAATGAAGTAAAGCATAAACCTTAAGCAAGAAATAGATTGTTAGGCACATAAACACGCATTCCAAAGGAAATTCGCCCGGCATGCGAATCAACGTGCTAGAATTTTTAGACATTTTCTAGACGTCCCTGCTAATAAATTGGAAATTCTCTTATATCGTGGCATTATGTCCCTTATATGAACTACTATGATGCCGGGAAGGGGCTCCTAGCTCCGACGATACGTAGAGGCCTCTTGTTTCTTTGAACGATGATATAGAATTGAGAAGACAACGCAAATGATCTCACTAAGGCGGCTAGACTGTAATAGCTAAAAATAATAATTATAATCTACACAATCACACAACGTAATTTAGTAATTTTACGAACCATTGTTTTGTCTGTGTATGTTAATATTTCAGTCATACCAACATGTATTCATATTTGTAAAATAATTAAGGAAAAAAAGACTCCTTGAATAATTAGATTTAGAACAAAATTGAGATATTAGATTATAACATTGCTTATGAATTATCTTATTTGTAGCTAATAATTACAAGAAAGTCTAATTTCAACATTGGTATTGTTCTGTTATTATTTATTCATTCTAATTATTATATTATTTTTGTGCATGTTATGCATCGGTTAGTTATTATTTTGTAATTGCGAACAAATGATTTAAATATGAATTTTAATCTGAATATAGTATGAAGAATTAATTGTAATAAATATTTATGTGGAGCTAAAATACGGATAATTACAATTGAGCGATCATTAAAAATTTTTAATTATACAACTAAACTTAAAATTCAGGTTTTTAGTCCAATGTTTTAAAGAAAATTTTAATATATACGATTTTTAATCAGGATCTTGAGACCTGATAAATAAGACAGTAGTTGTTTTAAGAAGTAATATTACATAAAAAAATCGGGTACGGGGGTAACTCTGAACTTTTACTCATCACATAGGATTTGATGGGATGAGTCACACCAAATTTATACGGCAACACATCCAGGTAATAATAACATTAGGTACTATCCAAGCGGTCACCCATCCAGGCACTGACCATGCATGATGCTGCTTAACTTTTATGATCCAACAAAAATCATGAATATACTTCACTATATGTATACGAAACTAAGTGTACATATTTATTACGTACAATTATACACTTGTACCAAATTTCAACTCAATTGGATTATTTTCTGATTTTTTTTAAAAAACGTACAAAATTAATTTGATAAAAATTTAACTAATTCTGATAATTAGATGTTTTTTACATGGCTACATGCCTGCCAAATCTCAATCTGTTATGCGATCATAAACGCGGAAAATTTATGCGCACTTTTCTTATTCTTTTTTTAATATTAGAATACAGAAATGTCAGCTAATAACGTACAATATCAACAGAGAAACCATTTAATGGTTAAACAAATAATTATAACTTATTTTATAACGAAGTTATAAAATTATTATCCTTATTTATATTAACGAAGTTAATATGAAAAATTTTGAATTTTTGGAATCAAAATACATGATGTCATAAGCCATATCATTCCTTAATGGAATAATTTAAAAACTATGTCTAAGTGGATCGTATTACATCTGTTTTTAATGTTTAATTTTTTGTCCTTATTTAGTTTGAGATTTTGTCTAGAGTAGTTTTTAACTTGAGTGCTGTTCTGGCGTGTTTTAACTATCAGAATAAATCTTATGTAATTAGTTTTGGGTGAAGTGTTTTCATGCTCCTAATTTGTTATACTTTTACTTTTTCTCATTAGTGTAAGAATATGAATATAGGGAAGTATTGTTTTGTAGTGAAAATTCGAAGTCGGCATTTCTCCAGAATCATTAGTTTCAAATGTTTTTAGGACCTCTTGAGTGGTTTTTTACAAATGTTGTCTGTCTGAATGTTAAAGGAATGAAGAAATAATTCTTTCCACAAAACAATAATTTATTCAAAGGGCTTTCAACCTAACATAAGGCCATCATCAGTGCCTATAAAAAGAAATAAAACGTATATCCGTATGTGTTTGTTTATGTGAGTGTATGTACCTATTTAGGTTTGAGTTGGTCAAGTTGTATGGTTAAGTTCCTTTAATAATGCATTTTTAGCTGCTTCGCTTGCACCAGTGTTACAATTCTTGTCCCCCATCTCGCTCCGCAGCAGCTTTAATGAGGAGACTTTATCAAACCATAAAAACTGAAAATTAAATCCGTGTTCCGATCCTGTAACCTGTAGTGTATAAGTCATCACTACAATGATAACAGTTTGTAGCTCCTAGTGTGTTTATGCTAGAGAGTTTAAACTTCGTACAGAACTCATTCCTTAGGTCTAGTTTGGCTATCCGGAGAATAATTGTTCTATAGCGTTATTAACCGTCTATAATGACTTTGCAAAAATTTTAAAAATTCATACACCGGAAAGTACTCGGATTGGTGTAAAATTATCTACGTCTGTAGTACCATAAGAGACAAAAAATAAAAATAATAGTTTCAACATATTAGCTCAATTTATATCGAATGACAAGTATACGGTTTTTTTTATAACCAACTAAAACAAATTTAATTGCAATTTGACTTTCGTGTAGTTCTATGTATAATACACGAGTATACAAAGTTATAGGTCATTAACTAAGTTAGTGTGACGCTTAATTATTGAATGCAAATGAAAACAAAATGTTTTTTTATTTAATATTAAATGATCTTTTAGGATAACAGTTTTCATCTATTATCTAATATTGTTCTATATTACCATCTAATCTAGTCTTAAGCTTATTAAGCATTCTGTCGGGACACTGCAAACTCGATACGCACCTAGCCTTTAATGAAGTTTGTCGAGAATCCCGTATGTCCAATGTGTGATGACTTCAGGAAGGAAACAGCCTATCATTCACGTATAGAAATATGTTGATGATTTGGAAGTATAAGGCTTCATTTTTTTTTTTTGGAGCAGCCTAGCCTTAATAAAGTTGGTCGAAAATCCCATGTCCAATTCGTGGTGACGTCAAGGAGTAAAACAACCGATCATTCACATATATAAATATGTGAATGATTTGGAAGGATAAGGTTTCAACTGTTTGGAGCAGCCTAGCCTTAATGAAGTTGGTCAAAAATCCTATATGTCCAATGTGTGATGACGTCAAGGATGAAACAGTCTATCATTCACGTATAGAAACATGTGAATGATTTGGAAGGATAAGGTTTCAACTTTTTGCAGCAGATTAATTACGAGAAGAGTATACCTGGAGTCTTTAAGATGGCAGGTCCTGCTCAGCTTCATGAATCGTAGCTGGAAGTTTGATGAGAATAAGATGACGGTGGAGTATTGGTAAGAGGAGGATTTCGGGGCTTATGTAAAAGATCCTAAAGAATTTTCTACTGACCAGACTGGGTCTCCCCTCCTTTCTACTACTACTATTATCTAATGTATGTCTCGTATTTTGTCTAGTATACCTATTTAGGTTTGAGTTGGTTAAGTTGTATGGTTATGTTTCTTTAATAATGCATTTTTAGCTGCTTCGCATGCACGACTGTTACAATTCTTGTCCCCCATCTCGCTCCGCATCAGCTTTAAATAGGGGACTTTATCAAACCATAAAAACTAATAATTACATCCGTGTTCCGATCCTGTAACTTGTAGTGTATACGTCATCACTACTCAACTAGATTAACAACTAACCTTAAAAAACTACATTTGTTAATAACTTTTATGAACACTTAATAACTTTTGTTATAACATGTGATTATTTTATAAATGCTTAATTACTTAATTATCACTTTCATCACAACGGAAAAATAATTAATTTCATCAAATCAATGTAATTCAACAAAAAATTAATTACAGCCCATATTAGCACTTGTAAAACGTTTTCTATATTTCTATTAACAAAAGAAAATATTACGAAACATGCTACTGTAAAAATCCTTTAGCATTTAAAAAAATCCAAAAACACAATAAAGAAAAAAAACATAATATTATAAAAATAATTCATAAAGGATATTACAAAATTATTTAATATCATTTTATGATTTCTTAATGTCACTATCTAAATTGAAAAATTAGTTTACTTAATATAGTTTTTGTTCTTGGAGTATATTTCTTTGTTGCGACATGTGTAACGCATTAAAAATTGCACTTATTTAATGCCTTCCGTTTCTAAACGATGTTTTATGGTAATGCTTATTTTTAAGTTTTGGCTTGTACTTTTACAATAGTATTAAATAATAAACGATTTCTTGCTTAATGTTAAAACGCGGGTTATTTGATGTTTATTTAATTAAAAATAATTTATTTTTAATATAAACTTTCGTAGCTCCTGATTCGAGTTAGCTTATCGGGTGGTATTTTAAATTTGTTTATCGGGTTAATAATATTTATATCATGTTGTACTTTAAGTTGCTCTTTGGGTTGCATTTCAAGTTTGCTTCCTACTATGTTTATCAAATTTGCTACACGGTTTGTATTTTAAGTTTGCTTCTCGGGTTGTATTTTAAACTTGCTTTTCGCGTAGTAATTTAAGTTTTGTCGTGGGTTGTATTTTAAGTTTGCTTCCCGGGTTATATTTTAAATTTGCTTGCCGCGTTGTAATTTAAGTTTTGTCCTGAGTTGTATTTTAAGTTTGCTTCCCGGGTTATATTTTAAATTTGCTTGCCGCGTTGTAATTTAAGTTTTGTCCTGAGTTGTATTTTAAGATTGCTTCTCGGGTTTTATTTTAAATTTGCTTTTCCCGTAGTAATTTTAAGTTTTTGGTCCTGAGTTTGTATTTTAAGTTTTGCTTCCCGGGTTTATTTTAAGTTTGCTTCCCGGGTTATATTTTTAAATTTGCTTGCCTCTTAGTAATTTAAGTTTTTGTCCTGAGGTTATATTTTAAGTTTGCTTCCCGGGTTATATTTTAATTTGCTTGCCCTTAGTAATTTAAGTTTTGTCGTGGGTTATATTTTAAGTTTGCTTCCCGGGTTATATTTTAAATTGGCTTGCCGCGTTGTAATTTAAGTTTTGTCCTGAGTTGTATTTTAAGTTTGCTTCCGGGTTATATTTAAGTTTGTCCTGAGAGAAAAATGACTTTTTCTGCACAACTAAATTATAGTTAAGGGCATATTTGTTGGTGTGAAACAGAAATTTTATTGCGGCCATCTAGAATTTAGTTAATTTAGAAGAACACGTTTTTGTCATCTAACTAACGATTTTAGTTAAAAGATATTTAGTTGTGTCAACTAAACTATAGTTAATCAAACGTCAAACATATTGGATCTAAATAAAAAAATTAGTAGCGCGAACTGAAAGAATTTAGTTAAAGATTTTTTTTCATCCTTCAACTATTTGTTTGTTGAGCGCTTACGTTCAGTTATGGGCAGTGAAAGTTTCAGTTGTAATAACAGAATGAAGTAGTTTAAGTTTTAAAGTGTACTGTTTTTAACTATTTTACAGTTGATACAAATGTAAACTATAGTTAGTTACAAATAAGCTTTTTCTGTAGAGCTAACTAGACATATTTAGTTAGGATTTTTTTAACCTTTAACTATAACTTTTAGTTGTACTTAACTATATAACAGTTAGGAGCAATGAGAGTGGCTAGTTAGTTATAACTGAACAAATAGTTAAGTTCGGATTTCGCTGCTACTGACTATCTAACAGTTGAGACCCAATGGTAAACCCTAGTTAATTACAATAAGCGGCTTCTTTTATCACTGGAATATTAATTTTTACTTTCTCTCACCTTTCTACCAATAGTCTATGGGAAAAGTATTGTGTTCACCAAAAAAAAACCGAAACCGGAATGTCACCCTTATTTTCAATGTTAAACATCTTAAGATTAGGTACAATTTTGTTATTCTAAGTTTACTTCCCAGATTATGAAACACAATGACTAGTATGTAAAAAAAGATATTACAATAAACAGTAAATCCCGTTATAAGTTTATAAAAATTTTGAGAAATAAAATGTGGGAAAAAATTAAATCCCTATACAATATTTGTATGATAGACCTAATACAGATTATATAATTGTTCACAAAAACCCATGTCAAGATTACAAATAAGTTAAGTGCCATATCCATATTATACAGGTATAATTCTCAGGAAAAAGATTACAGGAAAGAAGGCATATACAAATCCCGTTTTTTCATATATGGTTTTCCATGTCAGTTAAAAAGAGGGAAGAAGGCTTTTTCATTTGAAAAATTTCTTTGTTAATCTCAAGATTAGTACTACAATAAAAGGGGTTCATCTGAGTGTGATGACCCTCTGTTATCTATATAGA
>JACMZG010001913.1:16938070-16953026 GCA_018340805.1 Microvelia longipes | reverse complement strand
TTTACTGGGGTGAAACTTAAGAAGTCAAACTTTATTGAATGACGTACATTGATTGAAACGACAACAAAAATGGAAAAAGTGGAAATAAATAAAATAAATCGTTCTAATAAAGTACATGAAAAAAGCAGAATAATGAAGTACTTAGTGCCTTAATAATATGTAACTATGCGGAATCGTTTCATTCCGGGGGCCGATTAACTATGTCCAATAAACTAGTTGACTACACCAATCATGTATTAAACAGTTAGTTCACAATATGATTTTTTGTTCAGCTGGTTGATGATTTTCACTTTATGTTCAAAAGCAACCTTAACAGCTTAACAGAGGCGCTGTCCTGTATCAACAAGAATAGTAGACACCGCGAACAGGAAGGTGGAGAATGTGAAAAAACAAATTAGATAGAAGCTACTTCAGGAACATATTAGACTTAAAAGAGGTAAATATACTAATTATACATTAGATTCACAAAACCTTGTTGAAACCTCACGAAGGTTATCTTGAGCTTTGGATAACAAACAAACCCACATTTAACATTGTTCCTTATGGGAATTGTTCTAATTTTTACTTCATTCATTTCTAATTTCCTCGCCTACTCTCTAGATATGTAGGAAAAGTTCTGTCATCTCAGTATTTTCCAATAATGTAGAAAAATCCCCCATAAGAACCATTTCAATCCATGAGGGTTTGTTTTTTATCCAAAGCTCAAGATAACCTGTACTGTCTTGTACGCGAGATTTCAAGAAGGTTTTGTGAGCTTCATTTATTCATGCAATTATTTCTTTATCCTTTCCTTTTGCCTGATGTAGCACTATTTACCCATAGCCATCAGTCATCATAACACACTGCTATGGAGTGTATAAAAGTTATAAATAGTTACAAGTTGCAGTTAATTTTTCAAATCAATTTTAATTAATACTTACGTCAATACACTTCAAATTTATTGAACTAATTTAAATTCCAACAAAATATATGAAAATTAAATAAATATATACATTCATTAATAAATAAAGAAGTAAATAAATAATACATTTTAATGCTAATTCATCAATGTTATGAGGAAAATTTACCTCATAAATTGAGGTACCCCCCTTTTGTACTTAAAGTAATTGCTTTAAGCACCTAAAGCTGCCCCTGCAACTAGTATATGTATATTTATTTCTTTTTCTAGAGGATAAAGACCATGATGGAAACGTGGCACTGATGTGTCTGCCACTATTAGTCAGTACCACAATAACCAAAATAAAAGGGAAAGCGTGGAGGCCATCTAAAGCAGAAGTCTGCGCCTCATTCATAGGCACTATACCGGAGGCTAAAGATCTTGAGGAGTTTATCGAAAAACGAAAAGAACATGCTGCCAACATAGGAATATCCTTCCAACCAACCATTGTTTTGCAAGGACAGCAACTAACGTACAACAGGTGTACTTGCAAGTTGGCAACGTCCAATACAGTTCCCTTCGCTAATCAAAGGAGTTGAGGTACTCTTCAAGATTTACCATGCAACAGGCGCCGAGTATCCCTTTGAAAGTAAGGTAATATGGCTATTTATTCAAAAAGCATTTTTTCAATTGACTACTAAGTTTGACAGCGACCACAATTGTATTACGGAGTTAATGACTGACTTGGGCATAGTCAAATAACCTCATAATGTTGATTTGCGGCGGTTGCCGGTTGAAATTCTGCACAATAAGAGCCTTGATGAGGCACATACAAGTGGATTGTAAGCCCTCTCAGATGTCTGGCTCTACAGGTGTGGCCAAGCAGGCTGCGTGAGGTATTACAGTTCTGCTAATTCCTTGAGGAAACATATCACAAAGCATACTGATCCTCAGGCCAGGAAATCATGTATAGCTGTGTCATCTGGCCCCAGAGGATGTTCTACGGGTGCCGAAGTGGAACCCAGAGGAATAAGCAAACTGATGAACCTGTCTTCAACGAACTTGAAATGGAAAATTGTGAAGAGGTTGCAGTTTCACAACATGATACTGTAGAACCAGAAAATACTTATGTCAGTAAGGAATGTCAGATTACTAATTATCTTTCTAATTTCATAGCTTCATTTTATGCCAATGTTGCAATACCTAGGTCAGTAGTCAAAAGTATTACATCCAATGTTAAGACCTTAATTTCTAACTGTTTAACTTTGGAACCAGAAGTAGGTTCTGATGATTTAATGACCCTATTAAATAAAAGTTTAACTCAATTCAATACTGAATATAAGTGTCTCAAACACTTTAAAGCATTAGGGACTTACATACCCCCAATTGAAATTTTCCTTACTCAAGGCAAGAGACAAAAAGAACTGACGGAATTTACCACTTAACCCCTGCCTCAGTGAGCATGCAAATGGTTCCCATGGAACAGTTGCTTAAGGCTTTACTTTCAAAATCCTCAGTTATGTCAGATATCCTTAAATTTATTCGACAATTAGAGACAGAGTCAGATTTAACAATAAATTTCATGCAAGGTTCGCTATGGAAAGACATAGCTGCAAGTAGGCAGGCCTCAAAAACAAATTTAATATTGCCACTCATACTGTACTTTGATGACTTTGAAACGGGTAACCCTTTAGGGAGCCATTCTGGCATCCACAAACTGGGTGGTGTTTATGTGTCATTGCCTTGTTTGCCTCCTCAGTACTACTCAAAGTTGGACAGCATTTTGCTGGTCGCTCTTTTCCATTCAAAAGATAGAAACTTTAGGCAACGACGCAATTTTCAACCCCATAATAAAACAATTAAAAGAACTTCAGAATAAAGGCATACAAGTTGAAACTGACGACTTTTTTGGCAATATTAAATTTGTTCTGGGAGCAATTGTTGGTGACAACCTAGGCATTCATTCAATCCTTGGATTTGTAGAATCCTTTTCTGCTAATTTTCCGTGCCGTATTTGTAGAGTCCACAAAAAAGAAATGAAATATTTAATTTTTGAGAAAAGACTCTTCTTAGAAATTCTCTGAATTACACTGAGGATTTAAGTATTGCCAACTGCTCAATGACAGGGATCAAAGACGAATGTATTTGGCTCTCAATAGACAATTTTGACTTATTCAAAAATGTAGGAGTTGATGTGATGCATGACATTTTAGAAGGCTGTGCCCGTTACATATTTTCATTCATATTAAAAAGATTTGATCCTCGATAATAAATTGGTCTCCTTGGATACTATTAATAGTAGAATCTTTGCTTTCGATTACGGTCCTGACACTAATTCAAAACCGTTGGGTTTGACAATAGAAAACGGTTCCATCCAAGTTCGTATGTCAGCATCCGAAATGCTGACATTTATACGCTACTTTGGCCTCTTAACGGGTGACTTGTTACCACGAGGGTATCCCATTTGGCAACTGTACGTAGTTTTGAGGCAAGTGCTGGATATCCTCCTTGATAAATCGCCGCGTCCAGGGACAAGTGACGTATTGGCAGCTGCCATAAGTGAACTTAATCAACTTTACATTGACCTCGCGAAATGCACAATGAAACCAAAATTCCATTTCCTTACTCACTATCCGGCCATGTTGGACAGATTTGGTCCGCTATGTCATATTTGGTCCATGAGATTTGAGGCCAAACATAGAATTTCGAAAATAGTTGCCCGGTCCTCTTCCAGTAGGATAATATTTGTAAGACAATTGCCATTAGAAATCAATTATACTTTAACGCTTTTCTCTTGCAAAACAAAAACTTCTCTTTGAATGAGTTAAAAATGGGGTCTTCTTAGAGCAGTTCCTACATCCAACTTTGAGCCGGTCCAGCGCTTTGCCATGAACAAATATTCAGTGCCAAAATTGGCAAAGTGGCTTAAAGTATTGGACAATGTTTATAGGAAGGGTGTCGTAGTTACTGGTGACGTCTCAGAGTCCACAAATTTACCTGTATTTTATGTAATTGCTGAAGTATTTTCAGTTGATTGTAAAGCACTGTTGTGGTGTCAATGTCTCACCACTGTTGACTTTGATGAGCATTTCCATGCCTATAGGGTAACTCAAAACTCACAAACGTCCTACATTTGGCTAGAAAATTTGTATTCACCCATTCCCAACAACTTAACTACATTAACCAATGGTTTTACTTATGTGACTTTGCGAAGTCCAATTACTTAGTTTCCATATTGAAATTTATTTCATTACTAACTTCTAAGTAATTTACTATGTAATACTAAATGTATTATAGTTAAGATATAAATATTATTTAACTATACTCAGTAAATTAAAAGATGGCAACTGACTCAAAAGTCTGAGATATATATGTCACTCAATAAAATCAGTAAACATGGTAGAAAAATACAACACATACTAATGTAGTATTTAACAAAAACTTTAATAATGCAGTGTTGCATTCTCTTTAATGTTATACTATTTTATTGTATCGATTGACATATATATCTCAGACTTCAGAGTCAGCTGTCATCTTTTAATTTACATAGTACAATATACTGTTAAGAAATGTATTTTAGTAAAGATATAAATTACTTAAGTACTATACAGTTAAGAAATGTATTATACAAAGTTAAGAAATGTATTATAGTGAAGTGATGTATAATAATATAGTTATATTGTATTGTACAGGAAAGTAATTATGTTACAGTACAGTTGTTAACTAACGTATACTTAATTATAACTGAAATAATATCACTGAAAAATTCTGTTGTATTAATTAATAAATAAACTTGATTGTATGTATATATGTCTTACTTCATTTTTTCTTATTTCTTATTTAATAACTTCATAACATTTTAAAAATTTGAATATTTAAATAAAAAAAGATTTCGTATTTTTATTGTGATATTAATTATGATTGTAACAAAAGGATTATCTAAAATTGCACATGAAATTTTTTTTCTATTTTTATTGTAATATTAGCTATGATAAAAAAGGATTATCTACAATTATTTATGATTGTAGATAATCATATTGTTTTGACATGGATTGTTTGAATTGTATTGTTATATTTTTAGTATAAAATAAAAATTAGTTATCCAAATTTTCAAATTTTCTTATTCTATTAAATACCCAACCATATTACTTACTTTATATATATATATATATATATATATATATATATTATATATTATATATTATATATATATATTATATATATATATATATATATATATATATATATATATATACTACTGAAACAGAGTTGTAGATCCTACTGTACATACAGTAGAGACAACTAGAAAATACAGTTGGCTCTACTGTACGTACAGTAGAGGCAACTAGAAAATACAGCTCTACTGTATACTAGAATAGAGTTGGCTCTACTGGTTGTACAGTAGAGGCAACTAGAAATAGAGTTGGTTCTACTGGTTGTACTGTAGACTAGAAGAGGTACTAGAAATTATGGTAGAGGCTACTAGAAATTATAGAAGAGGCTACTAGAAATTAGTAGAGGCTACTAGAAATTAGTAGAGGCTACTAGAATTAGAGGCTACTAGAAAATTTAGAGGGCTACTAGAAAAGTAGCGCTACTAGTTGCTGGCAACAGAATATATAGTTGTTGGCAGCAGAATTGTTATGTAGATGCAAGAGAATATGGGATGCGCCAACTAGAAGTTCTAGTAGAGTCAACAAGAAGTTACTTGGGTTTGACTCAAAATTCTTTGCACCTAACTAAAAGGTTTAGTTGTACCTAAGCACCACTCAGTATTTCCAACTGTACGGCTTACACTGCCCCTTACAACACACTAGTTCGACCTACTAAATTCGTTCAGTTGGCGTTACTATGTTTTAGTTCCTTCTACTAAACAACCTTAACAAATGTTTAGTTAAAGTAACTTGATCCTTTAGCTATGTCCAATAAATGTTTATTTGACTCAACTGAAAGTACTTAACTGAAACCTTTAGCTGATACCAACAAACTCCTTTAACTAAAATATTTAGTTGAATTCGCAAAATGCCTTTAACTAAATCTGTTCTGTTGGATTAGCTATATTCTAGTTGTCCTTAGATCTACTGAATTTTCTGTTTGCGACCAATGTTTTTCCTATTGCTCCTACACGGAATTTTTTCTCAGTGCCGGGTTATATTTTAAATTTGCTTGCCTCTTAGTAATTTAAGTTTTGTCCTGAGTTGTATTTTAAGTTTGCTTCCCGGGTTATATTTTAAATTTGCTTGCCTCTTAGTAATTTAAGTTTTGTCCTAAGTTATATTAGTTTATATTTATAGTTTATAACGTATAATAAGATATCTAACCAACTTAGTATATTGTATTAGTTGATATGTTAAATAAAATTAAATAATTGGCTGCTACATGCCTACATGCTACATGCCTAGATTAAATATTAAACGCATTATAATTTCTAATTAATTTACAAACATACTTGCAATTTATATACCTTACCTATATCGCCATTTTTAAAAAAATCAACTTAGTGTCCTAGTTATTTTTTGGCATACCTAGCTGTCTTCTTTTTCTTATTGTATATTATCTTAAAGCGCCTATGAGTATATATATATATATATATATATATATATATATATATATATTATATATATATATATTATATATATAAAATGACGCCATACCATAGGCTGGTTTCTTTTTACATAAGAAATCGGTTTCGTAACTCTCTCTACATTTCGCTAAATGCGAAGTTATTCGTTTCAGTTTGGAGAGGAAGTCTTCGATAGTTAGTTATCGTGCGCCATACGATAATGGCGCATATACGAACATATATGAGTAGCATGTATTTATAATTGTGAAAGTCTTTATAATTTCATTATTTTTATTCATTATGACTTGTATTTTAATTTGTAACACTTTTAAAAAATGTACGCGGGCCGTTTGAAACCTCCACGCGGGCCTCTAGTGATCCGCGGATCACCGTTTGGGATTGATTCACTTCCCTATAAAGAAGAATTAATTATTTTCTTATAATCTATCTTATTCCGCTTTTATTTTAATCTTATTTGGTATTTATCAATTAAAAAAAAATAAGGTTAACCTTAACAGTTCGTTATTTACTGTTCTAAACGGTAGTCTAAATTACGTCTTACTGACCGTGCTTGAACGCGCTAATAAGGAAAACTTCTATACCTATTACAGTCTAATAGAAAAAGAAAAAGATTTAAAAATCATGTCCGACTCCACTAATTACCGTAACAACGCAATTAAAGACTTAAATGACTGTTTTGTCCAAACCATCCCATTTAGTTTTTCGAGTAACCTTAGATGGCACTTTTCTCCGTGGATGTGACATTTTTATTTTCTTCTACTTAAAAATAGTTATCTAGAAATGAAGGAATGCAAGTTGAAGTCATTAAAAATTCTTAACAGAGAGCTTCGAAAAGCTCTCGAAGCATCGGAGGCTTCAATTTTTATTTTACTTAATGTGGAAACTATTTGATTCTCTTGTGCTAAGTTTATTCTTAATATTTTTTTATATTTATTTGAGACGTTTTCATTCTTGATATGATGCTCATGGATTCATTTGTTTGTATTTATATATTTATTATTAATAATGAAATAATTAATGGAGACTTCAATACTTTTTTAAACCATTTACATCTGTTATTTTTATGAGTTTAGTTTGTATTTATTGTAATAGTATGATTACAAACTCTTTTGTTTTTTTGTCAATTTCAGGAACTGACGAAGCTCAGGATCCCTGGGTGAAAGCTTTTCAATTACTTTTAAAGGACTGAAGTTTTCATTAATTATTTAATAATTTTTACAATGCGTATCATTCCAAAAGGCTCTAAAGTTATTTATTAATAATGTTTAATTTGTCTTTGTCGATTATTCCTTATTCCTTGTCCTATTATTTATTCATTCTGTTTACTCATATTTTAACATTTGGTTTCAAGTTACTTTGTTTTCTGGTTATTTTTCAATATTTACAATTTTGAATAATACCTTAGGCTAACGTCAAACATATGAAACAACATATTTTTATAATAAAAACATTTATTACTTTAACTAGAATTGTTGTAATGAAATAAAACAGAGTCTCTCCACTAATGATATATATTTGACATAGCCAGCTTTCAATCTTAACAGATCATCATCAGTGCCGGCGAGCAGCGAAGAAAAGAGTTAGGAGACAGCGGTTACAGTTTTGTCTAGAGGTTTGTAGCTGACTAGCCTTCTAATACGAGTCAGACAAACTCGAAACTCGTCTAGCCTTCTAGACGAGTCAGCTACAAACCTCTAGACAAAACTGTAACCGCTGTCTCCTAACTCTTTTCTTCGCTGCTCACCGGCACAGATGATGATCTGTTAAGATTGAAAGCTGGCTATGTCAAATATATATCATTAGTGGAGAGACTCTGTTTTATTTCATTACTTGAAACTCCACAACTCATTTTTCCTTATTATTAGAATTGTTGTAGTTGTAAAATATCATAACTTATATCATCCTATGTTGAATTCAGGCTCTGTCGGCGCCCTAATGAGTTTGACGTAACGAAACAGACTAGGACGTGACAATATGTCGAGCCATCAATAATGTCAGTACTCGAATGATGGAACAGTTCTCAGATGTGGCATTGCATTTTGCAAGTTACATTTCCTAGGTGTCTTTCGCACAGTTAAAATGTGATGCATAGTATGTAATTTTTTTGCATTGCTTTTTCTCATTTTTTTGCCCCTATGTCTTTATTTACTCGTTTAAAAGTGTATTTATTTTTGAAAAACTAAAATTACTATACTAAATTTTTTGAATTTAATCAGAAATTGGCAATATGAGGGAAGGGGGGATCGATTTATGTGTGTGTGTGTGTATGTATGAATATTTTTTTTTAAATTTTACTCAGCATTAATTTTTTTTAACAAATAATTACTTAAAACAACTTAATAACAACTTTTTCTTTATGGTTCATGTTATTTTTTACTATTTTTAATTTATTACTCGTTTGTTTATTCTCGTTTTTTATCACAAAATTTCTGCCATTTAGCTTTTTTGTTTTTGAATTTTTTAGTTAGAGATGATACACTTAATTGAAAGGAGAACTTATAAAAATATGTTTGTAGCTAATTTTTGTTAAATTTTATTAAAATAGCTTAATTTTGTTAAACTTCATAAATAACAATATTCTCCATAACTTATTACATCACAACGGCAAAGTAAATACCTAAATAAACCAAATAGTTTTAAAAATATTTTTTATGAGGCTTCTTCTAGCGTTTCATGCTTCAAGCATTGTGTCTTTATTTGTTCTTAAGTTGTTTTTTTGTTGAGAATCATTGGAGGAAGTTTATAAAAAATGTGTGTGATTGCTTGAAGAAGGAAATACGCAGGTCAACTCCATTTCTTTCCCTCTTAAAAAAAATTTAAATTTACACATTTTTTTCGATTATTATCTGTTTCTAAAGATAGGTGGTAGGGTGCTAGAAGGGATTTATGAATCGAAAAATTGCATTTTTTATTTATACGTGTTTTTTTCGGTTCAATATAATAGCCTTAAGCAATTGGCAAAAAGTTTTTTTTTAAAAAATTCATTTCATATTCCTCCTAAATAATAATAAAAAAAACTTGGACTGCCTTAAGACATGAAGCGGTTCATATTCGAAACGAAACGAAAAAAATAATCCCCCGCTTTAGAAAAATGCATTTATGAAAATATCTCCTACTCTTTCCATACCAAAAAATTATATACCTTCGAAAAAAAAATCTGGCTGAAAAAAGAACAGTTAGATTTTTAAAGCTATAAAGATATGCAATTACCTATTTGAGGTCCTCTCCGTCAAAATAAATAACTACAAATTTATTATTATTATTTAAAAAGAAATATTATATAAAAATATTTATAGGTGGTCTTATCGTGGAAAAAATATGAAAAATAATTTAAAAATGTATAATTTAAATTTTCAAAAGACATAAATATTTGTTATTTTCAAGTCTTTTTGGAAAAATGTATTTTTTTAAATTTAATATTCTGATGTTTTTATCGTAAATAAGTGGTCGTTAACTTTATGCAAAATTTTGATATTTCATATTATACTTGTCATTATTTTATTTATTTTTTTTTATTGACGGGTAATGTAAGGTGAGAAAACATTTACTGTGTAATATAATTTGATTTTTACCTATGTATCATTGGTTACTTAACTTTGTGGATAAATGACAACAGAATATTGATTTTTAGGAAATACTTAGATTGTAGAGGTTGAACTATGTCTTTCAATCTCTACAATCTAAGTATTGGAGGTGGCCTTTTAAAAAGAAAAGACCCACTGATTACGAATATTATATATATATATATATATATATATATATATATATATATATATATATATATATATATATATATATATATATATGAGTTTCTCTCGCCTGTTGAAGGGTGTAGATGCACTCGAAAGCTTGCAAGTGAGTTTTATTACTTTAAATGTCGTACTATTTAGTTTTTTATCTTTAATTTAGTTGTTATATATATATATATATATATATATATATATATATATATATATATATAATATATATATATATATATATAAACATTACATATACATACATCACAGAAAGGTTTTATTTTCTTGTAAAACATGCATGCATGTAATGCACACATGTTATTTTTTCTCATTTATACCGTACATAAAAAAGTATAGTTTTTGCGAAAAAATCCGAAACCGGGATGTTGCCTCAATTATCTGTTACAGGTGTTCAAGACCTTCAAAGTGGTTCTCACAAAGTTGTCTGTATGTGTGTGTGTGTGCTATCATCAAACCTCCTACTGGATTAATGCTTGAAAGTTGAAACTTGGTAGAAAAGTGTATCTTTAGATCTAGTTGTGCTATCCGTAAAATATTTTTTATGATAGCAATAATCCGCAATAATGACTCAGCAAACTTTCAAAAATTAAACAACACGAAACAAATCTTTCAATCGGTTTGATAATAGGCCCGCATGTATAGCATTACTTCAATGTTTATCAAATGACTTGTAAACGTTTTTTTAAAAATAATAAAAAATCAGAAAATGATCTAATATGGTATCAGAATACCATATTAGTAAATGGTTCCAAAATGCCCCGTATCCGATTACCAGTTAAAAAACTGGTAACAAACTTACCAGCGTACAACAGACATTGCTATTTCATTTCCTAACCCTTTAGACATTTAATACTTCTATTTTCACAAAAACGTCTCTCTTTCTAAGCCTTTTTGACAATAAACGTCAATTTATATTAATTTACTTAGTCCCCCTAATATTCAATATAAAATATTATCGAATATTTCAAGCAAGATCCGTATAAAAGTAAATGACAAAATACGGTTATTTTTATTACTCTACCGGACATCAAAAGAATTTATTATTTTTTCGTGATGTAACAAAAATGGATTTAAGGGCCATTTTATTTTTCATTTGTGAAAAACAATTCTTTATAAGTTTAAGTGTTGTTTATTCGGTTTTGTATAACATTTGGCGTTTTATGGCCCCATTATCTATAAATTTATTAAAACATGAGCCATAGAATAGAATGACTATTGGAAGCTACGAACAAAACTTTCTAGGACGTAAGGGATACTTTATAATATTAATTTACTTTATAGTATTAATTAAGTATAAAAAGGATTAATCATATTAATACTATGATGCACATTAGACGAGTAGTCTTCCATGCTACATAATTCTATTACTATTATTATAATTCTATTACTATTAAATACTATTATTATAATTCTATTACTATTAAATCTTATTACTATAATGCTATTACTATTAACATTAGACGAGTAGTCTTCCATGCTACATAATTCTATTACTATTAACTACTATCATTATAATTTTATTACTATTAAATACTATTATTATAATTCTATTACTATTAACTCTTATTTATTATAATTCTCTTATTATTACTCTTCTTAATTTATAATTTATTACTATTATCTACTATTATTATTAACTACTATTATTATAATTCTATTACTATTACTATCAATTCTAGCTCTAGCCTGACGGAAGGCAGGCTAGAGCTATCGTTCTCAATTCTTGAGTCTTGACCCAAAATTAGGTCGCAGACAATTAGGGTAGGTAAATTATTTTTAAATAAAATTTCAAAAATCGGGTACGGGGTATTTCGGAACTTTTATTTGCCGCATAGGATTTTCTATGCTCGTCCTCCCTACTTCGGGCTCGCTTCGATCGTCCTCAGAATATAAAAGTCATCAAATGTACTACAGGACGTCTTTAGACAGTAAATATATTCCTTTATAAAGCAAGACTTGGCTGGGGCACTGCCGTGCCCCCAGATTCCCAACGGTCACCTATGGAGGCACTGGTGTCGCTCGATGCTATCTATATACATTTGCCGTATTTAAATAAAACTTAGCATTTTTTGTTACGTAAAGTAATGAACTTTTACCAATTTCAACTAATTAGATTATTTTCTGATTTTTTACAATTTAAAAAATATATACAAGCCATTTAATAAAAATTAAACTAATAATATTAATGAGATGAGACTTGGCCCCTATTCAAAGACGTTTTTCTAACATTTTCCTAATATTCTCCTTAAGGAGACCTAACATTTTCTAATATTCTCCTTAAGAGACCTACATTTTCCTAATATTCTCCTTAAGGAGACCTAACATTTTCCTAATATTCTCCTTAAGGAGACCTACATTTTCCTAATATTTCCTAGGAGACCTAACATTTCCTAATATTCTCCTTAGGAGACCTAACATTTTCCTAAATATTCTCCTTAAGGAGACCTAACACTAAATTTCCCTAATATTTCTCCTTAAGGAGACTATTCTCCTTAAGGAGACCTAACATTTTCCTTAAGTTGACCTAAAACTAGTCAAAATGTACAACATTTCCTATACTCACACCTAAAAGAAGCATTTAGGCCTCCTTAAGGAATCCTTTAGGTGTGAATTATATTTTAGTTCAAGTTTAGGAAAGTTTAAGGTCTCCTTAAGGAAAAAGTTAGGAAAAAGTCAGGAAAATGTTAGGAAAATGTATTTGAATACGGGTCTTGGTCCATATGTTGTTCTCTATATCAGTGGTTCTCAACGTGGGCGCTAGGGCCCCCCAGGGGGCGCTTGAAGAATTTAGGAGGGCGCTGAGACGTAAGAAGGCAAGTAAGGGGGCAGTGAGTAGTGGGGGGCGATGCAGGGGGCGGTGAGACGTTTGGGGAATGGGGAGTTATTGGCAAATGTAGAGAAATATTATTTTAAGTTTTGCGAAGGATCTGACGTATAAACTAATTTAAATATCATGTAAGATGTTAAAAAAAAATTTAAATCTAATTATTACAAATAAATAACAAAATAAAAATAAATGAAGAATATTAATGAGTTAAAGATAACTTTTTGAACGAAAAAGAATGGAAAAGGAAGATAACATTAAAATCGTGGTTGTTTTTGTCTTGAAAATCAAAAGTCCAACTTTTATTTGATAATTCATGTTGTTGCAGTACTTCTATACTCTTTTAAGTTTAATTTTTAGCTGAGGTGCTGCCCCAGCTAGAGATAATAAGGTGTGGTTTGTGGGGCCTAAAAACTATTTTTTTTTCCAAAAAAATAATACTTATGGCTAAAAAACCGATAGACACAAACTAGTGCTACGATGTATAAATAAAAATTGGGTCTTCAAAACAGTTGTTTTTAGACAACTTTACGTAATTCATTATTATGGGGTTAAAGAGAAGACTTTTGTGGCTAAACTAATGGAGGTAATGAGGTAAACACTACAAGCCCTCTAAAAATCCTTTTTTTTGGTCCAGTCAGTATATAACATACTGAATTTTATTAAATATACTAAATATGTATAATATTAGGCTATTAGTTGTTTAATTTCCTTAATTTAGAATATTAACATAAGCAATTAAATAATGTATTGGCTATACAAGATAATTAGCAGTAATTTGATACTGGTTTATCACCTTATAAGATGGGGGGCGATGAACACGCAAGGTACTTAAAAGGGGGCAATGAGTAAAAAAAGCTTGAGAACCACTGCTCTATATGACTACATGTGAACCAAATTTCACATTGATCAAAATATTTTTCCGCATTATATAAATTTGCAAAATTTTATCAAGCCATTACGGCTTGATGACGTCATAAACAAATATTTTCTGGATAGCGCGAGAAGACCTAATAATTAATTTTTAAGTTTTAACTCTCTAGCATTATACACTACAGTGTATCGTTAAGTTTAAAAATCCAAGGTCATAAGCATTTGGGGATCGACCAATCAGAAGAGCCGTGCCAACCCCTCTCTTGAAAGAGAAAAAAATTCCTGTAGGGAAATAACCTCCTTCCGGCATTCGTTAACTTCGTTGTGGTTCTTCTTGTGTTTAATATTTCCTTCAACAATTCATTTTTTCCACATTTGCGTACTTCCTAAATAATAAACCACACAAAAGAAATGTAGAAACATCGCCAAGAAAACACGGGTAACATAACCTGATTTGTTTACAAATTTTTCCCGCTGCCTTTTTGTAGGGATTTTTTTTTTTAGAATCGGTGGTGCCTAAACTGAGCTGTCAAGATTTTTATAGTAGTCGATACACTGTAGGAGATATGATGATAACAGACACACACACACATACAGACAGACAACTAAATACTACAAAGGATATCTTAAATAGACCTGAAACGGATAATTCAGATAAAATCTTGGTGTCGGATTTTTGGCAAAGAGAACTAGTTCCAGACTTGCCGCTAGGTGCCAGCACCGACTTCATCCCTAACTTTTGTCTAACGCTCTCGTATATCTTACGACATTGTATACCTACTATATTCTTTGGGCCAAACTATATAAAGCTTTTTATGGGCAATTTTTGTTATTCTAGCACCCTTAGTGGTTTTTAGTTTTTATCTGTTGAGTATTATGTAATTTTTGTTTCATGGCGTCAAACCCGAATTATATTACATTTTATAAACCTTTATATATTCGTCTTTAACCTTTATAATAAAGTCTAAGTATAAACCTTTTATCATCGAGTTGTATTATTCTATAAAGAATAATAGAACATTAGATAACATATAGAATAT
>JACMZG010001913.1:16803070-16933070 GCA_018340805.1 Microvelia longipes | reverse complement strand
TGTTGGTTTTATTGAGTCTTTATTATTTATTATTAAAGATTGGGGTTGGAGTCGAGGATAGACCCCATTTGCACTGCGACTGGAAGTCTATCCCCTCAATTGGTCCAGGTCAGAATAATCCTTTTCCCCGGACTAGGTCTAGGATCTTTTTTGACCAGTGATTCATTGGTAGAGTCAAACTTAGTGAGAGTGCTGCTACCAAAGTTGGTGAACCTTTGAAAGGCTAGGGCTTCACATCTCAGAAGTATGTGAGAGGCAGTTTCGGTTTCCGATTCACAAAGCCTACACACTGGGTTATCTTTAAAGATACCAATGGTATGGAGATGCTTTCGGAGGTGACAGTGACCAGTCAGTAGTCCAGTTACTGTTCTAAGGTTCCTTCTGCTTTGACTGAGGAGGTCCTTAGTTACTTTGGGACTGGGTCCATTTAATATAAGTTTACTGTGCCTCATGCCAGAGGATTTGATCTAGTGGTGCAGGTGATTGGTTAAGATCCAATCTTTAATTACACTTAGGCTATAGCTTTGGGTATAGCTAGTATGGGTTCAGGGCCCACAGGAGTGGTCTCAGGCCCCTTTCTAGCGAGGATGTCTGCTTGCTCATTACCTTCAATTCCCTTATGGCCAGGCACCCATCTGATCCATGTGACAAGGTCAGAAGATTTTGTAAGCATTTTATTGAGTCTTTCTGATGGTAGTTTGAGGTCACAGCCTCTCCTAGTCTTGTAGTGATGGAGATCACCTTGTTTTTGTTTAGAGCCTAAATTCTTCAAAACATTCTTTAAAAATTCCATAATATATAAGCCATAGACTATCATTATTCTCTAATTGACAAAGAGAGGTTTGCAAGTTTCAACTCCAAGTTGCAATTTGTTTAACTCCCTCTAGTGTACGGATAGCTCTTTTTGTAGCAGAAAGCATCTTTAGTTGATGAGCAAGAGCCCCACAGTCTTAATCCGTATTATATGTTTTGATTAATTTGATATTTAGCAAATTTTGATATTTCCTAAATTATGATGTGAATTTAAATACAGTTGGACCTCTATATAACGAACTTAAAGGTTCAAGAGAAAAAAATCGTTATATAGAAATTTCGTTGTATATAGAAATTGAAGAAATAAATAACTCTGTACTATTTTATGACATTTTAATGGATATATAGGATGAATAATAACCTTGCAGTTGCATATTCAGCAGCTTTTTCTTTTATTAGCGGTCCTGTCACAGGCATATTTTTGTCCCTTAACATTGTCACCCACTGTAAAATTGCGTCATCAATGTCTTCATACTTGCATACTCGAGAACTTTTTTTTAAATCGCCACTCGTTTCTTATAACCTAAGTATAGATTCCCGATTTTTTAAAATTGTTGATATAGAACTAGGAGCGAGTTTATACTTCAGAGACAAGTCTTTGTTTTTCACTCCATCGTCAGAATCTTTTAATAAATTGATTTTTTCAGAAAGGGACAGCGATTTCCGTATTGACATTTTAATAAACTCGATTTACAAACAAATAAAAAGTTTCACAAACGAACTGGTCAGACCGAATACCAAATTAAAACTGAAAAATTTTTAGTTCTATGCTGTGTTAATCCTAATTTGATAGAAAATTGTAAAGAAAGAGTTCGCAAAATTAAATAAGGCAGGACAAGAATCAATAAATAATTGTTCTGGGAAATTATAGAAAAACAGAAGTGCCGTTTTGGTCTATTCCTTGAAAGTTTGCGGGTCTTGTCTTTATCTTTATTTCTGGAAATTTTGTTCGTTATATAGAAATTTTTTTCGTTAAATAGAAACACTTTTAAATACAAAATTCAAGGGAACGTAAAAAACTTCGTTACATAGAGACTTTCGTTGTATAGAAGTTCGTTGTATGGAGGTCCGACTGTATATCCTAAATTTGATATTTAGGATGTAGTCATCATTCAGTTGAAATTTGGTACAATTGTATCTATTTACGTATTAATTAAGTTTTTATTCAATACGGCAAGTTGATAAATATGGTTTTGTCGGATTATACAAATTAAGCAAAATCGAGCCAGGTCAGTGTCTAGATGGGTGACCGCTGTCGCTGTCTTAAGATGAGCGGAAGGAGTCCGAAAAAAAGAGGATGAGCGTAGCAAATCTGACGTGGTGAAAGTTCCGAGTTATTTACTAAAACCTATTAACTTACAAAATTATGTAAACAAATAATATTATTTGTTCGTCTTCCGTGACATAATTTTTAGCTAATTTTTCCTATGATTTCACTTTTCGTGTTGTGTTACCTCACCTTCTTTTACTGATATACATATTTAGTATTATTTTTGGTTAAAATTGAAATATTTACCACCGATTAATGTTCTTAGTTAGTCCAGTTTTATTTATTTTAAACTGTTTACTTTTTACCTTTGTTTACAACTTAACAAACTCTGTTAAATAACTAAGTTAAATAAACAAGTTAGAAGTGTATTATTAAATATAATTATCTGAAAGCTTAGACATTAATATTATCATTGAAGTGTATAGACACGCGAATTATTGTTTAAAGCAATTTTTAGGCTGTAGTTAATCAAGTTTGAATTTTGCTTTTTTACTTTTTTTCATTTATACCTCAGGTATATTGGAAAAGTATTGTGTTTGCAAAAAAATCAGAAACCAGGAAAAACGGAATTATCTGTTTCAGGCGTTTTTAAGGCATCCTAAGTGGTTTTTGCAAAGTTGTGTGTTTGTGTGTGTGGGTCTGTTATCATCGTAGCGCCCAGTGTATTTATGCTAGAGAGTTGAAATATTGTACAAAAATCTGTCTTCTGTTGTAAACATCTGTCTATTGTGCTATTCAAAAAATATATTTTTTATGACGTCATTAACTTATTAATAATGACTCAGCAAAAATTTTCGAAAAATCATTAAACGCGAAAAAATTATGCTATCGGATTGAGATTTGCCACGCATGTCACTATAAATAGGACTAACATGTGTGCCAAGTTTCATCTCATTATCAACATTAGTTCAATTTAGCTCTTATTTACTCTATATTTAGCTCTTATCTACTACTATGAGTTAGTTAGTCAGAAATTGTATATTTCGCCTTAACGAACGACCTCATAAATGCTCTTATCTACTACTATGAGTTAGTTAGTTAGAAATTGTATAATTCGCCATAACGAACAACCTCATAAATGCTCTTGTCTACTACTATGAGGTAGTTAGTTAGAAATTGTATAATTCGCCTTAACGAACAACCTCATAAAAGCTCTTGTCTACTACTATGAGTTAGTTAGCCAGAAATTGTATAATTCGCCTTAACGAACAACCTTATAAATGCTCTTAACTATTACTATGAGTTCGTTAGAAATTGTATAATTTACCTTAACGAACAACCCCATAAATGCTCTCATCTACTACTATGAGGTAGTTAGTCAGAAATTGTATGATTCGCCCTAACGAACAACCTTATAAATGCTCTTATCTACTACTATGATGTAGTAACAGATAATTGGTCAGAAAATGTAAAATTCATTTTAACAACAGTTATAAGTGTTTTGACTTACTAACAGATAGTTGGTCAAAAAAGCAATATGTAACAAACAACCTTACTAACAAGTACTTGATCAAGAAATTTAAAATTCGCTTTAACGAACAACCTCATAAACATGATTCTCTGATGAAAATTGAATAAAAGAAACAGTAGATGAATAAATTGAAATAGTTAAGTTTTCTTTACTGAGTATATACTAGAACTTTCGATACACCCCTCCTTAAGTAGGAAACGGAAAATTATTAATTGTTTTTTTTTTTTATTAATGATTGACTAATTTATGTATTTTTTAGCAGTACCATTGGGTTTAGATGGTTTATTAATTGTATCTACATATTTTTTATTTGTTTTGAACTTTTTTTTAACTCCGTTGTAAATAAAAGATTAACCATACTTTTTTTTCTTTTAATCAATAAGGTATAGGGTAGAATAATAAAAATCATTTTTTACTGTTTGTTGGGTAAATTAAAAGAATAAGGGCAATAAAAAACTTTTTTTCTAGTTATTTAAGAAAACAATTTTGATAAAATAATTCAAAACTACACGATCTGTACGTAAATTAAAAATTAAATTGGTAAATTAATAATGAAAATAAAAGATGTTTTTACAAAATGAAGTGTAATAATGAAATGAGCTATAATGTTAGCTTTACTGAACGAAAAAATATGTAGTAAAGAGGATATTCACAACTAAATTTTATCAATAAAAATATAATGAAAATTAGGTGTGATGAGGAAAAGTTCCGAGGTTCGCCGAACCGATTTTTATTTTTCCTCATTTATACCGTAGGTATATAGGAAAAGTATTGTTTTTGCAAAAAAAATCCGAAACTGGGATGTCACCGGCATTATTACTTATTTACTTATATACAATAACAAACGTAGAGACAGCAACACAAACATTTAAAAAACGTTACAAAACTACATAATAGAATGCACTCAAACTAAACAAATTAAAATTACATGTAAAAATAAGAGACTTAAACCTTGGATCACTAACGGACTACTGATTTCTTAACGAATGAAAGACAAAATGAGAAAGACTCTTGACAAACAACCTTTTAATAATAAACTTAAAGAAAAATATATTAAACACAAAAATTATTTAACTAAACTAATAAGAAAAACCAAAACTGAATATTTTAAAAGCAAACTACCTAAAGACCAACTAGACTCTGGACAGACTTGGAAAGTTTTAAACGAATGTTTAAACAAGAAAAAAGGTTTAAATTCTGAAATTAAGTCACTGACTCATAACAACACTACTTACACTAACAAACAAGATATTGCTGACCAATTTAATAATTATTTTGCTAATGTTGGATTAAATCTAGCCAAAAATATAATATCAAACAAAAATACCAACTATAGACATCATACAAAGCAGAGACCTATTAAAACTACTTTAAATGTTTTTAAATATGTATCTGAGAACGATACAATTATTAAATACAATTATTAAATTTTTTGTTCAGTTTAGGATATTATGTATACTAATAATATTGTAAACTTTTATTTTTGGTAGAAATAAAAAATTTATTATTATTATTATTATTATCCGTTTTAGGTGTTTTTAATGCCTCTTGAGCAGTTTTCACAAAGTTGTCTGTCTAGATGTGTGTGTGTGTGTGTGGCTGTTATTATCGTAGTGCACAGTGTATTTATGCTAGAGAGATGAAACTATGTACAAAAATCAGTCTACCGTTGTAGTTGTGCTAGTCGGGAAATATTTTTTTATGATGTAATTAACTCGCAATAATAAATCTGCAAACATTTTTAAAAATCATTAAACGCAAAAAAATGCGATCGGTTTGAGATTTGGCACACATATATTTATGTGTAAGACTAACCTATATGCCAAGTTTCATCTTATTATCAGCATTAGTTAAACGAATAACTTGTGTACGTTTTGACCAATCGAATTAAAACAAATTAACGTAACAAATAAACACACTATGTTTCGTTTCAATACGACAAGTATATCCGTGATTTTTGTTGGATCATAAAAAATAAGTAGCATTAAGCGTGGTCAGTGTTGTATGGGTGACCGCTGAGAATGAAACGGATGCATTTACCATTCTAGGAAGAGCAAAGCGAGTACAAAGCAAGGAGGATGTGTGTAGCACATCCGATGTTATGAGGAAAAGTTCCGGGGTACTCCGTTCCCGATATTTTCGTCTATTTCATCTCACGTGGTCTGAGTATACAGCAAATTATCACAGAAAAGTACTTCGCTTGCTTTTTAGGAACAGCCTCTGGACACTGTGGAACAGTCAAGAGGTTTCTTGGGTCTGGTTAAGGGGCTCAAGGCCCCTTATTTTAATTATTACAAAAAATTCATTACCCAGTTTAAATTTATCATCGAATAATTAAATCATAATGGGAGAAATCTAACAGGAAATGAACAATGTAAAATAAAATTAGGTATTAGAAGACAAAATAGAATAAAATATTACTATTAGACCATCCGAATCACGCGTCGTACATTTGCATACAATGCAAGGTGAAACAGACTAATCTGAATCTAGACAAAAAACTATCCGAAATATTACTTAAATAAAATTAACCCAGAAAATAATAATCCTAAGAAAAACACACGCGTGTAAAAAAAAGAGCCGAGTCTAGCGCAAAAAGTTGTGAGATCATTGAATCTAACTAGCAAGTCGTAGGTTCCCAATAATGCTTGTAAATATATGAGGTCTTGGCGGTTTCACTTTGTGACTTGGCCAATACCCAGCTTAAGGTAGTGTGGTACTAAACATCTTGTATAGAGTGTACACTATAATAATATATTCAGCCTATGTAATAAGCTTATTATGCATTTCTGTGTGTGCTGCGTAATGGCCAAGTCACAAAGTGAAATCGCTTCATATATTTGCAAGCATTATTGGGAACCTACTACTTACCTTATTCAGTTATCTCACACATTTTTACGCTAGACTTGGCTCTTTTTTTACACGTAAGTGTTTTTATTGGGATTTCATTCCTTTTGGAAGCTTGAACATTATTCCTTACAAAAAATACGCAAAAAAATATTAAATTATTAATTACTAACAGCATATTACACCACTCAATTATTACTAAACAGTTCCATTTTCTTTAATTAAACAATAAATTAATCGCGTAAAAATATTTTTTTATGAATATTATATTCTGTCAAAAAAAACTCTCGATATTCTTAGTTTTGGTGTGCTCTACTAGGTAGCGTTAGTTGTCAATTTTTTCTTTCTACGTAAAATTGGGATTAGGATTACCTTTCAACTTAGGTATATTATGTAGAAGAAACTGAAATATTAGATTTTGACAACTTTTCATTGAATTTCATCACCATTTATCTATATACCAAATTTCAAGTGTCTACGATTGTTGGAAGTGCCATAGACTTTTGATGAGTAAGTGGGTGAGTGTTAAAACTGCCTAACCTTGAGCCATTACATCTCATCACCTGTGTATGGTAAAGTTATGAAATTCAGAAGAATGGGTCAGCTCAACAAGATCTTTTAGTGAATATTAAAATTATAGTTTTTAGAGTCCTTAAATACGAGGGGGTGAAAATCACAGTAATTTATTTAAAAATTGACGTTTCGTTTTATTTATTATATATATATATATATATATATATATATATATATATATATATATATATATATTATATACATAATAATATAATATATATATATATATATATATATATATATATTTAATATATATATATGTATATTGTGTGTGTGTGTATAACAAGGAAAAAATTAAAGGTTAAAAACAAAACGTCATTTTTAAATAAATTACTGTGATACAGATCGTCAACTAAACCAAAAAAAAAAAATGTTGGTATTGTCGACATTTATACTCATTTGAGCCAATTTTGAAAAATTCCCTTTGAAAAAATTCTTAACTTCTTCATTGAACTCATTATTTTTTTCCCGTCTTTTATCGTGGGCCGAAGAAACTCTGTTCCTCTATTTCTGAGAACAATGACCCTCAAAACTCAATAAAGCTTGGTTTAGGTTTTTGTTTTTAATTTTTTCGTGAAAATTTTGTTAACTGGACTGTAGTTACAGCGTGATGGATGCACTTGGCCGTTCACAAAGCACGTACCTTCTCTTGAAACATTATTTTAGTGGATGGAAAAAAATGTTTAAATCTTGCGTGCTTTTAACTTTTTACAATTTCGTCACTCAGTTGCGCATGAGTTTGCATATAAGCGAAATTTTAGTTATTTTCTCTCTCAACAGATAGCATCTACTTAAAGTTTTATTTTTAAACGCGTGCTGAATGTTAACTTTTTAAGTAACCGTCTATAATAAATTTTTAAGCATAGCTGATAAAATCTCTGTCTGATATCATCTAATGAAAAATTGTGAACATTCGGCTAAAATAGTGCTCTTCATAATGAAATAACTTACTGATTAAGTAATGATATTTAAAAAAAATAGTAATTATGATTTGAATATGAATATTCTACTCTTAAAATATAATGAAATATTTATTTAAGTATACATTTCTATTTGTATTTAAACAATGAGATTAAAAATATAGCTTTTTGTTTTCTTGTATTGTTTACTATTTTTGAGGAGACAAGAAGTACTTATTTATTTTATCATATGATACTACCGAGTTTTGCGCACAATAATTGTGCTGCACCGCTCGTTTCTGGTTAATGCTTCATATTATATTCTTTGGAATTTTAATTAAAGGTCGGAGTGAGTTCAGGCTCCGTCGGCACCCTGAGGTTTTAGACGAAAAGGAAAAGAGTGGGACATGACATTATGTCGAGCCATCAGTAATGACGAACGTCGTTTGATGGAACAGTGCCTTGATGTAACTTTACATTTTGCTTGTAACATTTCTTTGGTGTCTCTCGCTTAATTTATATTGTGTCACATATTTAATGCATTACTTTCTGTTAGAAGATGAGAACACTCATGTTTCAGAGTTTTTTAAGACCTCCTGTGTAGTTTTTACCATGTTTTCTGTCTTTATAATAATAATAATAATATATATATTTATTTGATAGAATATACATACACATATTTGTTTTTAAATAAGTGCAACATTTTGTTTACTTTACTTGTCTCTACAACAATATCAGCACACCTATCTCACACTGTATCAAAAGTTATCCCTTAAAAGCCAGTGGCTTAAGTCAGGGATAAGAGCTGAACTGTTTTTGAAACAGCCTTGATCAGTCTTGCATAAAAAGTGATTTTTTTTAAAGATTAAAAGTTTAGTGCAAACTTATTAATTATTAAAGTATTTTCATATTAACTGTAATTTATTTATTGTTTTCACTAAAGACTATAGTATACATATACATACACACACACACACACATATATACATACATACTCACACATACATACATACATAGATGTTCACATGAGGTAAGTTATTAAACATTTTAGGTCCCTGATATAATTGATGAGACTGCATTTTAGAGATTTATGTGTCTAAGTGTGTGTTATCATCGTAGGTCCCAGTCTATATGATACATAGTTGATATTTGGTACTAATAGTACAAAAATCAATCTTTGAATCTAGTCGTGCTATTAAAAAATAGTATATTATGTTACAAGACTGTATAATATGTTTTTTTACCGTAGCAACTTTACTTACTGTCGTGCGAAGCGAGACAGTAACATGATTTGAGGTAAAAAAGCCATTTCTAGTCGTGTAGCATATGCTATTCTTTCTGGCGTTGAAATAGTACACAACTATTCAGAGAAACAGTATAATGTGTAAAAATTTGCCGGTACACTTCTTTCAATAGCCTCGTGGGCCAAAAAGTTTTAATTCTGGTGGATTATTTTCAATATCTGAATCAATATCCAGATAATTAACACTTGATAATAAATAATTAATTACTCACTTTCTGAAAATATAACTTCGTTAAAAAACGTTCGATTATTCATTTGATATACAAAAAAAGTAAGATTAACAAGGAAGGTTATATTATAACCTTATATAGTAAACTACTAGCGCCCACCTAGTGGACATTTGAGAAACGTAACTAGTGACAGTAAAAAACTATTCTACTGTCACCAACAATAAAAAAAACTACGAAACTCTCGCAGACGGTAAAAAACGCATATTATCTACTTTTTTGGATGTAATGTGCCTACTTTACTGCCGTTCAGAAAATGAATATAATGTCGATAACCATTATTAATGACTTAACAAAACATTTTAAATTGCATAAACCCTTGGAAAATGTTCGGATCAATTTTGAAATTCGGTCCAAGAAATGAGCAAGTTTCATTTTATTATAAGGGTTTGTTCAATTTTTTTCAAATAACATTTATAAAATATAATTTAAAAAAAAATCGTAAAAAATAAAATTATCGAATCGAGTTGAAATTTGTTATGAGCGTATCCTTTTATGTCATGAACAAGTACAAAAGTATCTTTTCATTACGGCAAGTATATCTACGGGCTTTTCGGATAACTAGTGTTAAGGTGTAGCAAGGTCAGTACGTGGATAAATGATCGTTGAGGAATAAGACGTATTTTTTAATGTCTGAGGACGAGCTATGAAACTACGAAGATGTGAGGATGAGCCTTGCTAATCTGTTAGGGTAAGCAAAAGTTCAGAGGTACTCCGTGCCCGATTTTTTATTTACTTTATTTGTTTCTTATCTCCAGGCCTGTAAGGCGTCTTCAAGTTAGTATTTTAAGCGATGTTTTCAAGTTGTTCCCCTGTGGGTACTTTTTTTTGGAAGAGCGCATGCTCCAGTTACCACTACATGCGCTCT
The DNA here is from genome assembly GCA_018340805.1 of Microvelia longipes. Taxonomy (NCBI): domain Eukaryota; kingdom Metazoa; phylum Arthropoda; class Insecta; order Hemiptera; family Veliidae; genus Microvelia; species Microvelia longipes. The sequence continues at coordinate 16,922,799 of JACMZG010001913.1, read as the reverse complement.
GCGCAATAAGTTTGTTGTTAGCATGGCAAAACTACTTAGGAACTTCGCTGTATTAAGTTAATCTTTATTAAATACAAAACAACTTACAATATTTAGTAATCACTTAACTTACATCTAATTTTAAAATAATGCGAACAACGTAAAAATTATTAATAATCTATTAATAAATTTTGTGGATAGGACCGCATCCAGGAGGCCCACCTTCTTAGGGTACTTGTCAAATTAGATGCTCGTAATAAATACTGAACCTGTAGCTATCCTGGACACGGTCCCCTGTGGGTACTATATCAGGTGGTAATTGCCACCGTTATGCTCCAAGTGTAACCTAAAATTGGTGACAATTTTTTTAAACAATAATCTTATATAAACTTAGAGCGTACTAAAATAGATGCGAAACTCAAACCTCCGCGTATTTAAAGGTCAGTATAAATACTTACGCTTAACGAACTTCGACTATTGCATACGATTTTATAGTTATTCAAAAATTTTAAATTAATTCCTGTTATTAAATGTTTCAAGAGTATAAAATTGTTATCTCAAAATATTAAGAAACTGATAAGAAAGTGTTTATTAAGAGATGTGGGTCAAGGGTGTCTGAGAGTTGGCCCGAGTTGTTTTTGTTAGAGGTTGTTTTTAGGACGGGTCTTACAAAAATATCAGAGGGTCTGACTGGAGATTCTGTGAGTAGGTTATAGTTAGGATAGGTCCAGGTTGTTGAACTTTTTTTTCTCTCCCCCGGTGGGATGCGGGTCCCCCTCCAGAGTCAAGACTGTCTTCTTGTATTTTTCTCAGAGCATTCTTAAAAAAAATCCCCCTCGTATTTTTTAGTACGAAAAGGGGGAGATAATTTTTTTAGATTTCAGTCTAGTGTTTTTTACGTCTTCGCTATTCTTTACATTTCTTTTATTTGCTTATTTTTTCTGTTGTCAATTTTTTTTTAGTTTGTTAATTTTTTTTATTGATTTCTTATTTAATCGATTGATTCACTTTCTTGACTTTCCCCTTTAGGTTTGGATGTAAACCTTACTAGACAAAAGCTAATTCAGCTACGATTCTTAAACTTGATAATGCTTATCTTATTTATTTTAAAAAGTTGTATTTACCGCAAGTTGAAGAAGCAATTGAAGCATCACCTACCGTCGATACTTGCTGTTGGATATGAATATCCCTGGACCAGTTTCGGCATCATCAGCAGGCGGGGCAACAACCGAGCTCTCAACTAATAAAGTTATATCAGTGAATAATATCTTGTCTCAATGAGCACGACGATCATCTTCAGAGGGCTCGTCGTGCTCATTGTGACCAGAAGTTATTCACTGATATAACTAAGTTATATCAGTGAATAATTAGTTGAAAGCTCGACTATTGCCCCGCCTGCTGATGATGGCGTTATGCTGAAACGGGTCCAGGGATATTCATATCCAACAGCAAGTATCGACCGTAGCTGATTCTTCAATTGCTTATATATTTTATCTATTTGTTAGATAAATTTAAATAAATAAATCTATTGTTTCTACCTATTTTATCTGATTCTTGAATTTTACACCCGATTAACTTATTTACTATTTATTTATTGTTTGACGGATTTACAATTTGAATTCAAAATTCAGCAAATAGCTCTATTAACAATACCTCCGCATCAAAAATCGTCACTTTTTGTTGAATTTACTAGCGACCAAAGGCCTAGAACTTTGAAAAAGTAATTTCATAACCTCACTGAAACGTATATTTATAAAAGAGTTTACACATTTACCATTTAAGTCGCAAATTCCAAGTTCTCTAAATATTAAGCACACATTCAAAATATAAATTATTTATTTTTCTTAGCAAAATATATCTTCTATTTATTCGTTATAAGTTTTAATTATCATAATTAATTAGTCTTCTCGTATATATATCATTTTAATTTTAATTATCTACTATAAATCCTTAAAAAAAACCCAATTATGTTCGCAATTATAAATTACATTTTAAGCATGATATACGACCATAAATGCCATATTCGTTTTATCTATATTTAAAAAAAATTGTATTAATCAAAGGAATAAAAACTTGATCATTGCTCTATTGACCCAGACTTCTAATGTTTGGATGCTAATAAAACATAACACGTTTGAAACCTGCATTTTTAAATAAAACTAGCTTCACATCAAATATATATATAATGAAAAACAAGTTATATGTGAAAATATTTTTTTAAAAACTGTAATTTTTAACTATTTTTAAGTCAAATCGTTAATCTTAAAGATAGAAGGTACCGAGAGAGAAAACCTGTTATTAACAAAACCTGTTTCGAACTTGCAGTTCTAGTTAGCAGATTTGTAATGTTAGTTTGTTAGCTTTAATATAAGTTTTTAGTTGTTTTTGCTAATAGTTTATTTTATAGAATTACTTCCTATATAACATGGACTTAAATATTTTAAGTTCTTAAATTAAAATTAAGTGTCGTTTTAGATAAAAGCAAAATAAAATTTGTATGATGGAAAAGCATGGATTTAAGTTTTCACACGTAATAATGTCACACGTGTAATACGAGTCAGCACAAGGATCAAATTGAGTTTTGAGTTATGGAATTTAGGATGTAGTTTAAAAAACTGCGTTATAAATGTTGCCATCAAATAGTGTCTGATCTTACCCTAACAATTTTCAAAATTCTCAACGGAGAATGAACATGGTGGTATCATCGATTTGGTGGACCATCTAATAGCTGACTACAAACCTCAAGACAAAACTGTAACCGCTGTCTCCTAACTTTTTTCTTCGCTGCTTGCCGGCACTGATGATGATCTGTTAAGATTGAAAGCTGGCTATGTCAAATATATATCATTAGTGGAGAGTCTCTGTTTTATTTCATTACTTGAAACTCCACAACTCATTTTTCCTTATCTATATATGGTTCCTCATAAAATATGTCATTCCCTCATAAAAAATATTGTAGATCAGGGTTACCCAAACAGCAGAGCCTCACGGACCCACGAACTTTCCCGACTCCCTATCGTTCGTGTAACCCCCTCCTAATAACTCTGAAACGTACATCATCAATTTATAAAGATTTAAATTTCGGAAAAAAAACAGCTCGAGAACTTGAATCACGAGAAAGCTTGAGAAATAGTATCCTTTTCCGAGTTGATTTTGACGATTTTAACCATAAACCGTATACGCTTATTGTGTTTAAACCAAAGCGTGTATACGCTTTATTCGTGTTTAAACCAAAGCGTATACGTTATTAAACCAAGCGTACGCTTTATTCGTGTTTCAAGCGTATACGCTTTATCGATCCCGATTATAGCTTCAGCGGTCTATGATACATTTACGCAAATAAATATGATAAATAAGATTATCAAAATAATTTAAAGTTAACACTTAAAATTCATACAAAATTACGATAGTTTGTCTAAAACTATTTCTCTTGTAACCTTCGATATTTGTTATTCAACCATGAGAAAGACGAACTCACTATGTTTTAAATACAACCGAATGTCGGTAGTTGTTATATCGCTTCTCACTTATTCCGCTTCCATATTTAACGACGGTTTATATTTCCGTTTACCAATGACAACTTGGTTAATGATTTCAATATTTATAGATTCAATATTTTTAATATCTAAAGCATTTAGTATTCACAGAAAGTATAAGAACTCAGTAAATGGACTTAACAGTTTATTTACAGAGAACCCTGTGAGTAAACTGAACAGGTAACTTATAGAAAACTCTGTCAAAAATCTTAACAGGTAATTTACAGAGAACTCTGAAATTGTACTTAAGAGGTAATTTACAGAGAACTCTGAATATAACTTAACAGGTAATTACAGAGACTCTGAAATGAACTTAACAGGTAATTTACAGAGAACTCTGAATATGAACTTAACAGGTAATTTACAGAGAACTCTGAAAATGAACTTAACAGGTAATTTACAGAGAACTCTGATAATAAACATGTAATTAGCCGAAAACTCTGAGAACTCACCTTTTAATTGATAATTGACCTTATCAATTTATAGAGAACTTTGAAAAGAGTTAATTAAACCTTACAGATTTCCTATAACTGTTTGATTATTAGCGGAAGTTCCGGGGACCACAATTTGCGTGAATATGGTGTAGATAGTTGTTCCCATTTTTTCCATCTAAACGTAACCCGTTTAGAAAGCCGTTTTTTCCATATGCCCCAATAATTATTACATATGTTATTTGCTATTGAAAACTTAAGATGTATAAATGGAAAGGGTTTCGGTTTCTTTTAATTCATGTAATGACTTAAAAGGATTTTTTTAAAGTGATAATGGAATTTAACTATAAATTAAAGTAAAATTAAGGTTAATAATTTCGATTTTATGACTATATGGTTTAGCTTAGTAGAGCAATAATTAAAATAAGATTAAAATTTAATAAATTTAAAAAAAGATATTAAAGATATAAAAATATAATAAGATAGAAATAAGAAAACAAAATATTGTTGTAATGAGATCGAAATATAAAAGTAGAATATTCTACAAATTTAGTAAATCAAAATCTAAATAATTAATAAATTTAGAAAAAATTTGACAAACATTTGAAAATTTGTTGGGCTCAAATTTTTTCCCGTTTATATTTTATCAATATAAACGGTATTGTAATTTTTTATTATATATGGTCATTAATATAGGAGACAAAAAGAAAAAAAACTCAATCCCAAATGAAAGCTAAGTTAAGTTTATACTGGAAAATCTTTTGTAAATACAGAAAGAAACCATGAGAAGAAAATGGTAAGAGATATGCCTAATATAATACTATTCCTTAGTGGTGTTGAATTGCCTTTTATTAGGAATTGAGCTTTATTTTTTGACCATGTGGCTAAAAAAGTGCCTCCGTGCGCCCGTGATCGTGTAAGCATTCGATTACGACAACGTAGGCTACGCTCTAAGTTTATATAAATGTCTGCTCTATGTTCGTATGTTCATATTTTAATTCTCAAAAGATAGATGCAGCCCAATTGATGTGGTTCCCGTACGGTAAATATTTTTATGGGTCAAAAGTTTCTAAAACGGGCATTTTATTTTATTTTACAGGTAAGTGTACCTCAACTTAGGTTCTTATAATCCTGATATTAAGGGTGTAACAACCACAGATTTTCCTAAAAAATGAAACCTTATTTAAAAAGTTAACTACTATTTTTAAAAAAATAGAGTGCTCAAATAAGATAATGGATAAAGTCATTTACAGTTTTGAAATAAATAAAATACAACCCAATCACAGATTTGCCAATAAAATAAAACTTTATTTACAAACTACTAAACTGTTAACTACTGATTTTTTCTTATAAAAAATTTAGTTTGTTCCAAAAAAAGAGAATGGATGAGGTCATTTACACTTTTTTATGCAAGGCAAGTAATTCGGTTGATTCGGTTTCTTAGTTGGGGTAGACCAAGCGTGTCCAGGTTTTAGTGGGTACCTCGTAAAAAAAACTTATTTTTTTCTCCCAGTCTGGTTTTCAGTCTCTGTTTATTTTGGGTTATACTTTTTGTGATCTAGAAATATTATATAAAAACTTTCTAATTCTCACATTTCTTCGCCTGTAAAAGATTAAATATAAACTTCCATTTTCTCTTATTATATTTTTAAAAATGTATACATTACAAAAAAAAATATATTAAGTTTGAATAAAATTCGTACAAGTTCGTTTATGTATAAAATGCCTTTTATGAGAAATTGTTTTTTCTAATGTTTAATAATATTACGCATTAATTACGGCAGCTTATGCCCACAGTTTTGGGCTCAGGTTAGTCTTAATACTAATAAATGCAATTAGTAAATAAAGGTGGTGGAGTGCAAGTCTCTCCACTAATATTACTAATGAAACAATTTTATTTATTATGCCCCTCTTTGTGGTTTACTAACAAGTGGTGCCCAGTCAACAGGAGAGTTAGGACCCCTCTGCCGCCGATGCAGCAGCGAGACTGAAACACCAGCACATGTGCTAGGTTATTGTCCAAATAACATGCTCCTTGCAACTCGTCACCACCATAATGTCAAGCATAAAACCATTGACTTGTTGAATCAAAAAGGTTATACTTGCTACGATAAGGTTTATAGCATTCATTCGCTCGTCTCCACTAGGAATGCTGACACCATTGCTTATAAAAATAATTGTAAAGACGCATTGATGGTAGACCCTACCGTTAGATATGAAAATAATGATTTAGACCCGGCTATAAAAATCCATCACGAAAAAAGGGAATTTACGACGAATGCCTTATCACCAAAAATTCTGGCGCGGTGGTCCGCATGTCGGGCGAATTTCCTTTGGATGCGTGTTTCCGTGCTTTTTACATTATATAAGTTTACAACTAGTAAATAAATAATTCCGGCGCGGTGGTCCGCTGTCGGGCGAATTTCATTTAGAATGCGTGTTTCCGTGCTAAACAACCCATTTCTTGCTTATGCAAGAACCATGCCCATTGCGTGGTTCCGGTTCATGCTTTAGAACCTAAGCAGTTACTCAATTGTCAAGCACTGCTCGTAACTCATTTTGTCTGTATTTTTTTCAAAGGAAATGCGCATAATTATCCAGTTGGTTATACAAAACTATGCCCCTAAAATTAGAAGCAAGCACTATTATTTGCACTAATTTAAAGATTAGTTACTTATCTTTAAGCTTAGTCAGTTATCTTTAAAGGTTTTAGCGCATTTCCTTTGGAAAATACAGAGTAACTAATCTTTTAATTAGTGCAAATAATAGTGCGTACTTTTAATTTTAGAGGCATAGTTTTGTACAGCCAATTGGATAATTATGCGCATTTCCTTTGGAAAATACAGACAAAATGAGTTACGAGCAGTGCTTGACAATTGAGTAACTGCTTAGGTTCTAAGCATGAACCGGAACCACGCAATGGCATGGTTCTTGCATAAGCAAAAAATAAGTTGTTACACTGAGAAAAATAATTCTGAAATCGATTAACTAAAAATTAGTTAAGACCATTTTCATTGGTTAAGACTAGAATTTCATTTACGTTAAATTAATTCTAGCCATCCGAACCACACGCTTTAGTAGATCCAACTAATTGATTTTAGTTAAGAGGCTGTATAACTGTAATAAGCTGTATCAACTATATTATTGTTATTTACAATGACGAACTATTTAGTTCATTCAATTTGCTATTAAAACGCGTTTAGTTGAAATCTTTATAAATTCTCCAACCATTCTTTAGTTGAGATAAACAATTAAATAGCTATGGCCAAGACGTGATTTAGTTATATCAAGTCACCAAAATAGTTGTGCCAGAACTCGACATTTGCTACTGAGTATCTGGTTAAGTTAACTAGAATGTTTAGTTAACTGCAGCTATATGCATGGAGTTATGAGCTGATTAAAATTTATAATTTAATAATTAATGTAATTAATTAATTATGAACTAAAAATGTACGAACAATAATATATGAACTGAATAGACAATACACGTAGTCTGGCGCTTAATTTTTCATGATTCCCAAGATTGATGTCACATGTATACTATACGTTCGAATTTTTCGTTTTAATCGTGTGAATTTAATTTTAATTTAATTTTAGGGGCCCTAACTACTCTCTGTACGCCACTGGGGAAACTAAGGAAGATTTTAAAAGAAACTACAACACTACTTGACTATTATAGACATGATAGGCAGTCAAACGAGGAAGTTGGATTCTCTATCTTACACTTTCAAGAGTAAAAAAAAGTAGTTAATAATTCTAGCGCGGTGGTCCGCATGTCGGGCGTATTTCCTTTGGATGCGAGAACCCAAACCCATATATATATGGGTTTGACCGGGTTAATGACGTCACAAAAACCTGTTTGCTATAGGGTTCGTGTCCTCCCGAAGGTTGATTTTTGTACCAAGTTTGGTTAAAAAATATTAATCCGTTCGAAAGATAGAGTGTTACTAGAAAGTATCTAGAAATACTATATATATATAACATATATAAATATATATATATATATATATATATATATATATTATATATATATATATATATATATAAAGTTTTGCGAAACGTATTTTTTCGTCATTAGAACTCTGAAACGGATTTGTGTCGTGGTCCAAGGTTCGAATTCCGCCCTGACGCCTATCCCATTAGCGAATTTTATTCCCAAAGGAAATTCGCTAAAAAGAAGGATTGTCACATGCAATTCTTAGTTTGTATTTAGCTGCATATGCCAAACTCCAAGTTTGATTTACATGAAAAGTGTTTTGAGTTGTGAGAACCACCTCTAACCACCAGAATATCACCTCATGGAGCATGTTTCTTATGCTTGTGTCATTGAAATCGGTGCAGCCGTTTGTCCTGCAGCATGGTTAGAAGACAAGGACACGTGAAGCACGTGCATTGCATGAACTGGCTCATAAGTATATTGTAGTGGGAATGGCCGTATAACGTTAGAATTTCAAAGGGACTTTATCCCTCTGGTCCCCTTTCCCAATGCGTGGTTTCGTTGGGGAGAAAATTCATGTTATAAATGGCATGCATGTAGCAATTTTCAGCCCTGCTAGGACTTGTCAAGACACATCACTTGTGGGTTTAACGTCTAATTTTTCAATTCCTGTTGGAAATAACTAAAACTTATTTGGTTTTATGTTTCTTTAGTTATTCCAGTAAAATTCTATTTGTTACTTCGTTTCTTTGAGTTATTCTAGTAAAATTCTAGTAGGAGACAACAAATGTAATGTAAGTTTAGATACCTCTACCAGAAAATTCTGGTTGAGGGGCGATTCTAGTAGATTTGATTAAGTGTAGTTAGGTCAAAGGGAATTTCCACTGAAGAGTACATTACGTTTAGTTAAAACCTATTTGTCCAGTTAAGTACAACAAATATCCCCACTCTAGCGTCCCAAAGCCCTCTACTGAAGCTTTATCTCACTCACAGTATTTCTCGAGCTCTCGTGCTCGTGCGTGATCTTTGCTATTTTACAGTGCTCTCGGTGTGATTAGTGCATTCAATTTAAAAAGTGATAGCTACAGTACCTAACTCTCGGTGTGATTAGTGAATTTCAATTTAATTAAAGTGATAGCTACAGTGTTTAACTCTCGTGTGTGATTAGTGCATTTTCAATTTAACTAAAGTGATAGCTACAGTGCTTAACTCTCGGTGTGATTAGTGCATTTCAATTTAATTAAAGTGATAGCTATAACAGTATGAAACGTATGAATGTTAACATCCGAGATGTTAACCTTCATACGTTACTTTGGCCTCCTGGTTGGAGACAAGGTTCCACGGAGGTATCCTCAGTGGGCGATCCAGCAAAGAGTGGGGGTAAAAATCACTTAAATGGAAATATCTCCGTTTCTAAGCAAAATATAAAAATTCTAAACTGTACTTTACTTCTAATTTTTATTCTGCACATTTTAAGACCCGTTTCAATCTTCTGGAGCAAACAACAGTGGCGCAATTTAAGAACTACAATTTTTAACGTACAGCCTATCGTTTAGTTTAAAAATCCCCAAGGTCATAAGTATTTTGGGGATTGACCAATCATAGAAGCCGCTGCCAACCTCTCACTTAAAAAGAGAAAAAAAAATCCCTACCACAATAACCGCTGCAGGGAAAAAACCTTCTTCCCGGCAATCGTTCACTTAGTTTAAGGTTTTCATTACATCGTTTTGAAAAACTTTCAAATTAATCTTAAAATTATATTTTAAAATAAAACTACACAAAAGAAATGTAAGAAAACATCGCCAAGAAAATACGGGTAAAATAACCTAATTTGTTTACATAGTTTTTTCCCGCTCCCTTCTTGCAGGGATTTTATTTTCTCAAGATTCAGTGGTGTCTAAACTGACCTGTCAAGATTTTTAAACTAAACGATAGACTTTAGTTCTCAAATTGCTTAGAACCGATGATATTTCCGTTTAAGTGATTTTACCTCCACTCTTTGCGGGATCCCCTTAAGAAAATGACTCTACATCTTTCTTTGTATGTTAAATAGTTGCTATAATACACAATAAATTATATCATTACATAAGTTATTATATAAATTAATAATTCATAGATTACTTACTTACTTACTTATTTATTACTTACTTACTTACTTAATTACTTAATTTAATTAAGTAATAATTAATTTAATGTGTGAAATGATTAATTAATTCATAAATTAATTATTAACATAACAATTAAGAAACAAGTATAATTATTATTTATAGCAACAATTTAAAAAAAATCCTTTCTTAATCATAAATTGTTTTTTATTGTATTTTACTTTTATTTTTATTATTTACCTAATTTCATTCATTGTATATGTTAACAATTCTACAATATTGTCCAAACAACTGTATATTTAATATTTGTACAAAAAAATAACAAAAATAAATGTTACTATTTCCTTTATAATGCTTTTTCATTTCTATGTCACTCAACCCTGTGTTATTTTTCTTTAACCACACATTGTATGATTCTTTAACTGTTTGTTAGTCCAACCTTTTACTTTTTTAGTTTGGTACATCTAGTGCTCTTAGTTGTGCATTAAAGATAGTTAACATTTGTTCATTTTTAATTGTAATGTATGTATTGACATATTTCACATAACTAAAACTTTTTTTTGTTCTATGTTAGCGTTACACTCACAATGATTACTGAGAGTGTAATATGACCAGGTGCCATTAGTTTATGTGAAGTTAGTTAATGCGGTATTTCAATTATTAATTAAACATGAATTAATTATCATTAATGCTAATCCTATAAACTAAGTGCACGTGTAGTTCTACTCAAATCGAGCAGTAGAGGGCACTAGACAGACAGTAGAGGCAACTACAATGTAGTGGAGGTAACTGGAAAAAATATAGTTACCTCTACTAGAAACCTAGCTATTCTAGAAGAGCCTACTAGAATAGCAATAGAGGCAACCATAAATTATAGTGAAGATAACTAAATAGTAGTAGAGGCAACCAGAAAATATAATTGGGGATAACTATACAGTAGTTGAGTCAACCAGAAAATATATTAGGGGTAACTACACAGTAGTAGAGTCTGCCAGAAAATGTATTTGAGGTAACTACACAGTAGTAGAGCCTACCAGAAAATATAGTTGTAGTAACTGAAGTTTCATTGATGTGGATATGAACGTTAATGTGGTAACTTGAATACCTTGTTAAGGTAACCAGAATGCAATTGCTGATAACAAAAATGTGTAGTTAAGGTAACTAGAAACTAGCTGAGCGAACTACTAACGTCCTCATTCACTACAAATTCTAGTTGAGATAACTATAACATTACTAGACTTCACTGGCAAAATTATTTAAGGTCAATATAAAGTCCCAGTGGAGTTTGGTTAAGGCTAATGAAAGTACACGTGGATTTTTGCTTTGTTCGTTGCGCCAACTAAACAAATTGGTTGTGCTTAACTAGAAAATGCTTGAGAATCTCTGTCTTTAACTAAAAACCATTGCACCTAACTAAACTTAGGTGGAGGTTACTAAACAATTTAGTTACTTTACCAATGATTCTAACTAAAATACTGTTGGTTTAGCTAAATTTCCCAGTGAACGTATGGGTTACCTCAACAAGAACCCTTAACAGAATTGATTAGTCAATTCAACTAAACGCCCTTAACTATTTTCATTTAGTTAACTCAGGATACTTCTAGTAGTCATTCGCTTCACTAGAATTTCTTGTTAGACCCAGTGTTTTTCCACTGGGAAACGCCAGAAATTTTTCTCAGTGTAAGCACGGAAACACGCATTCTAAATGAAATTCGCCCGACAGCGGACCACCGCGCCGGAATTATTTATTTACTAGTTGTAAACTTATATAATGTAAAAAGCACGGAAACACGCATCCAAAGGAAATTCGCCCGACATGCGGACCACCGCGCCAGAATTTTTTTACTTTTTCAACGAAATAGGTATAGGTAGTTATTGAATTGAAAAGTATATAGGAATCGACAAGAATAGCCGAATCTATTATTTTTTAGATTCGCTTGGAATAAAATTTCGAGCAATGATTTAAAAAAATCTTATATTTTATTTCAGTTTTTTATTAATTTATTTGACCAAATTATTGTAATAATTCTTCATTTTTTTACATATTCATAATAGTGTTCTATATGCAATTCTTGTAAATTTCTTATTTTATTATTTGTCTTAAGTATAATTGATAAGAATGCTGTGCATGTTGCAACTTATTATAAATAAGCAGCGTCATGTTGTATTAGCGAATTTTCATAATGAAAATGACGCTTATGAGGTTGTTCGGATGACGGAAGTTGAGGGGAGTGAGTGAAATCGGTTCCTATTGGCTTCCTGATACAAAAATATGTCCGAAAAAAGTTATATATATATGTATATATATACATATTATATATGTATTATATATATAGAGTATGTTTCTACCCTTTCGTATGGCGAACGATAACTCTCGAAGGCGTTCTCAAATTGAAACGAAACTTTGCAAATCGCGAGATGTTGAGGAGGTTACGAGGCCTATTGTTTATAAAATCATTATGACGTCATCAACCAAAGTTATGACGTCATGAAAAAAAAAAAATTTTTTAAACTTGAAATGGCTTTAAAACAAGGTATCTAGTATTTAGTAGACGGCTAGCTGAATCGATTAAGACCAATTTCAGCTCAATGGAGCCATCACAAATGGCGCAATCGGTATCAATATATATAATCTTGTATATATGTATACGTCTAGGTCAAAGACTCGTACGATATCTGTTGGGTTCAGTAGTGTTAGAGAGTCGGGATATAGTATAAAAGAGAGACCTCTACCTCTTGCTCCATCATGGTAAGCCTACTGTCCCAGAGAGACAGGGCAAAAATGGCTTCCACTGAACCACGCCGAGCTAAGCAGACCCGTAAAGAGGAAGAACATCGAAGTAGTCTTTATATGGTCGAAGTTATTCTAAACGAATGCGACCAGTTTCAGCTCAATCGGACAATCCTAAGTGACGCAAAACGGTATTTTATTTTTAAATAATCAGAATATATTTTTCAACCTTAAGATTTTACTCAAAATAACAATTTGTTTACAAAAAAAATTTGACATTTTCTTTTAAATTCTATAAAGAATCATAAATGTAAGTAAGAGTTTATACCTTTGTATAGTGGACGATAACTAAAGCTGATGAAAAGATGAAACTATAATCTTTTCTTACCCTTTATACAAGGTTACTTCAACAGTTGCAACGTGTGGATTTTTTCCTTGTATCTTTATTCCTCTATAAAAAACGTATTAGTTATTTATTTAAATTACTTATTATTTTCTTATATTGCTTGTTAACTGTAATATTATTGCTTACTATTAATAATAGAGGATTAATAAAATCAAATTTGTGAGAAAGCCTCTCAGGCCCGCGAAGCGGGCCTGTGAAACGAGTATGTGAAAATTCGCTAAATACGTGGCAAAATGCCATGTAACAAGAAACTATAGTGAAACCATACATTAATACAAAACAACAACAATGTGGCCGCGAAGCGGTCACCAGGAGTCCCCCGGCCGCGAAGCGGCCCGGCGGGCCGACGCCGCGGAGCGGACGAGGCGCGAAAGCGCCGAGGCCGCGTAGCGGCTACGGGCGAAGGCCCGTTTATTTTATAAATATATTATATTTTTCTCAAGTATTTTTCTGTTTTAACTGTTTATTTCTTCTTAGACACTCAATAAGACGGAATACATTTCGAGATTTCCTTTATCAACGATACTCGCCTATATTTAAACCATCACAAGGTATAATCAAGTTATAATGAATTCCTAAAAATTATAAAAGAAACTAAATATTACCTAAAGGCAAATATAAATAGTGTATTACATTTACATAGTATAATCATTATAGAAGTCAGAAAATTCTAAAATTATATTATATAATACCTCCTACTATAAACAGTTCAAAATCACATAAAAAGGGAAAAAATTGGTGATTAGTGTTGATAATGATAAATCATTAAAAAGAAAGCAATTAAATTAAGAAATATTTAAATTATTTCATTAATTAATTAAGTATAGAAAAAGAATATACGAAAAAAAATATGCAGTTGTCAACACGCATAATAATAAAACAAAAATTCAAATTTACAATAATTTGCCACTTCTACTTTAAAATTAAAAAATTAATTATAGAAGTCAAAAACATAAATGAAACAACCTCCGAAAGGTTATAGAAAAGAACAATGCTAAAAATATGTGGGGCCAAAAATAATAAGTTTAGTATATTTAGAATACTGGAGTAGTATTTATTCAAATCTTTGGCTTAATTTTGAAGTTTATATATTAGAACCCTAGATGTATGAATGTCTAAGAAGAAAAGCGTTTCTTGTTATTATTTTCATGTTCTATTGTTTTGGCTTCCCTGAAGTAATGTGAATAACGGTTCCAGGCTAGGTTTAAGGGGTTTTCACGGAGTGAGTTTTAGTTAGTATGAGGCAGACCCTCAGTCCAATACTGTTGACAGACCGCTGTCTTCGTGCGTAAATGCATTTTTCTCTCTTTTTTGGTAACATTTTTCCCGCAAGAAAAATTTTGCCAAAAAAAATGTTTTGGCTTGATCAAAATTTTTTAAATGCTGTAATAAAGCAACATTATTTTTTTGGTTTTCATCAGTTGACAATGCGCTTAAAATATGTAAACGATTTTAGAAAACCAATGACGTCATAAAATAGGTTAAAGACGTCATAAATTTTTCATGAACAATAGGTTTCGTGGTATGTATGATTTTTGAGCTAGGTTTTGCCTCAATTTGAAGGAGTCTATAAGTTATCTGACAACGTAACGTCTAGCATTTCTTCCGAACATACGTTCATATATGTGCTGTATAACATACATATGTTTGTTTACGTTTTTAACAAACATACGTATGTGTTGTTTACGTTTTTAACCAACATTTTTAATGAATAAGACCGTGATAGCAGACTACACTGACCTCGGCAGCATATGAAGCACGTGATAACACTTTTCTTGGATTTTTAACTTAAAAGCTGGGCTCTGCATTTATTTAAAAGTTCTTTACTTTCTCGAATACTTTGTGTAATAGCGCAGGCGTAATTTTTTGCCTTTTGTTGGTCGGCTTCTAAGGTAAACAATTCTTTGAAAGTCTACTAAAAATATTATACATGAAACAAAAGAAAATAATATGAAAATGCAATAAGGAATTAAAGTAAAAAGAAAAGAAAAAAAAATTAAAATATAAGATAAAAGAAGAAAAATATTATAGCTATCAGTCCTAATTTATTTTTTTTTTAGAAAAGACATTTTTATTCTGAATTAAAAAAGATTAAAAAAGTGTAAAAAGTGGTTTTATATAAAGGAAGAGGGGAACCGCAAATTGGAAAAAAATAAAAAAAAATAATAAAGGTTTACGAACTCGAGAAGATCTTAAAAAACATTCCAAAGCCCAGGTCACAAAAAACTATAGCGCATGCGTATAAACAGTGCGACGAGTTCGAAATCAAGAAAAAAAGTAACAAAAAATTTTTGCGGGAATGTCGCGCTTGTGGGTTGAATGATCTTTATTGCAGGGTTGCAACCTGAGCATTTTTTAAACAATTACCTTTAGTTTATAAACATTGTTTAGTAATGCGTTCCGTTTTGTACTTGCTCTACTTAAATTGCGTTAATTACTGAAGAAAAGATGGTTTAAATTGTTAAAATTAGTTTAAATTGCTTTTTATTTTACTTTTTATAAAATAAATATTAAGGGCTTGATCAAATTTATCTCAAATTGTTTCTCAAAAGTTTAAACTGTGGAGTTTATCGATGACAAATTGAAAGAACGGCGTATCTCTCCACATATGAAAATTAAAGCATAGCAACATTAGGTGTTACTTCTATAAGGCTTATACTTAACTTTAAAACTTAACATAAATTTAACTTGTATCGTCTTTAATGGTTTTTCAGGTCATTAATGACCTCCTGTTAGGTCGACTGTTCCTTTAGTAATGCTTAAATAAATAAATATATAGAATTTAAAAGTGCGATTAAAATGCAAGCCTTGAGCTGGAAGCCCAGGATTAACGCCAACTTTTCTATCAATCTATAAAAATTTGTATAGATAAAACCGTTGTTTCCTTTAATAAATAAATTAAATGGTAAATTAAACCCAATGTTATTTTTTTGTTATGAATAAACTGTTGTGCGTTGGTTGTTTTCAATTTTCTATTAAGTTTGTAGTGAGGAATATATTTTAATAATGCAGCTTTTTGTTTTCCCAGAACTTTGTATTTATTCAACTAACTATAGTTTTTTGTTGGTTATGCTTATTTTTTTGTTTGAAAAATAATGTCAATTGTAGGTTTCATAATGTTTAAAAAGTTGTTATCTTCGTCTAATTAAAAATGTATAATGGTGAAATTTCCTCGATCTATTTCAAACCTTGGTAATAAGAACCTAATTAATTATTTATTTATTTAATATTAGTTACACTAAAAAGCGGCCATTTTAATTTTTATCTTAGTTTCCATTCGTTACTTATTTTGACCAATAAAAATTATTTGTGCTTTTTGGAAGGGGGGTAGATACGATATAAAAATTTTATGAAGTATATTTCATGAATAATCGAATGGCTGTATTTTTCAGTCAGTGACATTTTTGGTAAATAGAAAAACTGAAAATTGTTATTTTCTTTCGAATAATTGCTAATACGACAAAAGAACATCTTTTTATAGGAATTTTTAAAAACTTTAAAAACAAATTTAAGTCTTCAATAAATGTATATAACATATTCATAAAAGCTATATATATATATATATATATATATTAATATATATATATATATATATATTATATAATTATATATATATATATATATATATATATAAATTTTTGCTAGCTAAGTAAATTAAACGAATGAGAGCTATTAATGAGCTAGAAATAATATGACGAATAGAAAGAGATCTTAGACAGGAGCCTAAAATAGTTGAAATTCAACTACCGAGCATTTAACCAGGGATCTTGGTCGTTATTAGGGTGATAAGATTTATTTAAAGGTAACAACAAAAACTTTAAACTCTAAAAACCCTAACAAATTAAAAAATTTTAAGCCAGTAAGGATGTTTGTATTTATAGTCACAGAATTATGGGCTGTATTTCTAATTTTTTAGCGAACTTCCTTTGGGAATATTTTTACTGTAACAGTCATTTTCATGTAATTATTTTTCTGAGGTAGGGAGTTTTCTACACTTTATTCCCTGTTGTTCAGAACGTGAAATGCTAAATTTGTATCCACTGTAAAAGGGAATTATTTTACGGCGTACAAAAAAATTTTTTTTGTACAGCTGGGAATCTATTTGCCGAATCTGAAGACCATATTCTTGTTGTAGTTCAGCCATAGTTCCACTACATGGCAACACTGCTTTAACATTATAATCTTATTTCTGTTATTTATTTCTTGTTTCTCTGCAATCGCAATTAAATTTCAATTATTTATTTAATAATTATAAAATAAAATTATAAAATCAATTTGTACTAGTTGTTAAATAAAAAAAAGTTTTTTTTTTTGTAATTGTTACATAGTTTATTATTGTTCTTTACCTCAGAAAAAATAGCATACATTACATAGCTATAAGTATTTTTTTTATTTCTCAGTCCCTTGAGGAGGACTATATTTACTGACGAGCGAAGCGACTCAGTAAATATAGTCGCCTCGGTTATAAAAATTCATTTCACAGCCTAATAGTATAATATAGTAATTTTAATATCATAACTTCAGTGAGCGCCGTGGAATGGTCTACAATATTAACAACACCAACTTCGTTCTTATTGGTGGAAAGACGAAGTTGGTGTTGTTAATATTAATTTTAATATGTTTTTTAATTTATATTTGACATTCTCTGACATAAATTCAAAGTTCCTCATTTCCCTCGTAACAAAGAAATAAGCCTGATTAAGGCTGCAGTCTTAATTATATATAATATATATTATATAGATTATCAGTCCAAAAAATGTATTCTTTTGTAAGAAAAAAGTTGGTAAGTTAATAAATGTTTAGTTTGCTATACGTTGTTATTTTGGTTCGCTAAAATAAGATATCGCATTAAGTCCCCGACAGTTAAAAGAAGTTACGCATATTTGGATGATTCTTAAATTAATGTTTGAGAGAGTTAAATTTAATGTAAAATAAGTAAAAACAAATAAAAAATAAGATAATTTTATGAGGTAATAGTCAGATAAATATAAATGAGTTATCTGATTCAGTTTGGAATAAAACTACGTCTGAAGAAGGCCTAATTTACGGCCGAAAGCTCAAATTTTGTGTTTTTTATATTTATCTGACCATTATCTTATAAAATTATCTTGATTAAATAGTTTGGTTTGGAATATAAACAAAACCATTATGAATTTTAACTTAATAGTTGCAGTGGTATGTGTTATGTTTTCGGTGTTTTCACTATAACGCTCAACACTGTAATCGCACTAAAAATAAACATCGTTGATTATAATATTCGTCAGCGATTTTAATAAATATAAAATTAATAATAGTGTAACTTTAGAAGTAGTATGTGAACACAAACTATGAATTTTAACTTTATAATTGCAGAAGTATGTGCTATATTTTCACTATAATGCTTAATACATTATACACTAAACATTATCATCGTTAATATAACATATTCGTTGGCGATTTTAATAATTAAAAAATTAATAATAGTGTAAATTGAGAAGGAATATGTGAACGTAAACTATTATGAACTTAAGGTTTATAGTTGCAGAAGTATCACTATAATGCTTAATAAATTATACACTAAAAATAATCATCAATGATCATAATATTTGTCAGCTATCAGCTACGGAACTTATCGTTTTTTCCGGCGGAAATTATTTCCAAGGCACTTAGACCTTATGTGGGTCCATTGTGCCCGAAACTTTTTTGAACGATTTTATTTTTAATTTTCGAAAATGGAGTTTTAAAATTTTGTTATATGACTAATAAATAATTATTGCACGGAACATATAATTTTAAGTCAACACTCAGGATCAAAAAATGATACAAATAAAATATTAACAATAATAAACACAGGCACTGTTTTGAAAAAATAAAACGCATTTATGATAGAAATTCGCTAAATTAAATTATAATTAATACGTATTTTCAATGAGATAAAAGAACATAAAAGATGTGACTGAGGTATTGAACAAAAATATTTATTTTATATGAATAAATTATTTAATTACTCCGATTTAAACTTTATTGAATTGTTTTAGAACTGTTTGATGTAAAGAAAGGAACCACACTGATTTTTTGGAAGTGGGTCCTCTTTAGAATGTTTTTTTGGGAGATATAAAACCGAGAGTGGGAGAAGCCGACGTCATGAGAGTGGGGTCGGCCTTGCTTGCTGTGTTAGTTTGGGGTTTACAGTGTAAGCGCCTGATTAGGAACCAGTTAGACTAATATGCAATACTTTAGGAACCACCAAAAATACACTTGATACTAATGGGGTGTTCCTTTCGTCTCCCCACTTATTTTAGGGCGATTTAAGTGGGGTACATTATTACCCCTTCTGTCACCCCAAAGGGTTCTTCAACCCCCAAAATTTTTTCACCCCTCTTAGACCAATAGACTAAACCAGTAATACATATTTTAAAATACTTCTATAGCCAAAACTCTACTATTGTTTTACACCTTATATTTTATTTCTTCTTTTTGTTGTGTTTTTGTTTAATTTTCTTCAACTATAAGTCTTTAAATTATATTTTAAGGAATGTTTATTCATTGATTAAATTATTAAGAACATGTTTATAGTTTTATTTTATGTCTATAAAATAAGATAAATTTCAATATAATTTTGATATTATTTTGTGAACAATTTTCTTCTATTTTCTTATGAATTGATCACATTTTTCTTTTATTACATTATTCATTATTGCATTTTTACTTTTTCTCACCTACTACAGAAGGTGTATAGGAAAAATATTATCTGTTTGTCTCAATATTTTATAAAGAATTCACTAATATCATTTTCACAAATTATAAACAATTTTTTGTAAAGTCGTTAGTTAATTTAATTTATTAAGTTAATTTAAAAAAATAAGTTGTGGTTTATTTTATTCTATGTATTTTGTTATTTATTTATTCTATGCATTTTATTGTTTATTTATTCTATGTATTTTGTTGTTAATTTGATTTTATGTATTTTGTTGTTTTTTTATTTTATGTATTTTGTTGTTTATTTTATTTTATCTGTTTTTTTTGTTTATTTTTCACTCTTGTCCCTCTTTTGATCCGTAATAGTTTTCTCCTTTAAATTTTTTATAAATTTATGTTTTAATATTTTATCAACTCATTCATTTATGATTTTTACGAATAATAAATAAATATTTACTAATATTTTATTGGAGGTTATAATGACTTATTGCACAAAAAAATGAAATTTTATCCTACTTATATACAAATTATAAAACAGTGGTCGTAATTTGAATTTTCTATAATAAAACTCTTTAGCTTACTTTTGTCCGAAAAATATGCTCAGTTTTTTAATGTTTTTATTATTTTTAATTAAAAACTGTACAATATAATCAATATTATATTTATATTTACAACTCAAATAAAAATGTGTGTTGTTTGTTATTTACTTAATGAATAAATGCCTTTCTTTATTTTTATGTTACATTATGTTTTGTTCAACGCAAATTTAATTTTAACAACTTTCAAATTTCTAAACAGAAAAATTGATTAGTAAGGAAAGTCGCATGGCGGGAGTTGGACCCGATAGGGTGTTATTAGTGGTCATTAAAGGTCATTCTATTGCTTATACACATGGTTTAAGATCCGAATACGATTAGGTATAACCCTATTAAATTTTTCTTTCCGATATTTATTTTTATGATTGTAGAATGTGTAGGAAAGTTTTATTATTTGCCACTATTATATTTTATTTTCAATAGTTTAGATCATTTCAGAACTTTAGGTAATTGTCAGTATATAGGTAATTGTCAAAAGTTTAGATTATCTCAAAACTTTAGGTAATTGTCAGTATATAGGTAATAGGTCAGAAGTTAAGATCATTTCAGAGCTTTAGGTAATTGTCAGTATATAGGTAATTGTCAGAAGTTTAGATCATTTCAAGACTTTAGGTGATTGTCAGTACTTTGGGTAATTAAAACAAGTTTAGGTGATTGTCATTAGTTTAGATTGTCAGCACTTTTGGTAATTGACAGTATATAAGGTAATTGTCAGCAGTTTAGTTACTTGTAATTATATTTAAGGTTGTCACTAGTTTAGGAAATCGTCAGATTTTTAGGTAATTGACATTTTTGTCAGGAGGAATCTGTGAATATCAAACCGTAACGATAGTCTTGTCATACTCTAAGAAATATTCACGAAAAAGTATTAAAAAAAACTTTTTGGGCACGCTAATACTTCAACCAAAACTTTTTGTAAATTTAATATGAAAAAACTCTTAGGACTTAATTTCTATTTAAAGTGTGGTTGTTTGAAACGAATCTTCGTAGTTCATGTCAAGCCCACATTTATCCATATGAGTCTAATACTATACTTTATTAAGGAAGTTATATTTTGTGTTGAATTTTTTTTCTTATTTCTATTTGAAGGTTACTGCTGGTCCAAACCTGACCTTGGCTAGATTATAGAAATAGAAGAACCCCTCCCTAGTAAACTAACGTGTTCCCGCTCCCCTTTTTTCCGCCAGATCTCCCTTCATAGACTTGTAGTTTTGTTGTATTAACTCCTTAGAAACGGGTCTAATAGAATATTGCGTAATTCGACCAGAATGTAAACTTTACAAAGATAGCTTCACTAATATTGCAATTCGCGTGTAATATAAAACTTAGAGAAAAAGTCAATACTTTTTTTTATATATTAAAACTCAGGTTATATTACATACAGTACCAAAATAAATAAAAAAAGTCCCCTCCTCAATTCCCCCACCTATCTACCGACTACCTCGAAGATTGGTAAAAAATATCAATATCTATTTAATGGTTGCAATTACTTTACGTATAAATTGGAATTTCTGTTTACTACATTCCTATGTTTACTATGTTGGTCTAATATTTATTCCTTTATATTTTTATAATTACTGTTTTACTTTTTGTTCACCCTTTTAATAAAAAAGCTTTGTGATAGTAAAACACCGCCTTTTAGTGAGGTTATTCTTAGATATTAAAGGAGTGGGGAAAAATATATGTTATATGACAATAATGTACAAGCTTAAAAAGGAAGTAAAGAATGTATTTAAGTTCATACTTAATGAACGGGCTCATAAAACAGATGGCGGTTCATGGCCTTGCTAACTTATGTATTTAATTAAATAAATTAAGTTATTAAAATATATAATGGTTTTTTATAACGTGTAACATCAAGATTTGAATATTGGATTTTAATTTCGGGTTTGAGTTTAGTTTCAAATAATTGAAAAACTACGAATAAACTACTACTTCGAATAATAATTCGAAGTATTGAGAACCTTAGTTTTGTTGACCATCATATATTTACGTGATTAAGCAAGCGAATCAATTCCTGGTTTTCTATGCTGAATTATAAATATATCCAATGTAGCTAGCCCTTTTCACCTTCTAATATTGAAACATGCACACTCCAGCGATCGAAGCGAGCGTTTTTTACTATGCATTATTATTAAAAATACGCAAACTAGCGAGCGATGCAAGCCTATTTGACTATGTTAAATGTTGAAGATACGTAATCTTGCGAGAGAAACGAGCCTTTTTTTACTATGTATTATAATAAATATCCGAGGTGGTTCCCGCAGGGGTTATCTCTGATGAGCCGCAAGGCTCTAAACGGGCATTATTATTATTATTATAAATATACGCTAACGAGCGAGCAAAGCAAGCCTTTTTTACTATGTAAAATTCTTAACAAATGCAATCTAGCGAGCAAAGCGAATCCTTATTTAATGCCTATTATTATAAACATGCACACTCTAGCGAGCGAAGCGAGCCTTTTTACTAAGTATTATTATAAATATACACAATCTTGCAAGCAAAGCGAGCCCTTCTTTGAATTTATACTTTAGAATAATAGCGTGCGTTATTATTAGAATAATAATATTTACTCTATCAATAAATACTTTAGTTTAATGTATTCTTCTAACGTGAGTTGTTGATGCAACGCATTACTAGTTCTGTAAGCCGTTATTCAAACTATGACTTTTGTAGCACATTACTTTAATTATCAATAATCATTGTTTTTTGGCGATTTTTCAAAGTTTTAATAACCATAGTTTTGAAGGCCATTTTCCAAAGTATTAAGAGCCTCAGTTTTGTAGCCCATTATTCGAATTATGAAGACAGTTTTTGTGCAAATTTTAATTTTTGCTGTATCGGACAACTATTTATCCGAAATATTGAGTTAGGTTAGTGTCTAGTCTAGGACCGTCAGGTCTCCATATAAAACTTGTATGAGTGTGTACGGGATACAGGAAATCACGTGGCCCGTAGTCTGATACCCTGCCTGTACTCCACTCTTGCATTACAAATAGCCTTCGATATTTCACACTAGTCATGCTTTTCATAGTACATCTATATTTAACTTATATTCTTTAACAATTTTAATTTAAGGTGTTTTTAGGGAATTTTAACAATTTTAATTTAAGGTGTTTAGAGAGGACAAGAAAGACAAGAGTTCCTTTCTCTTGTCCTCAGAAAGGAAAATCATCCGTTTCAGCACTACGCTCAATGGTGCTTAACTTTTATGATCCAACAAAAATCATGATTGCGTGCTTGTCGTAAACTTGAAACATGATTGAAACGAAACTTGGTGTGCTTATTTATTATAAAGGTATACACTTGTATCCCTTAATAAACGCGTTGAGAATAATAAAAATCGGAAAATAATCTAATTGAGTTGAAATTCAGTACAAGTTTACGCAATAAATAATAATACCACCATAACTTGGTGTACTTATTTTGGTGAAATAAATAAGTTCGCCAAGTTTGGTATGCTTATTTTGGTGTAATAAATAAGTACGCCAAGTTTGGTATACTTATTTTGGTGTAATAAATAAGTACGCCAAGTTTGGTATACTTATTTTGGTGTAATAAATAAGTACAATACTTATTTTGGTGTAATAAATAAGTACACAAAGTTTCGTTTCAATACGACAAGTATATCTATGAATTTAGTTGGATCATAAAGTTTAATTATATACTTTACCCGATCACAGCTTAGGCTGATTTAGATCATTATTGTACTTGTAAAAATTTGATTGTAACTGCAAATGGTTATTCTTTGATTCATAAAAAAGCAACATCGAGCATGTTTATTGCCTGGATGGGTGGCGGTGGAAATTAAACGGATGTATTCCTCTTCAGAGGACGAGCGAAGCGAGTCTGAAGACATATTTCTGTATAACTTTAAGTTTCAAGACAAACATCAAGAAAAATATTTGTTGATTTAAATTTTTGTTGGTGTTTGTCTTACATTTGATGGTGTAAAATTTTCTTTTTTGTTAGTATTTCTTTGGTTCTAACTTTTGTTTGATTAAGTTATAATAAATCTCATTGCCCTGATGAAGACCAGGATCCCTGTTTGAAAGTTCAGCAGTTGAACTTTCTACTATTTAGGACTCCAGTTTATTTTTTATTAACTCTTTTTCGTCATAACCATGCTCACAGTTCATTAATTTCTGTTTTTTATTAACCTTTTTTCGTCATAACCATGTCACAGTTCATTAAATTTCTGTTTTTTATTAACCTTTTTTTCGTCATAACCATGCTCACAGTTCATTAAATTTCTGTTTTTTATTAACTCTTTTTCGTCATAACCATGCTCACAGTTCATTAAATTTCTGTTTTTTATTAACCTTTTTTTCGTCATAACCATGCTCACAGTTCATTAAATTTCTGTTTTTTATTAACCTTTTTTTCGTCATATCCATACTCACAGTTCATTAAATTTCTGTTTTTTATTAACCTTTTTTCGTCATAACCATGCTCACAGTTCATTAAATTTCTGTTTTTTATTAACCTTTTTTTCGTCATAACCATGCTCACAGTTCAATTAATTTCTGTTTTTTATTAACCTTTTTTCGTCATAACCACTCACAGTTCATTAAATTTCTGTTTTTTATTAACTCTTTTTTCGTCATCATACTCACAGTTCATTAAATTTCTGTTTTTATTAACCTTTTTTTCGTCATAACCATGCTCACAGTTCATTAAATTTCTGTTTTTTATTAACTCTTTTTCGTCATAACCATACTCACAGTTCATTAAATTTCTGTTTTTTATTAACCTTTTTATCGTCATTATCTCACAGTTCATTAAATTTCTGTTTTTTATTAACTTTTTTCGTCATAACCATGCTCACAGTTCATAAATTTCTGTTTTTTATTAACCTTTTTTTCGTCATAACCATGCTCACAGTTCATTAAATTTCTGTTTTTTATTAACCTTTTTTTCGTCATAACCATGCTCACAGTTCATTAAATTTCTGTTTTTTATTAACCTTTTTTTCGTCATAACCATGTCACAGTTCATTAAATTTCTGTTTTTTATTACCTTTTTTTCGTCATAACCATGCTCACAGTTCATTAAATTTCTGTTTTTTATTAACCTTTTTTTCGTCATACCATGCTCACAGTTCATTAAATTTCTGTTTTTTATTAACCTTTTATTTTCTTCGAAATTTAAAATAATCTATTAGAAATACATAATTTTGATCCCAAACAGATCTAAATTATTTATTATGCTTTTTCGTTATTGTTACTTGTTCACAAAAACACATTTTTTCTAAGCACATATTTAGTACTTGGTATATAATACATATTTACAGTATACCGTTATTAGTTTGTTATTAGAAAACCCTTTTTTTAAAGAATGCAAGATATACAATAAGAAATAAATTAAGGATAAAATATAATAATATCAATCAAATAAATAAAAAAACTATTAAAAATAATAACTATTAAACCTATTCATTATTATATAATTGTCCTAGAGAACTATATTTAAGATATCATTTATTTGTTGCCTCTGTGTTTAAAATAGAAAGAAAATCTGTCATTGCTTTTCCTTGAAAATCTAACTGAATTCAGAGATTCAACAGGTACTATAAATCCAATTGGCTATTGATGACAATAAGACTTCTTTATACGATCTCTAAACTAATGTTTAAGAACAATAATAATTTCCTTTCTTTTGTTTGTTCTATACTTTTGACGTTATTATGTCTAACGCTTTTATATAAGATAATATAAAATGCGTTGTTTCGTTAAGTAATAGTAATTAGGAGACAGTTACATCTATAGCAGGTGTGTAGTAATTAATGTAGAAATTAATTCTAAGTTGACATTTTTTTTTACTGAGCGACAGAATGATTTAATTAGGATTTTGAAGGGACAGCAGGATCAACAGGTCTTACAGAACAATTGGAGCCGTATGTTGTTCTTTACCTTCTATGTTATTACTTTTTATATTTAAAGGAATTGAAGTAATCCTGAAATGAATAAACCTTTGACTGATCAGTAACAGTAAATAATACATAATTTTTTTAAAAAATAGAAGAATATATATATATATATATATTATATAATATATATATATATATATATATATATATATATATATATATATATATATATATATAAATTATTAAAACGGTAATTTGTTTTTTAGTTTGATTTATAAAATTTGTTGCCATAATTTCACCTTTTTTCAAAAACAAATCTTGGGGTTATGAAATTGTTTTAGAAGTCTTGAGTTTTTTAAAGCAATAAACGACAGGTTCATCAAGTTTTCTAATTACCAAACAATTATGATTTTTCCATTTTTAAAGATATTTTTCTTCGTAGCTCTTTTTTTTGTGGGTGGTTTTCATTTCCTTTTAAAATTGAACAAAAATGAAGTGATATTTTCTTT
The DNA here is from genome assembly GCA_018340805.1 of Microvelia longipes. Classification (NCBI taxonomy): domain Eukaryota; kingdom Metazoa; phylum Arthropoda; class Insecta; order Hemiptera; family Veliidae; genus Microvelia; species Microvelia longipes. The sequence continues at coordinate 16,896,022 of JACMZG010001913.1, read as the reverse complement.
TTTTATTTTCAAAAGTGGGAATATAAAGAGCCCTAGTCAACCAGATTGAAATTGATTTTGGGTGAAAACGATTTTTTTTCGATAGGAAGTAATTTTTTTCAAGTTGTTTTGGGGTCACTATTGAAAATAAGGGGGGGGGGGGTGCAAGAAATTATAATTTTTTAGTTGATTACGTCTTAAATTTTTTTTCTCTCATTTTTACCCTTTTTTCAATTTTGTTGGCAACCTTGGTACTAAATGGAAGGGATAACATTTTTTGGCCGCTTCGAGTTTAAGCTGAGAACATTGTCATTCCATTGTCGACCTTTTTTTTGTTATTTCCCTCATTTTTATTTGAGAGTAATAGACTCCCCCTTTCTCCGGTATCACCGCTATTTCTGAATTTCTCTATAACACCCTCTCCCCTTCTTTAACTCCCCGAAAAAATTAAAAAAGAAAATGACTTAAAAAATTCCGAAGAATGCTTTTAAAAAAGGTTAATTTTTAGGAAAACCTTTTTTATAATTTTGGTGTTCTCGATAGCTAACCCCCCTCCGCCACCCTTTACTTTTTCTAAGTTATATGATGTCAACCCGCTCATTCTTTTTTTAATTCTCTTGTTGACTTCAGTAAAATTTTCAGTTTAATATTGTCTTATTCTGTTTCGTCTTGGGTATGTTTTACTTATTTATGTTCTAGGCTTTATTAAGTTTAATAATAACTAAAAGGTCTACATTTTTAGCTAAAAAACTATTAAAAAAATGTTAAAGTTTTAATACAAAAACATTTACCTCTGTAAAATATCAAAAGTTAGTTTTTATTTAAAACTTAAGTTGTTGTTTGCCTACATTTATTTATAAATAAGAATAAATATGTGTACTTTTCTTGTGAATGTGACTCAGCCCAGCATTAAAAAAGGTATTTAACGGAACTTGATACAAAAATAAGTTCTTTGGGTGAAATAATTCATAGGATTATGGATTAAATTCATCTCAGCATTTTAAAATGAAGGCCATTTAATTTAAATACTTATTTTTATTCAATATTGGCATGTGCGATATATACTAATATTTAATGAGATTTTTCTTATCTAAACTTAATCAATTCCTTAAGTAGGGCTTAAGACGCATTCTTAAGGAGTCCTTTAGATTCCTTCAGGCCTGTATTTAAAGAGATTTTCAACCTTACCTTAACCAATTCCGTAAGGAAGACTTAACAAGTGTTTAACTTAAGGACTCCTTAAGACGGCCTTTTAAGGAGTCCTTTAGATTCCTTCAGGCCTGTATTTAAAGAGATTTCCCTACGGAAATATAACTTATTCCTTAAGGAAGCCTTAAGACGCATTCTTAAGGAGTCCTTCGGCCTGTATTTAAAGAGATTTCCTTACCTGTACCTAACCAATTTCTGAAGTTGGCCTTTAAGCTTCCTTTTGGAACCTTTAATTTACCATAGAGGTACACATTTTAAGCTTGGTTCAAGAAAGCCTTAAGGAAACATTTTGGCTTCCTTTAGGACACTTTATGTGTGTCTCTAGGAATAGGCGAGGTTGAAACGTGAATTCGAGCCTTAGTTTGACATGATCTTATCCTCATGGATTTCTCAAAAAAACATTTTTCTATGTATTTCAGTTTCAAGACAGATCTGCACTGTCTAATATGTTTGAATTTTATTAATACATTGTACATAAATATGTAGACATGTAAATAAATTATGCGAGAGACAGGTTAACTCTTCGCTGAAAGCTTTGTGGTACCGTGAAAGAATAAAAAAGTAATAGAAGAACGAAATATATTTTATTAATATTATTTAGTGACATATATAACCACAAAGGTTAGAGTTTATACTTGTAGGGTAAAAGTTGCATCTCAATGCACTTTATGTGCTACAGGTTTAGTCTAACCCGGTCCTAATACGGCGCATTTCGGCAACCCTCTTCTCAACCTTCATTGAATACGAACCTTCAAATAAAAATCCATTTTCTAACTACATACTTAGAAATCCTATTAAAGCATTAACTTAAACAATACAATTCCTTACTGTTTATTAACTAATAAAATAGTATTTATATTTTTTATTATTTTATTATCCTTTCAAATGCTTATGTTATGCCTTACGATTTAACTTTTCTGAAAGGTTTTTACTAAAAGAAATACTGATAAAGAGTATAAACTATTAAAAATACAACAACGTTTTCCTAAATCAAGCTGTTACTCTCACTCCCGCTCCATCTTATAGCCAACCTCTTTTTGGAACGGAGATAATTTTTATTTAAGGTTATAAAAACACCTTTTTATCGGGCGGCTGTAAAGTAGGCACTATAAATCCTCAAAAAAGTAGGTTCGATGCGATTTTTACCGTCTGCGACAGATTCGTAGTTTTTTACTATCGGCTACTGTAAACAACTACGAAACTGTCGGTAAAGTTCCTTATATGTCCACTAGGTGGGCGCTAGTAGTTTACAACAAGGTTATGATATAACCTTCCTTGTTCTTTTTTTGTTTATCAAATAAATAATCAAACGTTTTTGTTTAAGAAGTTTTGTTATATTTGGAAAGTGAGTATATTATCAATTACCTAATATTAATTAATTTTAAATAAATTATTTAAAATAAATTAAACATTAAAATTAGGCCGCCAGAATTGAAACTTAAGGCCTAATTTCTTTTGATCGAGGCGTTCGAAAGAAGTGTACTGCCGGTACACTTCTGAAAAAAGAAAAGTTGTGACTATATTGATAATATATTCACTTTCCAAAAATAACAAAACTTCTTTAACAAAAACGTTTGATTATTTATTTGATGAACGAGGAAGGTTATATCATAACCTTGTTGTAAACAAGAGTATAATTTGCCGAATTATTATACATTATACTGTTTTTCTTTTAAATATTTGTTTACTATTACTTCTCCCGAAGAAAATAGCATCTGCTGCACGACTGGGATTGGCTTTTTTACCCCGACTCATTTTACTGTCTCGCTTCGCTCGACAGTAAATACAGTCGCCACGGTTAAAAAAAGACCTTCTTCACAGTCTTGTAACATAAAATACTACTTTATCCAAACCTTGTGATGAGTTTAACCTGTATTATCATTGCTCATGGGGATGTTAAAAAACTTTAATCCCAAAAAAGTAATAAAATTTGTCATGCGTGATAAACATAACCTTGTCCAGCGGAATCGTAAAGCATATTAACTATATGCACGTTTTGCTGCGTGTTTTGCGCAAGCGTTAGGATTCCCGCCACAACGTTTGGATTCTGCCGGTCATCTTGCTGGGAAGCAGCTTTATTTTGGAAAGCGATGAGATAGTTACATCGTATTCCGTCTTGAATACTGTCTGACACTCCTTAGATCGATATATCGATATAAAAATATATAATGAGGTCAGAATCGTAAGACAGATTATAAGTATTGTAAAAATACATTTATTGTAGAAACTTTATTATTTATTTTTATTTACCATGACTTTTTATTCCTTATTATCAATTCTTAAACATTTTTTTAATGTGCTAATTAACTTATTTATTTGTCTGTTTCAGATTCATTTATAAAAATATGACAAATTCAAACAAATCGTTCGAGCTAAGTCGTTAAAAAATGATAAATTTAATTTATGAGACTGCTATAATAATAAAAATCAAGACTAATACCTTTTTTTAATTAATTAACTCTTACAGTTTTAACTAATAAATTAACTAACTTTAAACATAATTAATTACTTAAAACATATTTCTTTCTGTATAAATAACTTTTTTAAATTTAATACATTGACTCCACTATTCTGTAATAATAATTGAGTTGTTCGATGTATAATATTATTAACCTTAAAGTAAAAAATAAAAAATGACAATGAATAAAAATTATTACCTATAAATTATATATTTTAACTGTACTAGTTTTCTTAAAAAAAAAAAAAATACTCACTATTTTTTTCTTTAATTGTAATTTAAGAAAGTAAAAATTATACTGAAATAAAAAATCATTAGATGAAAATTAAAGTACAGATTTCTATTGGTTATTTAAATTTTAAAAAATTTACACCAGTATTTGTTGTGTGTCGCTATTGTGACACTCTGGTTTTAAAGGTCAAATGGCACTAAATTTTTCAATTACAAAAAATTAATTATATTGGTTTTTTTTTATTTAAAAAATTTACTAACGAAGTCATTTATTTTATAAATGCAATTTTTCTCATGAGTAGTTAATTTATTTTTTTAATAATTAAAACTAATCAAGGAAGTTAATTTTTTCGGGGGATATTTTGAAAAAGAGGGGAGGAAATCTTGCTTTAAAAATCCCCCTCCTCTTGTTTAGTTGGAGTCCCGGCATCATCTGGTAGTGGGGGGTAATAGAAGTGCAGTTTGCAAACTGCATTCCTAGGTGGAACGTTGCATTCTACCTTGCCTAACTAAACCTCGATAACGCCCGTAACAAAAAAAAATCAACCGTTTCTTCTAACTTTTTTAAAAAGAAAAACCGCCTTTTTATTTTCTTTCGGTCTATCGCTTTTTAATATTTGTTTAAATCGTTTTCAAAAATCAATCAACGAAGATCATCAATGTCTGAAGTAATTTTTGTTTTCGAATGGACGCAGATATCAGAAAAATACTCAAACTTCATTTAGCTAAGTGGTCAAGCACAATGGTTCAAATAGTTGGTAAGTGTTTGTTTAGATTTACAACTCTTTGTTTAGTTATTATTTTAGTTAATAATATTTCCGTTGTCTTTTTACCGCATGAGTGCAGTCGTGTATGCAACCCACTAGAAAACCATGACCTACCTTCATTGTTAACTTCTTCATTTCATATTATCATTTATTTATTTCATTTATATTTATTTCTTAACCGTTATTCTGTGTTTTTTTAATAAAACTTGACATTATTTGTTATATATTATACTATTTCATTCAATTTTTTTTTTACTTTAAGTATTAATTTGTTTCTTTTATGAATTATTATATCATACTTATTATTATATTACATGATTTATTTTAATGTTTACAGTGAGTTTAATTATTAATTTCTTTTATAACTATTTCTTAAGACAATTACGTTTTTATTGAGGTTATGTTACTCCATGTTGAATGTAACAACATGATAGGTTACGTGATAGGTTATGTTTTTGTTTATACGTTTGTTAGTTTTGTGATCACAACTTGTGGTAGTAATTTGTTGTATCTTATTGTTTGTTTACATAACATGTTATGTTATAACTTATATTTATTTTTAGTGCGGGTACAGGCTTATTTGATTAGTATTTATTATGAGATTATTATATTGTTATTACACTAACCAATTCTTAACTTACATTAACATAATTTATAACTATCAATTTATTTTTTTTTTTCGCTAAATACTTAACCAAAATGTAACGGTAAGAAGGATACGTTAGAAATGTCCTACTTTTCACTCGTAACATCAAATTTTGGTTTTTAGGAATCTCAATTTATCAGTTATTTAGGTTAGCATTTTTACATGTTTACTAGCCTTCAACATAATTCTGCAGTATTCCCGATTAATTAACTGGACTAAATGAATAACTAATTAAATTATTATTTATTATTAAATAACCAGCAACCTAATTGCTGGTTGAGTGGAAGAGGAGACATGTAGTCTCAATTAAGATAAATCATTTAAATAAAAATTAAATAACATCATTTAGGTCATATATCATTTGATATTACCGAGTTTTGCAAAACATGAATAGTTGACACAATATAATTGTGCGAGACATTATGTCGAGCCATCAAAATTTACGAATGTCGAATGATGGAACAGTTCCCAGATGTAGCATTGCATTTTGCTTGTTACATTTCCTAGGTGTCTCTCGGACAATTATATTGTGTCAACTATTCATGTTTTGCAAAACTCGGTAATATCAAATCATATATGTTTTGCTTGCATGATGGCGGTAAGAGAGCACCGCTCGTCTCTGCTAAGTACTTCACATTATATTCTTCGGAATTAATTGAAGGTCAGAGTGAGTTCAGGCTCTGTCGGCGCCCTGATGAGTTAGACGTAACGAAACAGAGTGGGAAATGAAATTATGTCGAGCCATCAAAATTGACGAATGTCGAATGATGGAACAGTTCCCAGATGTAGCATTGCATTTTGCTTGTGCATTTTATATTGTGTCATTTAGGTCAATTTTCTTGACTCACCGACCAAAAAAGCCATAGACTTTAGAGGATTGCATATTTTGTAAACAATCCACAATTCAAACTCTCATCATCAATATTTAGACCAAAAATGCCAAAAATATAGTGCAAAATATGAAATGATAACAAAAATTACTATAAGGTAGAAAATAGAACAATTTTAAATTTTATAAGACTAACAGTTTAATCATGATTACGTCTAATAGTTTTATTTTGTGTGTCTGATTTGAGTTTTGAGGGGTTATTTTTATTGTGATGTCACACATATAGAGATAGATGTGTGGTTAAGTGAAAGAATATTTTTACCCTTTAAAAGAGTTTATACCTAAAGGTATTGGTTACTGTCATAAACCACTACTAGTTTCTCTAATTATTCCTCAGGTTCTAGAATAGACAAGCAGTCTAAGCACATCGCTTTGTACCCCCCCCCCCTAAACAGCAATGTATATTCTAACCGGAGCTCAAATCTTGATCAGGACGGTATTAATCTTGCTTGCTTCGGCAGCATATTGTCTGATAAATTTATTTTACTTCCGCAAGGTAGTCGAAAATGAATATAGGTTCCTTTTCTTCTGTATAGTCTATAATTATTACTTAAACTGTCCAATAGTATACTAGTAGAATGTCCAATAGTAGTGATAGTTATAGTACTATCACTACCTCTATCCCTGCGTAGTCGATAATTATTCCCTAACTATCCAATAATAGTGAATGGAACTATACTATCACTGTGTAGTCCATAATTGTTCCCTAACAGCCCAACGGCAATAAAAGTACTATCACTATCCCTGCGTAGTAATAATGTAATTATCACTGATAATGTAATTATCTTTATAATCATTCCCTAACTGCCCAATGTAGTGATAGTACTATTACATCCTTATCGCTGAGTAGTCTATAATTATTCTCTGACTGCCCAATGTAGTGATAGTACTATTACTATCCTTATTGCTGAGTAGTCTATAATTATTCTCTAACTGCCCAATGTAGTGATAGTACTATTACTATCCTTATTGCTAAGTAGTCTATAATTATTCTCTAACTGCCCAATGTAGTGATAGTACTACTACTATCCTTATTGCTGAGTAGTCTATAATTATTCTCTAACTGCCCAATATAGTAATAGTACTATTACTATCCTTATCGCTGAGTAGTCTATAATTTCCTTACTACCCAATGGTAGTGATAGTATACTATTACTATAACTATCTCTGTGTAGTCTATAATTTCCTAACAGCCCAATGATAGTGATAGTATACTATTTCTATAACTATCCCTGTGTAGTCTATAATTTCCCAACTACCCAATGGTAGTGATATTACTATCACTATCTCTACCCCTGTGTAGTCTATAATTTCCTAACAGCCCAATGATAGTGATAGTATACTATGACTATAACTATCCCTGTATAATCTATAATTATTCATCAGACTGCCCAATGGTATGATATATGGCCTATGAGATCTTTTTCTACTTCATCTCTATTCTTACTTGGTTTGCTTGCATACGCTGTAATAACCTTTGACCAAAAAAAACGTAGACTTTCGCAGTCATTGTCTTGAAGATGTAGTTTAGGTTTTCCGTTGGTGACTAATCAATGTAGATGATCTATCCGACGTGTCGCTTCGGAACATCTTCAGGATGTAGCACATCATGGATGAAAACACAATCCACTGCATAACTGAAATTGGCCTGGAATTAAACTAAAACTTCTTAAGGTTACTTTCAGATTTTTAGGCTGCTTTTAATTTTATAAGTGTCGAAGGTGAAAACATCGGTTTTAGGGTACATCTGTACTTTTCCTCTTAACTTTTAACTTCTTTCACTCGTCCTCAAAATGTGTATCATGTTTATCCAAACTTTACGGTAATCAACCTCAAAATAATAAAGAATACCAATTCTAGGACGTTATAACTTTGTTCTTACAACGCTTAATTCAACTTTGGTGGACACCCTCAAAGTTGGATCAAGCGTAGACGAAGTCCGAAGTCATTGTAACGACTTATTTCGCTTGTCTTTACAAGGTTGTGTTGACTTAGTTAAACTTAATTGTGTCAATTTAGCCAAAGTTAATCTAAATGTTGATTGTTTACTAGAAAATATATTCTTAATTCTGTGGACTAAAGCTCTCTGGGGTCCTTTTAGAAACTCCACCTTCTCCCTTACCTTTAAATAACCATACCCTTATCAACTCCTTTTCCCCTTGGAAATTCGCTAAAAGCATGACAAGGCAGTTATTGACGTTAAAATATTTAGTATAGCTCGCAAATAGAATGCAATAAATTTAAAGTGCTAAATTGTTCATGTAATCAACTTAATTATTCCAAGAGTTATGTGAATTTTGATTTTAGACTATAATTATTAAATAGATGGTATACCTCTAGCTAGAGGTGGGTGGGATGGACATACAGGTATTTCGTACCTGGTTTATTATTGAATTAGACAATAGACATTATTGCTCTTAATTAATACCATTACTATGTTTCCTAGGGAAACACACTAATAGCTCTGTATCAACTAATACGGGCTTGATTGAAATTGAAATGTTGAATAGCTTCGCCAGAGTAAGTAGATATCCTTAGAGGAAGTTTAAAGTCACAGTTTTCATATTTAGGAAACAATTATTATTCAAATATTACATTTGGATCTGTTGAGATTAGCCCGTGTCAATTGGTAGTTTAATACCATAACCAATGTTGAAGCCTAAATGAAAGCAGTTGTCACTGACAATGGCTAGATTACTGCAATAACCAATCATATCGGCTTGATTAATGCAATAACCAATCACAGTGGCTTTATAAATGCAATAGCTACTACCAATGGCTAGATTAATGCAATAACCAATCACAGTAGCTTGATAAATTCAGTAGCCACTGCAAATGGCTAGATTAATGCAATAACCAATCACAGTGGCTTGATAAATTCAGTAGCCACTGCAAATGGCTAGATTAGATTAATGCAATAACCAATCACAATGACTTTATGAATTCAGTAGCAACTGAAAATGGCAAGATTAATGCAATAACCAATCACAGTGGCTTGATTAATTCAGTAGCCACTGCAAATGGCTAGATTAATGCAATAACCAATCACAATGGCTTGATAAATTCAGTAGACACTGCAAATGGCTAGATTAATGCAATAACCAATCACAGTGGCTTGATTAATTCTGTAGTCACTTTCAATAGCTAGATTAATGCAATAACCAAACACAGTAGCTTGATTAATTCAGTAGCCTCTGCCAGTGGCTAGATTAATGTAATACCTATAATAGCAATGGCTAGATATATGCAATACTCAATGCCAGAACCAGATTAATGCCATAACCAAGGACTACGGCAAAAATAAAGCCAATGTCAAAGACTAGATTGATGTATGTAATAGTACATTGCGATTCCTAGCTATTTATAGCTTTTGCCACGTAGCGCTCTAGTGCATTAGTATGCTACTTTTTAACTTTTGCTATGGTGCCATAGCCAGCCATCTAGAATTAATTACCTACTTTCTTTTGGCTTAACCTACGAGATCGTATACCTGTCTAGTCATCGAAAAAGTAACCTGACCACCTTCGCTTTTGATTAATATAATCAAATAATCAGTACAAAATGACTATAAGTTACATAGTAGAAGGTTAAAAGACAAACCAAAACACTAACAATGTGCGGGAAGCCGAAATCAATGGATTTATCATAACCTTAACTCACTCTTTAAGGAGGTTTTAATAAGGTTACGCAGAGACCCTGAGAGTCCCAAAAAAGATATTCCAGGCTTCTCAATGTATGAGATATGCTATGCCCCCTCGATGTATCTAGTATTTCCATGTTTATTTCGGCTTTTGCCACGACATTGTAGCCATCCAGAGTTACCAACTTATAGTTTTTTCCAGGTGACCGTAGCTAACTTGTGGCTTTGCTTTTGTATAAGTACTATTTATTACCGTCGTTTTTGTTTGCTTAAAAATATAAAAAAATGTATTGTAGTGTTCGTCCAATTTTTTAGCGAATAAAGATATTAGGCCAACAAAAAATAGTATTTATTTATGCTTAATTTTCCTGCAGGATCTTTAATTTTTATAACCTATCTAATTCTCTTTTTATATTTGTTTTTTTTTTTTTTAATTATTTTATGTATCTGTTTATTACTATATAATTTTACTATTGTCTTCTAATTAACTGTACACTTATTTATATAATTAACTGCAGCCACAGTGCATTGTTTCTCTCACAAGTCATTCATACAAACTAGATCTATATTCAGTTTAATCATTCTTACAGTTATTGCTATTGCATTATTAATAAAAGATCTAAAGTCAATACTCAACTTTATAAATATTTTTATAAAAACTTTTAGAAATTCTGATCTGTTGATTCTGATGATTCTGATTTGTTTAAAATATTTAATCTTTTTTAACTCTAATTTTAAATTATTTACTTAATAAAATTATTTCTTGTTACTTGATTAAGGCAATATAATTTTAAAGTAGTCACAACTTTTTTATTCAAACAAAGCATAAAAATAGGTGGGTTTATAAAAAAAAGGCGGACTTAAAATTAAGCAATGGCGTTTATTATAGTTTTTAAAAAATTTTTTTTTTATAAAAAAGAGGGGGAAACGCGTTTGGCGGCCATTTTGAGAATAGAACTATGATGAAAGTATTTTTTTAAATGATTCTGGGGAGCATGAGGAAGGCAGACCTTGAGGCTGAGTTCCTAACCTTGGTTTTTTTTACTAATAGTGTTAAGTATTTTAAAACAATATATAAAATTTATTATGTCGAATAATCAGCTTAATATATTTTTTAAGGTAATTGGTGAAAAAATTACCATATGACGTAAATTTAATGCAAAACACTTGTTTTATAATTGTAATTGCATTCATTTATTGAATGTCATATTTGTTTGCGTACTTTAATTAGTTGATTAGTAAATTATGCGGAGTAGAATTGTATTAAGAAAGGCTGACAGAAAATAAACTTATTTTATTTTATGTAAAATACGTTTTATTTTTTATGTTTACTAATTTGATGGAATTGATTATGTATTTTTAAATTTAATAGGCAACAGTATGCGTCCACTTATGTTTCATTACGACATGAGAATACTTAGGAGGAAAAAAGCAGGTATGGGGTATTACGGAACTATTTCTCATCATATCGGATTTGCTAAGCTCATCCTCACTGCATCCGATTCGAGAATAAGAACTATGGTGATAACAGATAACAACTGTCTAACTTTTAGCCTCAGCTCTTAAGCGAACCACACATGCTCAATATGAGCTATTTTTTATTATAATTATACATCTTTTAAATTTTATTTTTGTTAAAATGTGTTTTGATAAAATAAACAATTTATTTATCTATTGTTACAATTACTAATCAGACTTTAACGCATAAACCGAAATGATAGTTAAATAGTTATTTATGCCATAAGGCTGAGAAGTGTGTCTTTATGTCACGGCAATTAGATTTACCGACGAGCGAAGCGAGTCGGGAAAAATTGCCAAGACATAAAGACATTCTCAGCCGGATGGCATACACTATTTTTTTTGAGGTAGCACTCATTAAATAAAGCACTCATTAAAAAAAATCAAAAAAAGCACTTATTAAACTGCGCTATATACTTAATTGAAAAAAAAACGTCCAATTATTATTAACTCCATATTATCGCCGTCATTAAATTCATCCATAGCTTCACACTTTTACTCAAAAATGTAAAAGCTTTACAAATAAACACACAAAAATTGTCAATTAGAACACCTTTTAAAAACGAAAAAAAAATTAGTCTACGAACTAAAACAGAAACAAAATGAACGTTTTTAAATAAAGCTCACGAAGGTTTAACACAGATTGTTTTTTGAACACGCTATATTACAGTAATGGCGGCAACATATGAATTACTTTTACGTCCTAGGAGTTTTTTACATTCATTATTGTCCTCGGAGGTGAAAAGTACTAAATAACCTCCTATAACAATAATGATTGGCTTCTCATCCTAAAAACGGTCCAATAAAGTGCTCAATTACGTACTACCTCAAAAAAATATATTATTGTATGTATGAACTACGCATTCCAAAGGTAGTTCGCCAGTTTTGCGCTAACATAATTTTATACATATCAATAATTTATAAAAACCCTAGACTTAGGATCAATATCTTATTCTGAGGTCAAGCGGACGAAGTTTGAAATCATCCACTTTTAGCTTATAGGATTAATCATAACAATTTGAGAACTAGCGAAGCTAGCCGAAAACATAACACCTGAAATTTCGGATAACCATTGTATTCTGAGGTAGAGCGTAGCTGAACCCAAGTAAAGCTTAAACCACGTAAAGTAAAACCACGTAAAGCTTTAAGATAACGCGCGTTATTCTGAGGACGAGCGAAGCGTTTTCGAACTAGTGAGGAAAAGTACCGAGGTAACCCCATAGAGATATATACTAGAGGGGGCATAGCCCATTTCAATACATTAAGAGGCCTGAAACATCTTTTTGGGGCTCTCAGGGGCTCTGTGTAACCTCATTGAAACCTCCTTTATTAGTGAGTTAAGGTTAATAAATTAATTGATTTTAGCTTCCCGCACATTGTTTGTGTTTTGATTTGTATTTTAAATGTTCTACTAGATAAGTTACCGTACTTTAGTTCTGTTTATTTGATTATAATTATTAGCAAAGGTGGTCAGGTTACTTTTTCGATGTTTCAAAATTCAATCTTTATGGCCTCTCTAGTAATATATCTCTATGGGTAACCCGTATCCGATTTTTTCGTTAAAATCTCTTATCGATGATATGTAAAGTACAAACTTTGTGCACAAGATGTCGCTAAAAAAGAAAAATATTGTGACTGGAACGTATTCCAAAAACTATTTTTAATGGAAAGCAGATCTCAGTTTAAAATCTGGTTTTTGTGACGTCATCAAAAAGTTTTGCTAAGTCATCGAAAGTTTTTAAATAATTGGCGAAATAAGTAGGATTTCTCACCGGGAAAAAGTTGTTTATGCATATGCTGAGTTAATGCTGTTTATGTATTAATTATTATTTAATAATAATTAGTACATTGATTAATTATTTATGTATTAATGCTGTAATACTATTGTTTATGTTGAGTTAATGCTGAATAAAACCACTAAACTTACTTAACGCTTGTGTGTGTGGGTGATTTATGCCACATTCTAAAGTTTGACTTCCGCCATGCTGCCTATTCTATTAGCGATTTTTTTCCCAAAGGAAATTCGTTTGAAGGCGATTAGCTTAATTTTAACTAGGTTCGCCATTTTGTTAATTATATCAAGGTTAACAACTAATGATTGGTATTTCGTTTAGTATATTATTAAATTTAGCTATTGTTATAATAAAATACACAGTATAATTGCTATATTTTTAATTTCAACTTATTCCACACTTATATACAACTTGCGAAATCTAGTCAACAACTTGTCGAAAGTTTAGTACTTTGTATTTCTCTATATTGATTATTTTAGTACTTTTATAAAATCGGATTGAAAATTGTGTCCTTTTAAATAAATAAATAAAAATAAATAAAATATTTTTATTCTTCTGTACAAAATTAAAAATAAAATATTACAAAATACTTCTACTTTATAAGCACATCTTCGAATGAGTCGTGCTCGTGCTTGAGGATGGCTGGAGCAGTTTATGTGTAACTATTTGTAACCTGCTCTTCGTTTTTGCTGGTGTAACAAAATGAAAACTAGATTTGTCGAGTTAAAAATGTTGGGTTAAGAATACACAGATTTAAAAGTTTTGGATTCACTGGTAATCATCTAAGAAATTGGTTGTGGGAAATACATGACGAAATAATTTCAAAAGTCATAGGCTAACAATAGAATGAATAGAGAACGAAAGCCCGTAGTCGCACTTAATTTAGCTATTACTGTACTACTATACCTGGTAATAGCACGTACCTGCTACTATCAAAGTTAAGTAATTTAGCACTTAATATACTACTATACTGGTAATAGCTATAACTGTACTACTATACTGGTAATAGCTATAACTGTACTACTATACTTAGTAATTGCTCTTACCTGCTACTATTAAAGTTAAATAATTTAGCACTTAATATACTACTATACTTGTAATAGCTTTAAATGTACTACTATACCTGGTAATAGCACTTACCTTCTACTACCAAAGAATATAGTTTGTATAAGAATATCTGGTATAATTCAGTACTTTTAGAACTAATAAACAATAAATTAATTCTTAAATGAACTTGTATGAAGGTACTAAAGTAAATAATTAATTGTATATTATTATATACTAAATAAGCGTTTTAGTATCAATATACAACTACTATATCGATAAAATATTTAAATTAATATGAACTTCTATTAACAGTAAAGTCTTAACTTTTACATTACTAATAATGCAAATAATTAAGTGACATGCTTATAAATATATTATTTTTTTCGCTTACGTATATACTTAAAAATATCACAAGTATATTGTTTACTTATAAATATTTTTGTATTTGTTTATTGTTACAACAGTATTTTATTTATTAATAAAAAAGTAACAGTTTGGCCAATGCGCAAACTTGTCGCCAGGGGCCGCTTCGCGGCCGGATGGTTGTTGTCCTATATCATTTCGTCATATTAATAGTTTATAAAAGTGACATACTGCCGCGGTAGAAGCGAAATTACAAATGTGTTAGTCAAAACCGTGATTTGTTTACATTATATTGTATATGTCAATTATTAACACCGAAACTAATGACGTGGCACATATATCATACTGTAAAGAGTTGGGGGCAATAACAAGGTTGATTTATGTTTCTAGTTTCATTTTGAGTTGAGAAAGCGTTCGAACGATATCGTATAATATCGTATAAACCTATGTATAAACCATATGTATAAACCTATATATTATATATATATATATATATATATATATATATATAAAATATATATATATAACATACATATAATATACATATGTATATATTATGTATAATATGTATATATATATATATATATATATATATATATATATATATATAATATATATATATATATATATATATATATAATAAATCCACCAAACCCCCCACCATACTCTACTCCATGTCCCCGACCTTATAAGCGCATTTTTCTTCGAAAATACGCTAGAATCTACTGGTTTAAGTATATTTTTATCTTTATATATACTTATGTTAATCAAATACTTATTAAGTGTAAATATTACTAAATCAATATTAGTACCAATATGTACAATACTTATTTTTGTATTCTCAGTACAAAAATTCGACTTAATGCATTTTGGGTTTTTAGGCTTTAAGGTATTTAAAATTTGAGTATATTGCACTGAAGTTTGTAAAGAAGAGTTAAAGGGTCGGTGGGTGCTGACTTTCTGAGCCTTATTAGTGCTTTTTAGATTAAAACCATCATTGCAGTATGGATATTTGGCAATATACTTTACTCTAACTTACCCCTTATGCATTTGTTTGTTTTATATCCCTTTTTAGGGCTTATTTAGAGGATATGTTTGTGAAAATTTCTGATTAACTCAAAATGGATTTTATTAATGTTGTATAGGTAATTTTATAAAAAGAAACTAATAGTACATGGTTTAAGCAAACGTAAAATGTTCAATTAACTTAAATAAGGTAATTGAAAATACCAAAGTATACGCGATACTTTGGAATTTTTTTGAACTTCGTATTTCTTCCTCTTGTCCTTAAAACGCATAACTAAACAAGCTTAAGGTGGAATTATTCGGTCTCGCTACGGTCTATCTCTTAATAATTAGACAACCATATTTATATGATGATAAATAACACATTTCTAGGGTTTTTGATGACTCAACAAAAGATAACAATATAATTGTGGGATAGTTTCAAGTTTTCATGTTTTGCAAAACTCGGTAGTATGAAATGATAAATGTTATCGTAGTCCATTTAAAATTATATAAATAAATACACTGGGTGATACGATAACAAACATATCCATATCCTGACTTGGTGAAAACCACTTACGACGTCTTATAACCACCTAAAACGGATAATTCGAGTGGAATCCCGGTTTCGAATTCTTTCGCAAACACAATATTTTTCCTTTATACCTACGCTACGGTATAAATAAGGATAAATAAAAAACGCTGATCAGTAAACCACAACCTTAAGAGATCTACAATTGTACACCTAATTATAGTTTTTATTCTGAAACCTATTTTAGTGCGTAACTACTCAAAGCATATAACTTTATTTAATCATTAAAAGGAGCTCTAAAGAGAGCACCTATTTATACAACATAACAGTAAAAACGACAACAATTTTATACCTTATTTTAACTTGCATTCTATATCCTATCTTATATCTTGTCTCTATATAACCTTGAAATCCACTCCACTTCACTCTCACTATGTACTATTATTAAAAGTACCGTTACATAGAAACTATAATAGAACAGTATAAAACTAAAATAAAAACTGAATAAAAGAGTGCTACGTCAATTTTGATAAAAACAATGCAATAAGCAATAATGAAAAAAATCCTAGCAAGGTCCTTAAAAAATCCCCTTATTTAATAAGTGCATAACAGTATAAAATGCACTTTTGTTATCACTTGAAATATAGTAATTAGAAAAATGCACTCATAAAATTTTTGTCGAGAAAATTTTACGAACAATAGAAATACAAGAGATGCAGTCAAAATCAAGTTAATTATGACTTTTTTTTACTTCCCTCAAACTAAACAGAAGGTAGACGGGAGAAGTATTATGTTCTTTTCTTTTTCGTTTATAGAATTTTTAGAGGCTAATTAATAGCCTAGATTTCTCTGGTTTAATTTACCCAAATTATTGTTTATAAATTTTATAAATTATTTTAAATATTAATTATAATGTATTTAAAAGACACTATAGGGAATACGTATAAAAAACACACTCCTTACTCCATATACTAGACTATATTTATAGTCTAGACTAAATATTACTCTCTGATTTTGAAGTATAATTTACAACCTTAATTTTATTACATGAATATGCCCCGATAACACAACTATACCTATAGACTGATTTTTGCATAGAGAGATATACTAGAGGAGGCGTAGCCTATCTCAATGCATTGAAAGACCTAAAACATTTCTTTGGGGCTCTCAGTGGCTCTGTGTAACCTCATTGAAACCTCCTCCAAGAGCGAGTTAAGGTTTTAATATATCCATTGATTTCGGCTTTTCGCACATTGTTTGTGTTTAGAATTGTATAATAAATCGTTAACTATATAAGTTAATGTTTTTGTTCTGTTTATTTGATTATTTTGATAATTGAATGTGGTCAGGTTACTTTTCCAATGTTTCAAAATTTATCTAATAGGGTTCTCTAGTAATATTAGACCAAGAGCACAGGGGTGTTTTGTTAATAAAAAGTGTAATGGCTGGAACCGGTCTCAATTTTTCGTAAATACCTTCCTGAACAAGGATCTGCAATTCTGCCGACTCGTATCGGATGGGTTCACAGGCAGAACGCACTTTAAGGGTCAAAGGTTCTGCCTGGGACACTTATCCGATACGTCGGCAGAATTGCAGATCCTTGTTCCGGAAGGTATTTACGAAAAATTGAGACCGGTTCCAGCCATTACACTGTTTTTAACTTGGGTGGTAAATTGACCTGTAAAGTGCGTTCTGCCTGGGACGCCCATCCGATACGAGTCGGCAGAATTGCAGATCCTTTCTTAGGAAGGTATTTACGAAAAATTAAACCCGTTTCCAGCCATTACACTTTTTATTAACTTGGGTGGTAAATTTGACCCCTAAAGTGCGTTATGCCTGGGACACCCATCCGATACGAGTCGGCAGAATTGCAAGGATCTGCAATTCTTCGGCAATTCTGCCGACTCGTATCGGATAAGTGTCCCAGGCAGAACCTTTGACTCCTAAAGTGCGTTCTGCCTGGGACACCCATCCGATATGAGTCGGCAGAATTGCAGATCCTTGTTCAGGAAGGTATTTACGAAAAATTGAGACCGGTTCCAGCCATTACACTTTTTATTAACAAAACACCCTTGGGCTCTTGGCCTATATATCTATCTCTATGGATTTGTTTACAAATTTTTAACTCTTTAGCATAAATTCACTGGGAGCTACGATGATAACAGACTCACGCATACTAAGATTCAGACAGATAACTGTGAAAACAACTCAGGAGGTCTTAAAACACCTAAAACGTTGTATTCCTTAATTGCGGTGTCATCCCGGTTTTGGATTTTTTTGCAAACACAATACTTTACCTACCTACGGTATAAGTATAGTATATAATGAATTGTATATCTTGCAGTTAACCTTATATAAGTAAATAATCGTTGTATTAGGACAATATAAAAATATAAGTTATGATAGAAAATATAACATAAAAGGCGAATTAATTTACTGTATGAAAAATGATAACAGCATACGTATGTTAATATTTAACATAAATATTATAGTTATAGATAATTAACATTAGGAATGTACAATTTTAGTTTAATATTTAATTATTGAATTATTTTATGTACCGTTTATTTTAATGATCGACATTGCTTTTATCATGTAATTAATAAATATTAGAGTATTGCTCGTTTGTAGTTGTATGAAAAAAACTTGACAGCAACGTACATGAGCTATTATACGTATATATACTGATACATTAGCTTTAATACTAACCACTAAAATATTTAATATAATTATTTATATAGTTATAAATAATGATATAGGAATATATATAATAAACTAATATAATATAGTAATAAATATATTTAATTTATATAGTATATATAGTTTCTTTATACGGATGGTAATGGTATCTTAAATAGAAAGAACCATAATATATAATAAAATACAACTATGGATACAGTATTATATTCCTGTTTATGTATATATAATACTAAAAACTATATATATACTTTATAGAAAATAATCAAATATGTTAGGGCTCTCTGCCTTAAAAGTGGAAAGATTCCTGTAATTTATCACAGCAGCAGAATGGTCACCAGTTTTTGATTGACGGTGTCAATGGTTCATAAATATGTAATCTTAAGTTCTATATATATTTAACCATCATGTTTAATGTCTTAATTTGTTTATGTTGCTTAATAATTTTATTGGAAATAAATAAATAAAAAAAAAAAAAAAAAAAAAATGTTATATAATAAATATATAAATATACAAAATAACTGAAATAACTAAATACTGTGAAGATTTTATTGCACATGGGCATAAGACGAATACAAATAGTCCACTTCCGTCAAAATCGTCAAAATCAGTTCAGTAGTTTAGGCTGTTAGTGCGTCATTAAAAAGGGCAGGAAAAATAAGAATAAAAAGTCGTAAACATTTCCATTTTCGAACCTATTTTTCTTCACTTATATTTGGCCGATTTGAATGAACTTTTTTATTTTTGATCTATAAGACTAAGGTATTATATTAATATTATATACCTTTAGGGGTTTTTTCGCTACAGACCCTCAAAACCCCGACTTTGTTGCTTTCAGAGTAATTTACACTGTCACCTTTAGTGGGTTATAAAAGTAAACTAAAGAAAAATAAATTATAAAATACAACCGCTGGTAATGAATAGAATGTATTTACTATCTAAGGACGAGCAAAGCGAGTCCGAAGAAGTGATGCTGTATAAATTTGATGATTTTTATATTCTGAGAACAAGTGAAGCGAGCCTGAAGTAGGGAGGACGAGCGTAGAAATTCCGATGTGATGAGGAAAAGTTCCGAGGTACCCCGTACCTGATTTTTAATAGTTTATTATAAAGAGAAAACTTAGTTAAGTTTGAATATTCTTAATGTTATCTTAAATGATTTTAGGTTTTCTACCGATTTATTTCAATTGAAATAAGTAAAGGTGCTAATATATGGTCCACTAAGATAATAGGTTTAATCTAAAGTTAAGGTACTTTTCTTCATTATTCCAAAACTCCTAATCAATCTAAGCAAAATTAAGCAATCATGTTAATTTAAGCAAATTTAATTAACATGTATAATATATTTCAGCAAATTTAATTATCATGTCTAAATTTCAGCAAATTTATCATGTCATTTCAAAATTTAATTACATGTTAATGTATTTCTGCAAATTAATTAAATCTAATGTATTTCAGAAAATTTAATTAACATGTCTAATGTATTTCAGCATATTTAATTAACATATCTAAATTTCAGCAAAATTAATTAAAATGTCTAATGTATTTCAGAAAATTTAATTAACATGTCTAATGTATCAGCATATTTAATTAAATATCTATGTATTTCAGCAAATTTAATTAACATGTCTAATGTATTTCAGCAAATTTCATTAACAATCTAATATATTCAGCAATTTAATTAACATATCTAATGTATTTCAGCAAATTTAATAACATAAAATACATAAGTGTCTTTACGACTAGACAATCATAAATTTTAATAACAATTATCGTATAACATTATTTCATCATTCATTCATTAATATAATCATTCATTATATAATTAAATACTATTTCAGTTCATACGACTGAATGCAATCCAAGAAAATTGTACAGCAATAAAAAATTTGAATAAAAAAGAATCAACCGAATTTTTTTCATAAATTGATGTCATTGAAATGTGACCTTGCTACTATATTAAACCGTCTCTGTCACACATCGTATAGACATATGTTATAACATCTTTGTTGAGCGCACACAACATATAGAGTAGTATTTGTGATATATATACTATCTATATTTCCCCTTTTGATATCGGTTGTGAAGTTATCTGCCATGGCCATTTATGCACTCACGAAAATTATCAGCTGCATGTAATTTTTTTTTTTTATTTTTGCTTTCATATCGTGTAAGGTGAGGATGCATTGCTTTGTTGGAATAAATATGACACATAATATTAGTATCTGATTTTTAGCTGCTTTTGATAAAAAATGAAATTTCCGGAAAAAATCGTGTACAGGGTAACTCGGAACTGTCCCTCATCGCATCGGATGCGCTACGCTCATCCTCACTACTTCGAACTCGCTTCGCTCGTCCTCAGAATATACAACTCGTCAAATGTATGCTGCAACACCTCTTCGGGCTCGCTTCGCTCGTCCTCAGAATATACAACTCGTCGAATGTATGCTACAACACCTCTTCGGCTCGCTCGCTCGTCCTTAGAATATACAACTCGTCAAATGTATGCTGCAACACCTCTTCGGGCTCGCTCCGCTCGTCCTCAGAATATACAACTCGTCAAATGTATGCTGCAACACCTCTTCGGGCTCGCTCCGCTCGTCTCAGAATACAACTCGTCAAATGTATGCTGCAACACCTCTTCGGGCTCGCTCCGCTCGTCCTCAGATAATAAATGCATTCGTTTTATCCTCAGCGGTCACCCATTCAGCACTGACCAGGCTCAATGCTGCTTAACTTTTATGATCCAACTAAAACCATGGATATACTTGTCGTATTAAAACGAAACTTAGTGTACTTATTTATTCCGTACAAGTATATACTTACATCACATTTCAACTCAATCAAAATGTTTTTTATTATTTTTCGAAATTTTTGCTGAGTCATTATTTTGGGTTTAATGACGTCATAAAAAATTATTTTCCGAATAGCTCAATCGCAGCTGTAGACTGAATTTGTAAAAAGTTTCAACTCTCGAGCATAAATACACTGTGCTCTACGATGATAACAGACACACACACACATACAGACAGACAACTTTGCAAAGCCACTGAGGAGGCGTTAAAATCACTTTCAACGGGTAATTCCGGTAACATACCGGTTTGGGATTTTTTGAAACACAATACTTTTCCTATATACCTACGGTATAAATGAGGAAAAGTCAAAATTGAGTACTGAGTACCTCGGAATATCTCTTCATCACATCAAATTAGCTAGCTTTACAGAATCAGCTTCTCAGCTTACATCAAATTAGCTTACCCTCATTACTTTACAGAATATAAAAATCACCGTATTATACTGCTATACGTCTTCTGACTCGCTTCGCACCTCCTCAGACTGTAAATTTTGCTGTGTCATGATAACGGGTTTAATGAATTAGAATAATAAACAACGTAGAAATATTGATTAAAGATTAACTTTAAAAATCAAACTGGGCATAAAATTAGCGTAAAAGTACTATAGGAGCTACGATGTTAACAGACACATACACACTACACACACAGACACTCTCATACAGACAGACAACTTTATAAAAACTACCGAGGAGGTCTTCAACATCAAAAAATGATAATTCAAGTGAAATCACGGTTTAAAATTGTTTAAAAACAATACTTTTTTTTAAAAAATGTATACTTGTTTTAGCATGTTATGATTTCTTGAAATTTTTGCTTCAATGGTGACCCCGCACCCAATTTTTAAACTATATTACGAAAAATATTCTTAAATATTTTAAAACAAAAAAAAAACTGGGTTACTGACATAATATTTAAATCCCTTGACATCTATGTATTTAAATTTTTAAAATATACAATACTATAAAGACGAGAACAACACGCACCCACACATGATAATATCCCTATGCAAATTCATTGCACAAATGTTTATCTTGGTGTGGCTCAAAAAATATTATTTGCAATTTTTACCTACATATTTTTAAAAAACAAGAAAATTAAAATTAGAAGTTAAAAATAGAATCAAGAAAAAATAAAATAATTAAAATCAAGATGTTAAGCATATTAATTTAAGATTTTAATTATTATTATGTATTAATTTATTTATTGCCATACATATTTAATATAAATAATAAAGCTGATAAGTATAATAACAGTATTATTGTGATTTAAAATGTTACATTTATTTGTATTAACATGTTTTAAAAACATTCTATTATTCTTTTATTATGTTTAATTTATTTATTTGCTATTCTATTCTTTTCTCAAATGATTTTTCTTACACATTTATGCAGTTTTTAACACCGTTTAAAAAATAGGCTTTTTATTATTTAATTTAAAATTAAAAAAAAATTAACGAATGCATTTATGTTATCGTTACGTTTAGTCTATCTTATCTTTTTTTTACAAAACGCATCTTTTTTTTATGCGTTTATTATTTTGTAACCTTGCATTTATTTTTGTTATCTTTTTTTTCGCTTTAGAAAATCATAACCTGTTTAAATATCTTTTATAATGTAAAATTAAATATTTTAATTTGCATTTTAGTGAAGAAAATAGAAATTTTAAATATTAAAATTATTGGTTTTGTTTTCACTTGTGATTGTTTGGTATGATTTTTGTATCTTTTATTTACTTAATGTTTTCTTTTATTCTTATCAGTGTATCTTATAATGTCATTCAATAATTTTTTGCTACGCTGTGGAATGTTTTTAATGAAAACCATCAACTCCGTCTTTTCTACAAGATTTTTAATTTATTAAGGCAGAACCGGCTTTCAACTTACACCATCATCAGTGCCAAACATAGCAATACAAACATATTATAACAAAATACATCCAATAAAAAAAATAAAAAAGCTAATCACAAGCGTAAAAAAAAGTTAAAACCGAAACCTAATGAAAATATATCTAATATATAATTAGATATATTTCATTTTTTTACGCTTGTGATTAGCTTTTTTATTTTTTATTTATTGGATGTGTTTTGTTATAATATGTTTGTATTGCTATGTTAGGCACTGATGATGGCGTAAGCTAAAAGCCGGTTCTGCCTTAATAAAGTAAAAATCTTGTGGAAAAGACGGAGTTGATGGTTTTCATATAATGTTATTATATTGTCATTTGTTTAGATCGAATATATATAAGTTTTTACACTGGGAACAGATCTGGTTATTTGCATGCTATGATTATTATTGGTGTTTACTGATTTATTGGTAAATATTGTGCGTATGAAACGCCATTTTATTAAGGTTCATTAAGACCTTAAAGATTGTAGTGATAAGAAACTTCATAAAGAATAAGTTGTTTATTCGACAAGGTTACACTGTGGTCATTTAGGTTACAAATGGTCCTTATATTTTGATTCAGACCTCAATTATTGGTGTGACATGACCATAAGGTGGATAACATTTTTTATAATCTAGTGAAGAAACCAGTCGAAAGGTATTTTTTGTCTATAAATGTGCTGTCAAGGAGACTAATAACTCTACATTGGTGATGTAATTTTTTTGATTTTTCACAATAATTACAATTACACGCAAATATTACGTTATTTTAAAACTATTTTGTCTTAAATTAATGTAAAATGAATTTAAAATTATGCATAGAACCATACATTAACCATACATTAACATTAACCATACATGCCTAATCTCATAATTTGTTTACGTTTCATGTAAGTGCTATTTCCCTTTTTTCTTTCCCTTGGTACAGTCTTTTATTTATTTCTTGCTTCTACTACGTCTTTCTACGGCTCTTTTTGATTCTTAGTCTTCACCAACTTTATTTTAATTTTAACACAGAACTGTGCAATAAAGAGGTCATGGAGATCCTTTAAGTAGTTTTTATTAGCTTTTTTACTTTCTGACTATGACTTTTTAAGAGGTCTACTTTTTCTCCATTGTTTGATAATGGCTTTATAGCCGAAACGTCACATTAATCGTAGTTTTTTATTCCCACCCTATAGGACACAGCCTCATCTTAAATCATTGAAAAAGGGTGCAAGACTAATATTATTAAGTCTTCCGGTGATGACCGCGTCAATGTAGATGAAGAATCCGACGTTTCGCTTCCACTGTGGGAGGCATCTTCAGGGATGTAGGACATCATGGATAGAAACACAATGCTCTACAAAACTGAACTGTTCAGTTTTGCGTTTATATCCATGATGTCCTACATCCCTGAAGTTGTCACCTACAGTGGAAGCGAAACGTCGGATTCTTCATCTACATTGACGCGGTCACCACCGGAAGACCTAAATCTTGTTGTTTCATCATCAATATCTAATCATCAATATATAATAAAAAGGTTTATTTCATCATCTGCATTAGTTAAATTTGTATTGAATTACAAGTATACGTTTTTGGTTTCACTATAAGGACGAGTAAAGCTACTCCGAAGACGGATTGCAATATAAATAATGTGACTTCCATATTCTGAGAACGAGCCATACGCGTGGTGAAGATGAGTTCAGGTAATCGATATGGCGAAGAAAAGTTCTGAGTTGCCTTGTACCATTTTTTAATTTTTATATTAGTATTCTTAATTCATTAATTTATTCATGGAATCCATTATTATTTCTATACCTATCATTTATTTAACATGTCTTATTCTATTGTTTTGCGCATTTTTAATTGAATTTTAAATTTTTTTCTTTAAAAGCGCCATAATATCTACTCATGACCTCGCAAATTTCAATTATATTATTTTAAATATGGCTGATAATATTTATACATTTTAATTAAGCTGTTTCCTCCTATAATTAAAAATAAGTTGAAATAAAATTTATTTCTAGATAACTTTTAATGTATTCTTCTTTTTTATTGGCTGTTTTTTGACCAGTGACATTTTTTTGTTTTGTAATGTAAATGACGTTAAACATTTTTCAACGGATTTTTATTTGAAAAATCGCTAATGTGGTAGGTAATTGTTAAACCGGGAAATAAGACAGTTTCAACTGGTCTTGGAAACGAGGAAATGTGTTTTGCGTTGAGGGTCTTCAATATCAGGAAAGCATAGTCTGGCTGTAGGGCACGTGTTGTTTCTAGTGAAAGCTATAGAAACTTATGGTAAAGCCACGGCTTTTCTATGGATGAGACGCAAAATGCCTGCACTAGGACTCATAAGGTAGAACACTATCTTCTATCTAAGAGAGTTAGCAAAAAGGGCCCAACAACGTGGCCTACTTTCTAGGTGATCTATCACCTCTCCCTCATTACTATCACTAAGTTTTGTAAAACTGTTTAGCGAATATCCTTGAAGGAATACAGGAAAATTAACTAAAAAGTAAGAGTGATAATGCTCAGTCTAAACTCAAGCATAAACAACAACATAAGCATTCCGTAGGAAATTCGCTCGGTTTGCTAACCTCTGCGTTAAAATTATTTTAGTTCTTAAGCCTTAACAAATAATTAAAAACGTTATGGTATCGCTTTCATTTGTAATTATGAGTTAAAAAAATAAGGTGAATTTAAATTTATTGTTAAATTCAAGGCTGTTATTGATAAAGGAATGTCATAATGTTTTAATTAGTTAGGCAGTTCTAGTTAAATCGAGGTAAAAAGGGATTTTTCAATCAAGGTAAAAAGGGATTGTTTTCCAATCAAGGTAAAAAGGGATTGTCTTCCAATCAGGGTAAAGGGTTTCCAATCAAGGTAAAAAGGAATTGTTTTCCATCAAGGTAAAGGGATTGTTTTCCAATCAAGGTAAAAGGGATTGTCTTCAATCAGGGTAAAAAGGAATTGTTTTCCAATCAAGGTAAAAAGGAATTGTTTTCCAATCAAGGTAAAGGGATTGTTTTCCAATCAAGGTAAAAATTGTCTTCCAATCAGGTAAAAAGGAATTGTTTTCCAATCAAGGTAAAAAGGAATTGTTTTCCAATCAAGGTAAAAAGGATTGTTTTCCAATCAAGGTAAAAAATTGTTTTCCAGAGTAAAAAGGGATTGTTTTCCTATCAAGGTAAAAAGGGATTGTTTTCCAATCAAGGTAAAAAGGGATTGTTTTCCAATCAGGGTAAAAAGGGATTGTTTTCCAATCAGGGTAATAAGGGATTGTTTTGCAATTAAGATAAAAAGAAATTGTTTTCCAATCAAGGTAAAAAGGAATTATTTTATAATCAAGGTATAGAGGGTACTAACAAGGTGCTACATCTAGTATGCTATTAAAACAGTAGGTACATCTAGTAGGATGCTTCTGAAGATACCTTCCATCTACATTAACGCGGTCACCATAGGAAAACCTAAGCTAAACCTTTAAGACGATAAAATCAGTCTACCGCTGAAGTTGTGCTCTTAGGAAACGTCCATTTATGACGTCATTAACCGCAATAAGATCATCAGAAAATCGTCGAAAATCATAAAACACGAAAAAATGTTGGGATCAATGTGAGATTTGGCAAGCATGGAGCTATTTATGTGCCAATTTTCATCTTATTATCAGTATTAGTTCCATTTTTATCAAATGACTTGTGAAACATTTTTTCAAAAATTGTAAACATACACTTGTAAAAAATTGATACTTGTGTAAACATTTACGTTATAAATAAATACACCATGTTTCGTTTAACTGAGATAAGTATATCCCAGATTTTTGTTGGATCATAAAAGTTAAGGACCATCGAGCGTGGTCAGTTTTTGGATGGGTGACCCTTGGTAATAAAACTATTGTATTTACTATCTGAGGGCAAGCGAAGAGAGTCCGGAGACGTGTTGCAGTATAAATTTAACGAGTTTTATATTCTGGGGGGGGGGGTGAGAGTAGCAAATCGAATGTGCTGAGGAAAAGTTCCGAGGTACCCCGTATCCGATTGTTTTTAATTTGGAGTTAAAAAAAATTCTCACGAGTTATAATTACAAGTATTTTAATTAACCTAATTTACTTTTATTTTTAAACATTTTTTTGTTCTAATCTACTTAATTTCATTCATCACATGAAACTATTCGATGTTGTTGCATTTCCTTGTTATTTAGCTCTATGTAATATTTGCGGGAAATCGCCTGATGAAAATCATTTACCCGGGTGGATCAAACCAAGGTTTTCGTGTTAATTCTATCATTTGTTTTTATTTATCGTTTAAAGTGTTTTTAATTAATTTAAAACTTATTTTTATAAAACTATAGTTATTTCATATTCTTTAAAAAACTACAGTTATCAACTATTGTTTTTTTTTTTTAAACTAGAGTTGTTAACTATTACACTTATAATATTATTAAAATTATTAGCGCTTAAATATTTATTTTAATTTATTTACTCTTGGAAATTTGTTTTTGTCAAATTACTCGTCTGATATTGATTTTATTGCTTTAGTTCGTTAATATTTCTGCTGAAATTCATTAACCACCAAAATTGCTGGAATTCTAATGTAAAAAGTCATTCTTTGTTTTAAGAAGAAGCTAGCTAATTAAGATTCTTCAACATGTATTGTCTAAGGCCTTATTCAGTATCATATTTTGACAACTTAAAGGCTGTTTTAGAAATACAGCCTAAAAACTTAAAACCTATCGATACTAAGCCATCCACTTTAAACCAGATTCTATTGTAGTAGAATGAAACTGTGGAGTTAATTTAAATAGAGTAACTAATTGTTTCTAAAGACTGATTATAGTTACATTCAGCTGTAGAATTCGGTCTACAATAGACGTCTTAGTCAACAAGTTAAGTTTCAGGCTAAATTGACGTTTCAGCAATACAGCCTGAAACTTAAGATCATTTATAGACTGTAACTGTATTAATCAATCTGTAGAAACTTTTATTCACTCCTATTACATTTACTCCACAGTTGCATTAAAATAAAATTCAGGCTACAGTATACGTTTTAGTACTAGCCAAGTACTAGCACTAACGCAATTTAAATTTCCAAATACTAGGGCGAGTGCCAAATTTAGCTGAAATTTGAGTTTAAATATAAATTAATAGAATTATAGTGTTAACTACTATAGGGTATTTATTTTTAAATTATATGGTATTAAATTTTATATTGGATTATATAAATATTGGTATGGATTAAGTTAGTATATATTTTTTTTAATTTAATTTAGGTATTAATTTGAATAAAAGCAGTGTTTTAATATGTATATTTGTATTAAACGGGTGAACACGTATTTATTTATAAACTGGCACCTGTTGATTGTGGTTAATGTGATCCCTACTCTGCTCTTCAATCCTAACTTATTTTCTCCACTGATTCTTTTTTGTTTATTATAATTATTTTATCTGGGATATAGAGGAGTAGGGAGTATTAAATAACTTTATTCCCTCTTGTTAGAACGACGACAGGATGGAATTAATAAAAGTATATTTTATATAAATATTATATATATTTGTTAAACCCTTTCTTATATAAGGGTTCGTTTCCCACGGCTGAGAAACAAACTTTTGCGGTGTATTTTTTTCGCAGCATAAATAGTTATTACACTTATGCACAAAGGGAGTAAAAAGTACAATTATTTCTCTTAGATGTAACATGGTTTTTTAGGCATAAGCCGAGGAAACCAATCCATTAAACTTCCGCAGCGAAGCCGAGGGATATATGTATTTGACTGCCGAGGAAATACCGAGAGAGTTATGACAATTAACTCTTGAGGCGAAGCCGAGAAATCTAATTATTGCGATGAAAACTAGCATTTTATTCCCAAGGTGCATACAAGATTGTATCTCTAGACGTTGACGTAATTTAACTATCGTTTTATTCTTGTTCTCATATCATTTGTTGAATTTTGTTTTTAATTTTTTTGGTGGGTCCTCTTTATATATTTTAGGGTTGCCGCCACCAAAAAAGTATTAAAAAGTTGTGTGTCCCACCCATAAATTCTGAGATGCCTCTACAAAAAAATCGAAAAATTATAAATACCCTCTTTTATTCAATTTAGGATTCTACCCCTAATCATAGACAATACTGTTTACTAACTTTTTATAAGAGAAACTAAGCTACTCTTTAGTTAGGAAGCTGCTCTTCACTCGCAGTAAAAAGTGAGTATATGCGACATCACAATAAAAATAACCCCTCTTAACTCAAATCAGACACACAAAATATACAGGGAGTAAAAAGTGCTCTTTTACTCTTTGAAAACTAGACATAAAACTACACATTATACACCACTGAATTTAAACTTCTAAACATTTACATATGATGATAAATAACATATGCTTTCAATTTCTTGCCAATGCAATGCTTTCATAATTCCTAATAAAAAGTAACATCGTTTAGTTACTTGAACCAACAATAATTGTCAAGTCATTTGTCATATATTTATTCAGATGTTTTAAAAGCAAACTACTGTTTGATCAATAAATGCATATAATTAAATCAAAATTATTTTTATTCAACAAATAAGAAAATGCATCAATAAATAATTAAAAACAATATTAAATGTTTAAAAAAAACGAATCAATAAATCAATATTTATTTTTACTAATTTATTCAATTACATATGGTTTAGTATAATAGCTTTAGGTTATTTGTTTGTTAAAATTGTAAAATTTGTACCAATGATTGTAAGTGCTTCCTATGTTATGTTTTATTTGAACGTTTTTAATTTTTATTTTGTTCGTAAATATTGGTGGCGGCACTCCATTGTTTGCACTAATTTATTCAACAAACTGTTTAAATTATGTTTTTCATTATAGTATCACAGTGCTGCGAATTATTTTATTAGGTGTGAGATGCACTTTATTCTTCCTATTTTGTATCAGATGGAAAAGCACTTATATAAAACAATGGTGCAACATTTGTTTGCGGAGAAAGAGTAGACGTTTATTTTGACATTCCTTCCATCCGCAACTTGATAGGTTTAAATAAGTTTAGGTAGAAAAAGGTTTGGTGTTTTCGGTGTCTCCAAGGATCTTGAATAAAGTGGATGACGTATTAAGGAACATTTCTGACTCCATGGAAGTTGTATAAGATAGAGAAATAGGAGCAAACTTACCTTCCCCTTGGTTATAATAAAAAAATGCACCAAACACAGGTTATGTAGCAAGGTTGTCGAGTTTGCTTCTCAACTTTCTTCAGTGCTTCTCGTGATAGTTACATTTGTGGTGCTTGTTAAGTCATTTGTGCTTATTTAATTTTAAATTTTGGACTATACTTTGCCTCTTCAGTAATTTATAATTTAAGCGTGTTTTCTTATAACCTTCTCAAGCAATAAGCAATGGGAAAGCATCGAGAGGTAAGTTTGCCTCTAAATTTAAGACCTTCGCTGTTATAAAAGAACAGTAAGAATGCGTAGTTTGTACCAAGCATGTGCAGTTGGTTTTTAACGTGTGTTTCGTGTTGAATTCTCTCTAATTTTTGGTTTTCGATAGGGTCACTTTGTGTATGGCAAATCGACTTTGTGCTTCATCCCCTTTATTTAAGGTCCTTAGGTGTCACCCTGTTTTGACAAAAAGTTTAGTGCGTTTCCAGAAGAAAATGACGTGTATGAGGTTGTTCGGACGACGAACAAGTGGAGGCGTATGGCGAGATTTTGAGGAGGCGTCGAAGTCTATTGTTTGTGAAAATTGTAATTCATTAAATTGTAACTCAATTTATGATGTCATATTTTTTTAAAACTTCTAGTGGTTTAAGGATAAGGTTTAATATATTAGGATATATGGCATGCTAAATCAATTGAGACTGGTTTCAGTTCAATTGGAAGCAGCCAAGAGCTGAATGGCCGTGTTTCTATTTTAAAGTTATTTGAGGTCCTTATGAGGTTGTAAGGAAACTGACGTAAATTAATTGTAGGAGGAGATCTATTCCGCTCGTCTTTCTGATTCAATAGAAAGCGGATGGTCCTAAGACATATGGTCTTCCTGTCCTAAGACTGATTATAGAAAACGGAGAGCCCTAAGACCTATGGTCTTCCTGATTCCATAGAAAACGGAGAGCCCTAAGACCTATGGTCTTCCTGATTCATAGAAACGGAGAGCCCTAAGACCTATGTCCTGATTCCTGATTCCATAGAAAACGGAGAGCCCTAAGACCTATGGTCTTCCTGATTCCATAGAAAACGGAGAGCCCTAAGACCTATGGTCTTCCTGATTCCATAGAAAACGGAGAGCCCTAAGACCTATGGTCTTCCTGATTCCATAGAAAACGGAGAGCCCTAAGACCTATGGTCTTCCTGATTCCATAGAAAACGGAGAGCCCTAAGACCTATGGTCCTCCATGATTTCATAGGTCATTCCTATTTTCTATCAAATGTTTCATTGGACCTATATTCTAGGTCTTGTTTTTACCACCAAATAAACCCTTTTATCAGCTAAATCAATTGTACCTTGGCTGGGACTTGGCTAGGTCCTGTCTTTTACCACTCGGTTTTTTCTATCCTTTCCCCTTTTTACCTCTAAATGAAATGGTTATTACTTATATAAATATACAAATAATCACGAAGACCCATAAGACTTGTCAACATATGTATACGCTAAAGTCAAAAGATTTGTCTGAGACAGAATACTGATAACAATTGGCGCCAAGCTGATCGACCAATGAGAGCCGCCTTAAAACCTTTCTTCATGCGTGTTTTATTTCTAAAGACGGGAGTAAGAAAAACATTAACCTTGACCTGGTGGGACTGGCGTATGACTTCACTTAAATCGGTTATATGACTTAGCACAAATGATCATCGCACTCGTAAAAAAACCTTTTGTCCTTGCTAGGTTTTATCCCGAAGCTTTTTGAAATCGAAAAAGCTTAAAACATATTTTATGCCCTCATAATAAGTTTTCAAACATTTATTAACGTTTATTAGCGAATTTTTAAGGTAACTTATTGGTGTTAAAACATACCTCCAAAAAAGCCCGGATATAAAGGTATTAATAATAGCCTCTGGTCATTTGTTATTAAACTTTTTACGTTTTTCGATTAGTTTTTTTTCTTGTTGCCTATAATTACATCTACTTTTACCCCTATATCCCAGTATAGTTCAACACATATTTATGCAAATGAGTGGGGAAAAACGACGAAAAACTTTGCATTACGTTTTAGAATGAAAATTAGAGACATCCTTTTAAATGGAAGTTAGCACTGTGAAATAAACATTTTTATGCTATTATAAAGTCCCTTGAACA
Source organism: Microvelia longipes (assembly GCA_018340805.1). Lineage (NCBI taxonomy): Eukaryota > Metazoa > Arthropoda > Insecta > Hemiptera > Veliidae > Microvelia > Microvelia longipes. The sequence continues at coordinate 16,863,252 of JACMZG010001913.1, read as the reverse complement.
AAATTTCGGTTAATATTTATCTATTTGTAATGTTAAAGCTTTTAGCTAATTATCAGTTAAACATGACTCTTATTTGATGTATTACTTAGTTTAATTACTATCATTTATACCTATTTTAGATATCATACATATGTTTTGTGTTGTATATCATGTTTACTTATCTCATTAAAAAATATCTCAATTGTGATAAGTTGGAACAAATAAGACAACAATTGGAACTAATCACAATTTTAATTTTAGTTTTACGAATGATCTTAGGTTAGGTACTTGGCTTTTTATCCTCTCTGGTGAATTGTTGTATCTAGTATGGCTGTGGATTGATTCCTGGTCAATTGGGTATCTGTTTCATTTGCTTCGGCGGCAAAAAATGATCTGATAATATTCGTTGGTGTGTTTTAGAAATTAAGGTATCAAAGTAGTCGGTGGCTTAGTTTCCATCGCTTCTGGACTTAAATTTTTTAAACCGCCCGGACTATAAGAGTTTTATTCCTAAATTCAGTTGAGGATTATTAAACCGAAGAAGATAATCTACTGCTGGCGTTTAAAAATCAGTACACATGTGCGTCTGACAACAAAATATCGAAGGATGATTCAAAAACTAGCCTCTCAACTGCAAGTCTTCGTTGTATCACTTGCGTTCAGCAGCAACAAGTAAGATCTGTACTTACTTGGATCAATCAAGTTCTGAAGTACAGAACTTGACTATAAGGTAATTAACCAATTCGGGACTACCACTTGGCATATTAATTGCTGAAACATCTTTTATTCGTCGAAATCTCAGTCTACCTCTCTGTCTAGTTATAACCAGAACTTCTTTTATTTATCTCGATCTGCCTCTTAGCATATTAACTGGCGGAACTTCTTTCATAAATTGCAATCTTGGTCTGCTTCAAATCTTAGAACTTCTTTTATTTATCTCGATCTGCCTCTTAGCATATTAACTGGCGAAACTTCTTTTATTCATCGCAATCTCGGTCTGCCTCTTAGCCTATTAATTGGCGGACTTCTTTTATACATTCCAATTTTGGTCTGCCTATTAATTTGTGGATCCTATATCATTCGTTAAATATTGTCTTCCTCTTGCTAGTAATTACAGAACTTCTTTTATTCATTGTAAATCTTTGTCTACTTCTTTACTTAGTATCATAACCGGCACTTCTTTATTCATCGTAAACTCTTTTATTCATCGTGTTACTTCTTTACTTAGTATTATAACCGGCACCTCTTTTAATTCATCTAATCTTTGTCTACTTCTTACTTAGTGTTCTTTTATTCATCGTAATCTTGTCCTACTTCTTTACTTAGTAAACTAACGCACTTCTTTTATTCATCGTTATCTTTGTTTACTTCTTTACTTAGTATAATAACGGCACTTCTTTTATTCATCGTAATCTTTGTCTACTTCTTTACTTAGTATAATAACCGGAACTTCTTTTATTCATCGTAATCTTTGTTTACTTTTTTACTTAGTAAAATAACCGGTACTTCTTTATCATCGTAATCTTTGTCTACTTCTTTACTTAGATAATAACCGCACTTCTTTTATTCACGTAATCTTTTTACTTCTTTACTTAGTATAATAACGGCACTTTCTTTTTCATTAACTTTCTTTACTTGGTATAAATACTTCTTTTACATCGTAAGTTACTTCTTTACCTTACTATAATAACCGGCACTTCTTTATTCATCGTAATCTTTGTTTACTTTTTACTTAGTATTCTTTTATTCATCGTAATCTTTGTATCTTTACTTAGTAATTAAACGGCCACTTCTTTAATTCATCGTAACTTGTTCTTAGTATAATAACGGCACTTCTTTATTCATCGTAATTTTGTCTCTTCTTTTACTTAGTAATAACCGGCACTTCTTTTATTCATCGTAATCTTTGTTTACCTTTACTTAGTATATATATTCATCGTATAATAACGCACTCTTTTATCATTATCTTTGTCTATTCTACTTTATAATAACCGGAACTTCTTTTATTCATAATCTTAGTAAATAACCGGTACTTCTTTTATTCATCGTAATCTTTGTCTACTTCTTTACTTAGTATAATAACCGGCACTTCTTTAATTCATCGTAATCTTTGTCTACTTCTTTACTTAGTATAATAACCGGCACTTCTTTTATTCATCGTTATCTTTGTTACTTCTTTACTTAGTATAATACGGGCACTTCTTTTATTCATCAATCTCACGGCTTAGAAATAGTTTGAACATCATTAATCATGGTCTGCCTTTTGGCTTGGGGATTGCTGGTACTTCTTTTATTCATTTTAATCTTGGTTTGCTTCTTAGCTTAGCAATTACCAGCACTTGTTGTATTCAACAGTTTTGATTTATTTTGTTTTTATTTTCGAATATCGAGAAAAGCTTGTCTAAAGAATCAATAAAGTACTTAATAATTTAGGCAAATTTTATACTGAAACAGGAGCATAGGGTTTAAAGTGGTGGGGATGAACCCAGCGAATTTGATCTTGTAAAATAATTCCCGATCTCCCCGTATAAATGAACGGTTTCTTGCAGTTAATTATCGCATATTTGATGCACTCATCCATACTAATAAATCAAATAATTATTAATAATTTACTTAGACATTAATTAAACAAAAGTCGATTTCCGTATAAATTTTATCTTTAAAGTTCCTTCAACCAATAAGTTATTAATCTGTTAATTGTTTATTATTTAAAATATGTTATTAATTGTTTTAGTTTGTTATAAATAATTAAAATAATTGGATTTATTTTATTTTATTATTCCTTGGAATCTGTAATATTAATGAAGAAGGTATAAAGTCACTTTAAACTTTTGATGTTACAAGAATACCAAGTCTTGTGACTTCAAAAGAGTTTTAGTTCTTAAAACCTTTGCCAATATTTCCTCAGCACTATTTTTACTCACAAATATTAATTAATTTATTTCTATCTTTTGTTTCAGGTGAGTACTGTTTCTCTGTATCTCCATTTTAAAGTAAGCTTTTTATTTTCAATTTTTCCCAAGCTACTAGCGAAGGTATATAGAAAAATATTTAATGTCACCCAAAAAATCCGTTACCAAATGTATGTATCATAATTGTGTGTTTCAAACACTTTTATGGCGTTCTGATTGGTTTTTATCATGTTTTCATAAATCACTCTAGAGGCAATAAATCTGCTTTTAGGATTTTTTTTGTCTGCAATAATGACTCAGCAAAATGTCGAAAAGTCATAAAACACGCAAAAACATTGCGTTCAATTTGACATTTAGCACACATGTAGCCATTTATTATGGCACACTTATATAATTTGTATCGAATGACATGTGTACGTTTTTTTTTTAAAAAATGAAAATTGTCCAATGGAGTTAAATATTGTACAACTTATACCTTTACGTAAATAAGTTTATTAAATTTCGTTTCTGACGACGAGCGAAGCAAGGCCGTAGACGTGTCTCAGTATAAATTGAATGACTTGTACATTGGGAAGACGAGTGAAGCGAGTCCAAAGTAGGGAGGACATGCGTACCATATCTGATGTTTGTGGAAGTTCTTAGGTACCCCGTACCCGATTTTATTGTTTTGGTAAAAGCCATTGCATTGATTAAAACTGTATCATTTAAAACTTAAGTTTAGTTAAGTATTGTACCACATCAACTTTTAAAACTCATGTTGGCAAATCGAATTACTTATACTTTATCTTAATTTTCATGGTTTTTTTTTTTTTTGAGATGTTCACCAAACAAATGATCAATTGGACTAATTGGAATGAATAAGTTTTAGTTATAGGCAATATTTAATACGAAATATAACGGTGTAAGAGTCGTAAATATTAGAAATTAACTTGCATTTTTAAATTAAGACTTTTTGCATCTGTGTGCCATTGAAGCAAACGTAGGATATAATATCAAAGCTTAGTTATAACGGCGTTTTTGAAACAGCGTCATTTTCGAAACAGCGCCGTTTTAAAACTCATGCAGTTTATTAAACATTAAAAAAAATCATTTTGCAAGTTTAGAAATAATACTTTTAATAAAAGAAAACAATAAAGAAAAAAATGTCTTCTTAATTATAGTAATATATTTCGCAATACTTAATTCAAACAAGACCTCATATTCCTGAATGTTTTAATTTATGAATTATATTAAAGAAAATACCAAATAAAGCCCATTTTTTGTTATTATAATGGCCTCTACTGCTTTAGATTCAGCCAAATGATAATAACCTTTATGAAAGTGGAGAAAGTTAAGGCATATGAATGACTTAATAATCGTATTTTATGCCTTCCATTCTCTTACGTGGCTTTATCTCTATTAAAGACATGTAAGATAGAGAAACATTTATGTGGTAAGGAACAGTTAAGATTTAAGACTTCCAAAACTTTATTACTTTCTTAAGTAATCTGTAAACAAATGTTGGTAAAGTTGGGTATTTATAATTTTCTTTAAGTTGCTGCAAATTAAGTTTATGTGTTTTTTTGGATTTATTGTTTGTGTTCTGTTTTTATCTGTTATTTCTTTTATTCTTGTTTAATCTCTTTTTTCTTGTTCTGCTTATTTTATTTCTTAGGTTTATTGGATAAGGTATGTGTCAGTACTAAATGTCTAAAATCAGGATTTCAAATGAATTTAGTGTTTTTAAGATCTCTTGAGTAGTTGTTACCATGTTTTCTGTTTTCATGTGTTTGTCTGTTGTAATCCTAGTTCGTAGACACATCCTGACAGACAGAGTAATGAAAACCTCTTAGATAGTTATAACAGTGACTGAATTGGATGAATATTCTTTTCCACGCAATACTCATTTTATTGTTGTGGAAAAGTAAAAATTACTATGGAAGCTTAGGTTATTCTTGGTTTATGATGGTCATTTTTGACGGTTATTATCGGTTAGTAATGATTACTATTGGTTGGCTTGATCTAAAATAAACCCATTTAACAAAAACTAAACACCTATAACCAATGCCCCTAAAAATATCCAAACGTATGCGCTCCAATGCAGACATAACCTTTGTAAAATAATCAAAATTATAACATTTGCATAATAAGCAATTTTCACAAAGGTTTTTTATCCATTTTGTACACTTTTCATTGTTGATGTATGATTGTTATTTATTTATTAGTTTGATTTGTGTTAATTTTTTTTATTCTGTTTCTATTTTTTTGTCATCTTTGTTTGTTGTGTTTTTTATGTTTAGCTACTCTGTAACTTCTCCATTCTTATGTTACCTGCATCCAAAGAGACTAAATTCATATTGATTTATTTATGATTTCATATTTAAAATCATATTACTTAATTCATTGACGAAAAATAATGTAATATTTACGTGAAATTGTAATTACTATGATAAAAATGACGTTACCACATAGCCTTATGCCACCTAACTACCCAAAAAATGATAAGAGCTGTTGTATCCTCCCTCTAATTATTAGTCTCCATGCCTGCATCTTAGATAACTCTTATTGCTATCTTGTCTTATATTTAATCCTGTAAACTTTTCTATAAAGTTAGTTTTTTCTTTAGTTTTAAGTTTTGTTTGATTGTGCTTTAATAATTATCATAACCCGTATGACGACCAGGGTCCCTGGTTGAAAGCTCGATAATTGAATCTCAACTATTTTGGACACCTGTCTGATTGTACCTTTTTTCGTAAAGTTATCAACATTTTCAAAATTTATTTGCCAAATAAGTTTAGGTTACATACTTGGTGTATTGTGTTTTTTAATTATTAACGGTAGTTATTGTATTAGTTAGTAAGTATTAGTTACCACTTATTGCCAGTAGGGGTTGGTGATACTTGCTTGGGCATCCATCAACAGACCGATAAAACATGAAATTGTAATGGGGAAATTCAGAAAAAACCTAATATGTGTCGATAGTCTTGAAACAGAATATTAACTCTTAATAAAAACACTTGCTAACTTAGTGATAATAATAGTAATTTGAGAAAGGTGATAGATTATCTCGCAAGTAGGTCACCTTATGAGTCCTATCACATCACAGACATCACAATAGGTGATGTCTGCTGGTTTCCAATAGGATCATTTAGACAATTTAGGACCAATACACATTCGGGTTCATTTCGGGTATATATCTATATCTATATATATATATATATATATATATATATATATATATATATATATATATATATATATATATATATATATATATATATTATATATATATATATATATATATATATATATATATATATATATATATATATATATATATATATATATATATATATATATATATATATATATATATATGTGTGTGTGTGTGTGTGTGTGTTGTGTATGTATATACCCGAAATGAACCCGAATGTCGAAAGAAGAATATTTTTAGCTGTTTTTAGCAACAATTTTGTGTATCATTTATGAATTACTTTCCATTTATAGAGAAAAAATAACGTACTATAAATTTCTTAGTTCATATGATTGTCAATAAAAATATGATGGACAAATATTTCAAGTACATAAATGTTGGTAAAATAGTAAGGCGAATTCTAAAATTCCTTTTTTTTTAATAAATCACAAAAATACGAATTCAAATATAAATGCTAAGTTATTTAAAACTGCTTACCAAGATTTTTTGGTTGACTTTGTCAATTTTCCGATTCATATAACAATATAGGAATGTTTCCCGAACGATTTTCTTACGTTTGATGATCATATTAGAGGGAATAGGGGGGGATAAATGTGCGTAATACTTTATATATATCATGTGTGCGATGTTCCCGCCGGGGATGAAAATCTACTTTTCCTAATGGTATCGGTAAAACGTGAACTGAAACTGAAAAAAATGAAAATCCAGACGTAAAATTCCTCAAAAAGGGTTTAGGTAAGAAAATGCTTAAAATGTTTTGGAAATCTTTAACCTAATAGTAAGCAATTTTCTCACCCATATCGATGTTATTTTTCTTATAACTTTTAGTTTTTTCTTTGCTGTTTTCTTCTTAACATATATGTATGATTCTTTGAGGAATTATTGAAGTCATGGCATCGTTTCGCCTCACTTGTTAGATTTAATACAAACTTGAAAGCCGAATATACTTTTGGTTCTATCGTGGCCTGCTTTTTGTGTAATAATTACGTCTATTCTCTTGGAACTATCAAAACACAAATGAAATACTAAAACACAAATGGAATCATTTTAGAGCAGTAAGGTCTATCTGAAGTTTGGCGTTTGATTTTCAGTAGTAATTTGTTTTACTTTGTTTTTAACATCAAAACTGTAATACGCGCTTGGTCATCTACACAAAGTGATATAAAACAAGCAGGTAGTCCTTACTTGCAAAACATCTATTGCTAAAATTATATTATTGGAGTTTTTGTAGAGAGTAATTACAAGATATATGAAAACAGTAAAAGTTTATTCAAGGACACACATGTAATAAAACATCTTCATTTAGCTTCCTTTTTCTTCAGTTAATTCCTTTAACTTATTTCAATCAATTATATTTTTTATAGGTTACATGACGTTGGAAATTCAAACTTGCTTAACGTGGTTTTTACAGAATACATGAAGTTTATATTTTTATATTTATTTTATATATTTTATATTTTATATTTATTTTTTTATATTTATTTTATATATTTCATCTTTCTTGACGTTAGAAATTAGCGCGGCTTGTATAGAATACTAGACGTTAGAGATTTCAACTTCCTGAACGTGGCCTTTATTGGATTCATGACGTTAGAAATTTCAAATTCCTTAACGTCAAGATGTTAGAAAGTTATAAAGGGATTTAGTTTTATTTAAACAAACCAAACGCATTCGGAGGTTATTACCTGACTTTTTTCAATGACATGTGACGTCATTGCAAGAATCGGTATAGGAGGTCAACATTGAAAATTTTCTATTTATTCCTGCAATTACGTCAATGCCGTACTATAATCTAAGTTGAAAAAAATTATTTCATTCATTAAAACTCTTCAATTGAATCATCATATATATTATATCAGCTTGCCTTACTGTTGCTTTAATCATGACGTTAGAGATTCCAACATCCTTGACGAGGCTTTTATTGGATTCAAGACGTAGGAAATTTCAACTTCCTTAACGCGGCTTGCACAGGATACTAAACGTTGGGGATTTTAACTTCCTTAACGAGCTTTTACTGGATTCATGACGTTGGGGATTTTAACTTCCTTAACGTACTTTTACTGGATTCATAACGTTAAGGATTTTAACTTCCTTAACGTGGCTATTACTGGATTCGTGACTTTAGGGATTCATGACGAAGCTTTTTCTGGATTTATGACGTTGGGGATTCATGACGTTGCTTTTACTGGAATCATGACGTTGGGGATTTTAACTTCCTTAACGAGCTTTTACTGGATTCATGACGTTGGGGATTTTAACTTCCTTAACGTACTTTTACTGGATTCATAACGTTAAGGATTTTAACTTCCTTAACGTGGCTATTACTGGATTCGTGACTTTAGGGATTCATGACGAAGCTTTTTCTGGATTTATGACGTTGGGGATTCATGACGTTGCTTTTACTGGAATTCATGACGTTGGGGATTTTAACTTCCTTAACGAGTTTTACTGATTCATGACGTTGGGGATTCTAAGATTGTTAATGCGGCTTGTAAAGGATACAAGAGTTTAGAAAATTCAACTTCCTCAACAATGCTTATACAGGATACAAAACATCGGGATCTCTAATTTCTTTTGCGAGGCTGATGTAAGCCATAAACTACTTAACAGGATAAATACTTTTTTTCTTTGAAATTCTTTTTTGACTTATTTACTGAAAAATATTTGATTTGTTGACAAGGAATATCTTAATGTTTACATGTCAGCATAAAAGGTTGAGTAGGCGTAGCTAGATTGCAGAAGTGTAATAAATAAAATTTATATTTCAAGTTGACGTTATTTAGTTTTACTAATGATATGATACTTGAGATAATATAAAAGTTAATAACTGTAAATAGTTTAGAACACTTAAAGTTTTTTTATTTTCAATTTTCAATTTTATTATTACTTTTCATCATTTATACCTTAGGTATGTAGGAAAAGTATTGTGTTTGCAAAAAAATCCGTGCAAATTATCCATTTCATGCGTTTTTAAGGCCTTCTGAGTGGTTTCGCAAATGGTTTCGCATTAAAGGCATTGATTCGCACTGATTAAAGGCATGAAAAAAAGAGATTAACAAGTCCTAGCAGAATCCTTGTTCATGATTTAGTAAATGTTCACTTGTCAATGATTTGGTAAAAATACTAAGAATAAATTGGAAAAAAATAATTTAAAAAGAGTTTTTTAGGTTTGCGCCCTAAGGTGATTTATATTTCAAATCAAATTCTGGCTCTGTATTTGACAGACACTTATCAGAGGGCTGAGAGGTCTAAAAAATTATCAACAGAAACCAATTTTTTATTGCTTTCAATTCTTTTCTATTGACGTATGTTTTACTTGTTTATTTGAAATCTAAAGTCTGACGTAGATTCAAGATATGACAAAAACACTGTAAGTTCATTAAAAGTTGATAAACAAAGACCTAGGCTTTAAATAAAAATTGGAAAAAATGTAAAAAATACATCACTGTTACATAAGTTCATAGAGCCTTGCAGTTTCTTCCAGCCTTGCAACGTTCCAGGGTATTCATTCAACGGGTTCAGCCTTAGGTGAGAAGATATTCTTTGATTTTAAAATATTAATTGAAGTCAGGAATAACTTTGATTACTTTATTTTGGGATACACTTTTTAAAATAAAACTAAGAGTGAAATTTTTTATGTGTTGACAAAACAAGCGCATGCGCACGACCCCCAATCCCAAATATTTTGGGATACTAGAAGATAAATTATTCGTAAAAAGAAAATAAGTATTTTTTCGTAGTTATTTAAGGCTCTGTCTAAAAATATATTTTTTTTTTATTTCATTATTTTATTTTTTGGAGGCTTATTTAGTTTTTTTGCCTTTTACATAATATGTTTGTATAAATCTTATTGATACGCAATTTTTATTTCATTCATTTCAGTAAATTTTCTTTTACTATTTTAATAAATTATTAGTTTAGCTCTGTTATCATAATTTTATTTTCCTAATTTATTTTTATCTTTATTGGCCTATTTACTTTTTTTATATCTTGAATTAGTTAGTTAATATATCCTAACTGTTAGTAAGTATTTAAATTTTATATTTTTTCTGATAACTCTGCTTGACTTAAATAATAATTATTTTGTGATTTTTATTCGTGTAGTAACTTTATTGAGTGTTATTAAGGTTATTATTTTTCTAAATATTAATAACTTAAAAAGCCTCTGTGTGGTGAAATTCAAGTAAGTTATAAATATGAGATCGAAACTTTTTTTGTCTCTTAAGCGCCTAAAAACATTACTTATACTTATAATGGAGACCAGTACAACTAATAATGTATCTTTTACCTTTTTCATGATAACTTAAGAGCATCAAACATACCACTTGCTTGTTCATTCCGCTAGAGTAGCTTCTGTGACGTTAAATACCCTTCTTTATGTTTCTTTTGCTTTTATTAATTAAGTTACTAAAGATGAACTAAGACAAGATTAAATAATTGAACACGAGAGATAACGTGGGCTCTAGTTAAGAGCATTATCCTTTTTCTGAATATTGTGCTGATATCAGTAATTTAGGGATCTTAATCGAAAATTGAGACGCATGTCAATTTATGGATGAAAGGTTTTAATGCAGTTTTATAGTATCCTCCGTTCTGGTAGTGCATATGAATATTCCTTGACTGGTTTCACCTGAATGCCATAATAATCAGGTGGCAAACACTAAAGCTCTTAATAAAGAATTATCGGCTAAAAAGATATAATCGGCTCCTATTAAAATATTTTAAAAATCATCTAAACAAATTTGGCAGGTTCTATTTAATTTAGAACGTGTTAACTATTTATATTTTTCTTACTTATTGCTGTGGGTGCACTGGAAAAGTAGTGCGTTCATAAAAAAATACAAAACCGATTTTGGATCGTAATCATTCGTTATGACGTTTTATGCTTTCTGCGAGTGGTTTCCATCATGCTGTCTTTGTCACGCATTTTGGTGTGTTTGCGCTAGATAGTAGCATTTTGGTTGTATGGTCTAGTTGTACTCTTCAGATGAAATTATTTTTTAAACCACCTTAACATATACATCTTGAGAATGATGTATATGTATGACTATTGTATGAGTCTGAATCTAATATCTAAAGCTAAATCATAGACTCACTCGTCTTCTTTTTATTTCTTCAACGGTTTTGCACTGATGATGGCCTCTAGCTAGGTTGAAAGCGCTTTGCCAATAAAGTTTTTATTTTGTGGAGAGACTTTTCATTTAATTATTCACCTTAACATATGTTGCTGAGTCATGAATTTGTTTTAAGAATTGTGAAAAATTGGAAATTTGGCCAATCTTAATCAAGTTTATCTCTCTAAATGACTAATCAATCCCAGAAAATTTGACGCAAAAGTTAAATCATCCTGGACTTTGGTTCACTTTTTTATTCTGAGGTTAAGCGTAGCGAAACCAGAATGTTTCTACCTTAAGCATTGGATAAATATACCATAATAGAGAGGAGTGAAGCGAGTCTGAGGTTGAAAGGAAAAGTATTGAGGTATCCGCACCCGTTTTTGCTTTATCTTTTTACCGTAGGTATATAAAAAGTATATTGCGTTTGTGTAAAAATCCGGAGCCGGGATTTACCCTGAATTATCAGTTTTAGGTATTTTTAAAACCTCCTGAGTAGTTTTTACCAAGTTATCTATCTGAATGTGTGTGTGTCTGTTATCGTCGTGTCTGTACAGGGTGTGTACACTTCTATGTTCTACTTCTGTGTTATACTATAGAAGATTAAAACAAACCATAATTCTAGCTGTGTTAACGGAAAAAATATCTTTATGACGTCATAAATTAGCAATAATAAATTTTGAAAGTTTATCAAAAGCGTAGAAATGTTTCGATCGATTTGAAATTTAGCACCCATGTTGACACATAATATAAATACGGGCCTTCGGCCCGTAGCCGCTACGCAGCGTCGGCCCACCGGGCCGCTTCGCGGCCCGGGGGCCTCCCTGTGCCCGCTTCGCGGCCACATTGTTGTTGTTTGTATGATGTTGTTTCATTATTGTTCTTGTTACATGGCATTTGCATGTACCTAGCGAATTTTCACAGCCTCTCCACACAGCCCGCTTCGCGGGCTGAGGCTTCCTCACAAATTTGATTTTACTAATTAAGATTTTATTAATACTTTATTATTAATAGTATGCTATAATATTAAAACTAACAAGCATTATAAACAAAAATATATTCATGATTTTTGTTTTTAAATAAAAATACCGTTCCGTCACTTAGGATCATAGATAAACAATATTAACATAGATGGCTCACTCAAAGATTTAAAAAAAATATTTGATGGGATGCAGGGCTCAAGTAGTACAGTCTAGTGGTGACATATTTTATTTCTGACATTTTATTTATTTATTTTTATTCAACCAAAACAACGAGCTGTTGAGGGTAAAAGTCTTTCCATCCGCTTTTCAGCGCTAGAATGATGAGGAGTCGATGAATGAGTGATCCCAAGAAAGCTCTATAAGAATTTCGTATAAATTGGTAAAAAGTGAAAAAAATTAATTTCTCACTCTTACTTCACCCATTCTGTCGTCCCCCCTTGGATTTGAACCTCAAATGTCAGAGTTACAATTTTTGTTTGTTTCCTTTACTTATCCGTTTGCGCCAACCCGAGATGTTATACTCAGCAAATTTAAAGTCTAAAAAAATAAGAATGAATTATTGTTATTTTTTTAAGAAAACGATGGTGCTGCTTCGCGTGATGAGGCCCCAAAGTTTTATAAAACAAAAATACATCGCGAATATTACAGCATACCATAGATCTTTGTTTACTTTAATTTTATTTACTAAACGATTGGCAACTGTTTTTTTTTAAAAAATACTACAGCACAATCTAGTAGAGAATAGAGCAAATATATTTTTACTACTAGCGCTATTCAAGACTCTGATGAGAGTGATGAGGCCCCTAACTTAAATCATAAACACAAACTTGTCAATTGAGTGTTCCTACTACACTCGGGAGTGAACCATCTATCTTAGGATTGTATGATTGAGCTGAAACCGGTCGCAATCGTTTTAGAATGACTTCGACCATATAAAGACTACTTCGAGGTTCTTCCGCTTTACGGGCCTGCTTTGTTCGGCGTGGTTTAGTGGAAGCCATTTTTGTCCTGTCTCTCTGAGACAGTAGGCTTACCAGGATGGAGCAAGAGGTAGAGGTCAATCTTTTATACTATGTCCCCATCCTCTAACACTACTAAACCCAACAGATATCGTACAAGTCTTTGACCTGGACGTATACATATATACAAGATTATATATATATATGTATACTGTTTGCGGCATTTGTGATGGTTCGATTGAGCTGAAATTGGTCTTAATCGATTCAGCTAGCCGTCTACCTAAACACGAAATACCTTGTTTTAAAAGCCATTTCAAGTTTAAAAAAAAAAAAAATTTCTTGACGTCATAACTTTGATTGATGACGTCATAATGTTTTAATAAACAATAGGCCTCGTAACCTCCTCAACATCTCGCGATTTGCAAAGTTTCGTTTCAATTTGAGGACGCCTTCGAGAGTTATCGTTCGCCATACGAAAGGGTAGAAACTCTTACATACATATATATATATATATATATATATATATATATATATATATATATATATATATATATATATATATATCGTTCGCCATACGAAAGGGTAGAAACTCTTACATACATATATATATATATATATATATATATATATATATATATATATATTATATATATATTATATTATATATATATATATATATACATATATATATATATATATATATATATATATATATATATATATATATATATATATATATATACACATATATATATATATAACTTTTTTCGGACATATATTTTTGTTATCAGGAAGCCAATAGGAACCGATTCCACTCACTCCCACCCTCAACTTCCGTCATCCGAACAACCTCATAAGCGTCATTTTCATTATGAAAATTCGCTAAAATAGGACAGATGTGGTAAATTTTATTTTATTATCACGATTACTTCAAGGTTCATCAAATACTTAATATGTTATTTAAAAATTGTACAAAATCGAAAAATAATCCAATTGAATTAAAATTTTGTATAAGTGAACTCCATTACTTAGTCAATAAGTATACTAAGTTTCGTTATAATAATGCTAGTGTATCCACGGTTTTGTGTTGGATCATAAGTGTTAAGCCACATCGAGCGAGATCAGTACCTGCTAGTAGATGGGTGACCGCTAGTTTTTATTGCAGATTTATTTTATGTTTAAGTTTGTTACCGAAAATTATCGAGGAAAATCAGTTTCTAATATGCATGCACACTCGTGAAATTGTTTCTTCCCTATCTCCTGTAATAGGTGGGAGAAGGATTGCAATAATAAAAATATGACTTTTAATTCTTTTTATCAATTGTCTATCTGATATAACACAAATCAAAAGTTCACAAGTAAATAAAAATCTGCGTGAGTGTCACCTGATACAAAATCATGTTTCATCAGTGAAAGAATCAATAGATATTTTAAGCGATTTTTTTAAAGAGATTTTTTCATAGCGTCTGTAGATTCTAGATGAAAGTAATCTTGATTTTTAAAAAAAATGTAACACTATCTATGTATTTAAAATGCATTGTAGTGTATGCAAATTAAATTTTAGCCACCTCTAAATTTTCAACGTTTAGGAAATATTTACTAAGAAGTTATTGTGGGTTAATGACATAATACGCATTTTATAAACAAAGGACGTTGGACATTTTATAAGAAGTTATTGTGGGTTAATGACATAAATGCATATTATAAACAATAGGACGTTGGACATTTATAAGAAGTTATTGTGGGTTAATGACCTAATACGCATTTTATAAACAAAGGACGTTGGACATTTTATAAGAAGTTATTGTGGGTTAATGACATAATACGCATTTTATAAACAATAGGACGTTGGACATTTTATAAGGTAATTTTTGTGTACTAAAAATCATTCAGGTCCGAAAAACCGTTCGAAAGTTATCGCGTTCCATTGAAAGACGTCTCGAAAATAAAATCTCAGTAATGGATAGAGAAACATAATTTCATGTTTGGCCATATTAAAACTTTTTTATTTGAATACTGCAGCCATACATTTTGCATAATACAAAATGTTATTAGCAATAATTTTAACAGTAATAGGGAATAACTTTGAGATGACTAATGCAAGTTTTGGATAAAGGCAACTTATACAATATATTTGAACCATGACAACAGGTATTTTTGGAATTAGGGGGCTAAGCAAAATCGATCCCCCCTCTTCACCCGTTTCTTCACCCGAACAACGAAATTTTCAGATGAAAATTCATTTAAAGATTATTCTTTATTTCTTCTTTTATTTATTTATGTCTTTACTTTTATCATTTTTATTTTACTTTTTTTTTGTTTTGTTAAATATTGTATTACTTTTGCCAATTAAGAACTTGTTTAACAAAAAATATTTTGTTCTTTTTTTAGTTTTGTCATTTAAATTAGTCCCAGTTATCAAAATCTACTTAATGTTTATTTACCTAATTACGTTATTTTTTATTACTTTTTATTACGGCAGTATCAAATGATACATGTTTTGCTTGCCAAGCATGATGGCATTAAGAGAGCACCCCTCGTCTCTGGTATTCTTCGGAATTTTAATGTAAGGTCAGAGTGAGTTCAGGCTCTGCCGGCACCCTGATGAGTTAGAAGTAACGAAACAGAGTAGGACATGACGTAATGTCGAGCCATTAATGACGACGAATGTCGAATGCTTGCTCGAATGCTTGTTGCATTGCTTTTTGCTTCTTACATTTCCTAGGTGTCTTTCGCCAAATTATATTGTTTTTCATTTAGTCTTTGCTTCTTTTTAAAGAAAATATTCCAACCGCTCTTTAAACTGAACCGCTATTTAGTCATATTTTGTTTTCTTAGGGTAATTGCCTGTAAATAAATAAATAAATTTATTTAAAGCTCAGTACTCGGAAAAACTTATTTTCAAACCGTCCGTAAATTTGCAGTTTAATAATGATATACTTAAATTCTCTAAGCCTCAACTTTTTATTTCTTCATACCGTTCTATTAGTCTTTTTATACCAATAGTAAAATCCTAGAAAAACTTCTTCAATTAAATCCTTGAACAGACTATAATTAGCAGCTTGTTAGCCTACACTGTCATTTATTGTTTATTTAAACAAATTTTGATGCACGGTTATGGAGCAAGTAATGAAAATGCCGTCCGTAAAAAATATTTTAGATATACTTGAAAAATAGATGAATTCTTAAGAAATAGTTTGAAAAACATGATAATAATGAATAAGGGTTTATAGACGATAAAAGATAATAAATATGTCTCTTCTTGAACAAGCGGGGTTTTGCGAAAATTGAAGAATATTGTAATTACGCAATCAGGTTTTCCAAAAGATTTGTTTTTGAAGATTGTAAGGGGAGTTTTTCGCTTTTGCCCCTCTTCATTTTTATGCCTCCTTCCTTGTTCTACAATGTCTCGTATTGATTGTCCGATGCCCCTCTTTTTTTTTGCAAAAAAGGAAGGTTTAGGTTTAGGCGAGAGGTGAGGAGGGGACGTTGAAAAAAAATCGCTTCCTCTATATACTAGGAAGGCTTTTTTAAAGGAAGGGGAGCGCTGCAGTTTTCTGCATTCTGATGGGGGCAAAAAAAATTCGTGGGAGAAGCGAAAAAAAAGAGTTTGAGAACTAAAAAAAAGAGAAGAGAGGGAGGAATGACGGAAACTGCCGAAGTTGCACACGAAGTGCATTCGGCTTTCGGGGTTAGAAAATATAGAGTGGAGGGGTGGTAGCAACTACGAGGGAGAAGTTTTACCCCCCACCCTACACTGTGTGCAAGTGCAACCAAGATAACCCCCCCATCTACTACCACTAGCACTCGCTGACACACACCAACACGCATACACACCACCCCACCACCTTCAGCTTGATATTAACAAACCCTTCCCTTCCAGTCTGCTAGTGGACTTGGTTCTTGTATCATCTTAAGAGCAAAAACAATCAAGTTGAAAATTCAAAAGAAAACTTAAAGGAAATTTTCTCAAAAAATAACGTTCATATCAAAATTAAATACTCTTATGTAAAGCAATCATTTAGTATTTTAAAAAATTCTCGTTGAAATTATTTTAGTGTTTACATCGTCGTTTATGTTTTATCGTTAATTTAACGTATTTTAATTAAAAAAATAAAACAAAATAAATTTTAGTGTTTTCGTCGCCGATCTGCCGGTGAAGTCTGCCAAAACGTTCGTCCTTTCGTCTCCTCGGACTCATGCACCCCTACTTTCCTCGCCAAGATTTGGTAAATATTTCCTTATCAATTTAATTTAATTATTTTATATTTTTTCTTTTACTCATGTTTTATGCCTAAAATTAAGCATTTTTTTAAATTAAATAATAGACTAAATTTAATTATTACACTTTCCAAATTTTTGATAATAAATTGATCACATTAAAAGTTGAACGCGTTTATTTATCAATCCGAATAAAATAAAATTTTGCATTTTTTTTAAATATATTATTTATTATTATTAAAATAAAGAAATACAAATAGTTTCCGTTTTGAATCAAATTAATTAAAAAAAAAACATTTTATATTTACTTTCTTTGTAAAATTTATATTAATAGCTTCAGTTAATGAATCTCTAATTTTGTTATTTTAACTATTTAAATGTTAAATAGTTGTTATTTTGTTATTAATTTTGAGTTTTTGTTATTGTTATTTATCTGTGTTGTTATCCACGTGACTCGTATAGACGTAACCTTCCCTAAGTTTTCTGTGTTTTCCTCTTACTCGACCTGCCTTTAGAACAATGAATGAAACCCAGCTAGTCCTTTATTTCATCATTTTTATTGAAAATGTTAAATTTTGAACGTTTTAAGTCAATATTTTTATTTTATATATAGATTAAGATTTTTTTCTAATTCGTTAATAAAATAAATATATTTTAATATACTTAAATATTTTTTTAATAAATAAATATTTTCATTTATACCACCTTATGATTATATAAGTAAAATGTTTCCATTAATAATCTACTTAATCATGATATTTTTAATATTTCACTTTTATATGTTTGGCAGTTTTAATATTAAGTTATATAATAAACTGCATAGCTGATAACAAAGAGTTTTCGTTATTTTTGATAATATTTTTTTTTTTACATTTAATCATTAGTTCCTTAGGTAAATAGAAAATATGTTTCCACTCAAAATCCGATATCGGGCTTTCACCTTATTTGTCCGGTTTTTTTTAAGATCTCCGGAGTTGTTTTTATCAAATTGTTTGTATGTGTGTGTGTGTGTGTGCGTATTATCACCGTAGATTTCAATCTATTTATGTTAGAGATTTGATACTTTGTAAGAAAATCAATGTTTATATTTAGTTGTGTTATCCAGAAAAAAAATTGTATGGCGTCATTAATGACATAGCAAAAAAGACACTGCAATATAAAGTAAGGACGAGCAAAGCGAGTCCTGAGTGGACAGAATGAGCGTTTTAAATCTGATAGTAAGAAGAAAAGTTCCGAAGGATCCGTCCCTTACCCATTTTTTTATTTATTTCTTATGTTCCTTAACTTTGTACATTTTAATATATATTATATATTATATATATAATATATATATATAATATATATATATATATATATATATATATATATATATATATAGCGTATAATGTGTAGCTTTAATCGTTTACGTTTAATGTTGTTACATTATTTATAATGCATTGTATTCATTTACTTTTGAATTTCTAGCTATGTTGATTTGGTACTAAGACATTTATTTTATATCAAGCATATAAGCAATAATAATCTGAACCACTAAAACAATTTTTTTTGGTATAACAACAACATAATACATAAATAAACGAGAATTTTGAACAAGAACTATTCATATATTCATGTATGTATGTAAAATGATATTAAAATTAAACCAAAATAAACAGTTTCTTGTTATAAACACGAACTTGAACTACATAATTCGATATTAAACAACCATTATATTAATAACATACTAATTGCATTTCGTTCATACTTATAATTATTATATTTCGGCGCATAATAATTATAGAAACCACGCAATTTATTTGATTATGCGATTACGACTATTGTCGTTTAAGCAGGAATGTATAATTATAGGAATAAAAATTTATAATATTTTTATTACTTTTTAATATTCACCGGTACTGATGATGACCGTTAACGGTTGAAATTTGGCTTTGTTATTAGTAACTATGATAATTGGAGAGACGAAAACTTGTTTAGTTTTATTTCTTTTTTCTTTCTTTTGTCACCATCAGAAATATTACCAACATTTTCAATCAAAAGTAATACTTTCTTCGCTCTATGATAAATAGTTAATAAATAAATAATAATAATAATAAATAAATAAATAAAATCTAACGTGATAAAGAGTTCCTGTTATTTGGTATAACTTTCTACATTGTGCTTAATTTATTTACTCAAAGCACTTTCTTCTTCCCAAAGCACTAAACAATTTGGTTTATATGCTTATTTTATTTACTCAAAACACTAAACTATTGGTTTATATGCTCATTTTATTTACTCTAAACACTAAACAATTTGGTTTATATGCTTATTTTATTTACTCAAAACACTAAACAATTTAGTTATATGCTTATTTATTTACTACTCAAAACACTAAACAATTTGGTTATATGCTTATTTTATTTACTCAAAACACCTAAACAATTTAGTTTATATGCTTATTTTATTTTTCTTATTTTTATCTTTTAATTGTCAACCTTCATTTCATACATGAAGAATCACTTCTATAAAATGTCTTTAATATTAAAATAAGTAGAAATTGACCCTTCGTCAGTTTAAAATAACTTACTTTGATTTTGAGATGTGCTAAGTCCTAACATGGTTATTAAAACATTGAATAAGCAGACCAATTTGGTGTCAGATCAGTTTCACACATACGATACTGTATGTATGAAGCCATCTCATAGGCAAAATTATCAGTTAAAATTCGCTAAATACGATATACTGCTATGAAATAAGTAGCTACAATAGCTGTGAATAAGTTATTTAAAAACTCCAAAAAAATAA
This sequence comes from Microvelia longipes, assembly GCA_018340805.1. Taxonomy (NCBI): domain Eukaryota; kingdom Metazoa; phylum Arthropoda; class Insecta; order Hemiptera; family Veliidae; genus Microvelia; species Microvelia longipes. The sequence continues at coordinate 16,843,107 of JACMZG010001913.1, read as the reverse complement.
AAACAGTTTTATTTAAATTTAATTTTCTTATACTATATGAGAGCAATATAATTTTTTGAGGGGGCTAATTTCAAACCAGCTGGAGGAAGGGGTTAAGCCCCCTAGCTCCTCCCTAGAATTGCGTATAGCAATAATATAAGGATTTAAAATAAGTCGTACTTTCCTCATAAATAGTGATAAATCTCCCTATTATATGATTATACATATAAAAGTATGTATATATAAATACCAATTTCTCTAAAATAAGAGATATCACATCCTTGAAACTTTTTGAGCATTGAGCACTAGTATGCAGTGTTTTAATGTAAAAATATCAGATTTTTAAAAGTTGCCCCATCAGAGTTATAGCTTGTCAAAATAGGGCAAAAATTGAAAACATACTACTTCCGGCACACTTAAAAATCATGAAGGGCTGTAAATATAAAAACCTAATAATATTTATGTTAAGGGCACTCTTTGGGGTCATCACTGTAAAAATATCAAGATTGTGTTATTACTATTTCATATATTTTTTTCCCATAAAAATTGGCCAAAATTTGCCTATTTTTATGCATTTTTAGGTTAAATAAGCTTTGCACGCCTTCACACCCAAAACAAAAACCAGGTATTATTAAAAATATAGTCTTTCCTGGTTACAACAGCTGTTTTTTTCATTCAATTATCTCAACTAATAAACAAGTTACAGTTATTTTAAAATTTACAAAAAATGAAAAAAATTACATTTTTCAAGAAACAAACAAGCACTGTCGAGAAACGGATTAAGATATTGAGAAAATTCGACCATTTCCTTTAGAATAAGCAAAAGACAATAAATAGATAAAGTATCATTCACTTTTAAATTTTGACCGCACAAAATTGGCTGATTCTTCATGGAATGGCCCTAGAATGTGTAGACATGTATGTATGTGTTCTAAGCTACATTTCGTTGTCATCTTAGCTGTTGTATGCATATATGTTTTATATTTTTTCCTTTTTACCAGGTAAGGGTTCAATATTGTACTAAATAAAAATAAGTTTTCAAATCTGCCTCTCTTGATCCAATTTAAAGAGTCTCTTGACTTGATGTTAAGTTTTCAAATCTGTTTGTTTTCATTAGATTTAAGGTGTCTCATGCCTTGATGTTATGTTTTCAAATCTATTTGTTTTCAGTTGATTAAAGGTGTCTCTTGCCTTGATGTTAGGTTTCAAATCTGTTTGTTTTCATTGGATTTAAGGTGTCTCATGCCTTGATGTTATGTTTTCAAATCTATTTGTTTTCAGTTGATTAAAGGTGTGTCTTGCCTTGATGTTAGGATTCAAATCTGTTTGTTTTCATTGGATTTAAGGTGTCTCATGCCTTGATGTATGTTTTCAAATCTATTTGTTTCAGTTGATTAAAGGTGTGTCTTGCCTTGATGTTAGGTTCAAATCTGTTTGTTTCATTGGATTTAAGGTGTCTCATGCCTTGATGTTATGTTTTCAAATCTATTTGTTTTCACTTGATTAAAGGTGTGTCTTGCCTTGATGTTAGGATTCAAATCTGTTTGTTTTCAGTAGATTTAAAGTGTCTTGCGTTGATGTTAAGTTTTCAAATCTGTTTGTCTTCAGTGGATTTAAGGTGTCTTTTGCCTTGATGTTAGGTTTCAAATCTACTTTTCTTAAGTGGATGTTAGGTGTCTCTTGTCTTGATTTAATGTTTTCAAATCTGTTTCTCTTCTATGGTTTTAAGGAGTCTCTTACCTTGATTTTAAGTTTTCAAATCTGTTTGTCTTCTGCGATAGATGCAAGTTGTCTCCTTTTTGTTAAGTTATTAGATCTGATCGTTACAAAAAGAGGTGCCATTTTAACCCCCCCCCCCTGATTAGAGCCTGCTCTTATCATTATTTGCTGTTCCATTTTAACTTATTCTTTATAATAACATTATGGTTAACGCCTCATACTTTTTGCGGAATGGCTTTAATTTGATCTTTTATTATTTAATTGCATTTTCTATTTTACTTTCATATTTTAGAAAAGTCTAAGTCTAATATAAAGAAGTAATGTTTGAACGTAAATAAACTGACACATTTCAAGGACTAAAACATAAGCTATCACTTATTATACATTTATTTTTATTTTTTCTTTTAAAGTTGGTTATATTTTTGAATACCTTTTAATTAATAAATTTATTTAATATTTCATTGAGAAATAAAAACAACTTCACAATTATTACTTCAACCAACACGCAATATACTTATTTTAGTTACTAATTTACTTGAATTTTTGTCACTTTTTTTTAACAATTTGGTATTATTACTTTTTTCTAAACACATATTAATGTGTATAAAAAATTATAAAAAGAAAGAAATCGAAACCGATAAAGGTAATAATTAATACTTTAAAATTAAAGGAGCTTGAAAAAATGAAGGAAAAAACCCGAGAAGAAATTATGTTTTTGTTAAATCTAGAAAATCTATTTTTTTTTGTATTTTCTTTTTAATTATTTATAAGAATATTTTTTTTATAACTTAAAATTCTATTCTATTCTATACCATTTAGATTTTAAAAAATAGGGGACATTTTAAAGTCATTTATGAATTAATGTGCAATTAGACGAATAAAGAAAAGTTAAAAAATATGTATTTAGGGAAATTTACAAAGAAAACCACTTGTAACCTTTTTTTAAGGAACTGCGTGTTTCTATAAAAAAAAACTTCATTTTCGACTTAGTAAGTTTCTTTTAATATTTTTTTTAAGAATTAAATGAGATTTTTTTTATAATCACAAGTGTACATGACCCACCTTAAAAAAATTATTTAGTGAATTAAATATTATAAAATTGCTGCTATTCTTGTTTTTGTATTAAAAATGCATTTTCTTTAATTTTTTAACGTTTAATTGCTTAAATTGTGAAACAAAAGTGTATTTTGTAGCCTCATAGAAATTTTAGAAAAAGTAAAAACATTTTTATGCAAATTTTGAGAAGAGTTGTTTAATGATGTTTCTAAAGGTCCACTCAAATTTCAAAACATGGGTTGTAATTAAAACGTAATTGATTCGGTTAAAATTATTTTATTTAAATAATAGAAACCGACCAAGACTGAAGAAATGTTTAGAAGTAGTGGATCTCGCTTAGTAAAATCAGTTTTTAATAAAATTGAAATCTGTCAAGTTTGTTTACATAATTTTTATAAAATTGTAAGCTTTCAAGTTAGTTTACATTATTTTTATATATTCATGATGAAAATTCAATAACTTATTTGAAGCTATCGAGTTTCTTTAAATTATTTTATTTTGATTTAAATTTTAGTGTACAAACTCTTGATTATTCCTCATTCCCAAACAGATAGAGTTAATAAGGTGATATAATTGGAGTTATAGTCCGGCGGTGACGTCATTGCAGGAATAGAGAATTGTCAATATAATTTGCCTCTACACATTCCTACAATGACTTAACACTTCATTGTACTTTTACCTAAACCTCCAACTGTGTTTGGTTTGTTCGAATAGAATAACTTTATAAATATCATCTTGTTTCTTTTCGGCCTCTCAATCTAATGGAACTTTATTTACCCTTATAGTTATAAAAGTAATTGTTGTTGCATTGCTTAATATAAAATGTTAAAAAAGTTTATTTTTAAAAGTTACAAGGCTGTGAAGGAGGTTTTTTTTACCGTGGCGACTATATTTACTTTTGAGCGATACAGTACTTCATACGATTAATATATTAATTTATTTTTTTAAATTGATCCTAATTGATTCTGTGCGGCTTCCTTAAAAGATACATCTAACTTTAGCGTTTGATTTTTTTGTTTATTAATGTAAACTCTTTCTGTATAGCTAATTTTTGTCATTGTAATAGATCTACTTAACTATCAATTTGTAATTGATAATTACAATAAAGGGTGTCAATCAGAATAGATTAAAACTTGGAGACTCTTTTATCAATACTATCAATAAGGCAGCGGAAGTGGAGTTAATTTTAGTAAAAAGCATCAGTCTCTCCAAAAAATATATTTTCATAGTTTCATTTGCATATTCCATTGTCAAATAGACTTTTATTATTATTATTATATTACTTATAAATGTTTTATGCTGATATTTATATTATACTGTATGTATGCTTTTAAAGTAATAAATAAATCTTAAATTTAAATTGCAAACCGGCTATAAATCTACAAAGGTCATCGTCAGGCCTAAATAAACAAACAATATTGGACTTAGCTAATCTAAAAAATAAAAGGTTAAAAGATCACAGATTAAAAGGAAAAAAAAATAATAAAAAAACTAATAGACAAAATAAAATTAAAACCAAACAAAATTATTTTTATTTTATTACACTTTTATCACTTTTTAATTGGATATAGGATTTAGATATCACCACATCATTAAATAAAATAAAATAATAAAGGTATTTGTAAACATCACTGGCTTCATGGAAGTTACATCTTTAGTTAGAGTAGCTCATCTTGAATGAAACATAAGAGAGCCCTCGTAATAACTAGTATTGTACTTAAAATAGTAATTTATCATGTAAAGCTCTTGAATATGAGCTTCATAAGTACCTCTTTACTTCACTCAAACCTTTCTAAGTTATAAGGGCTTACAAACCTATATTTATTACCTACTACTATGTATTGAAGGATATCATCGGTTTTATAGATTTTAACAAGTATTTTTACTTCTCCTTGCCTACTGTCCTAGGTTTAAGGAAGAGTATTGTGGTCGCCTTAAAAAACCGGAATTGAGGATTCATCATGATTATCCGTTTAAGGCGATTAAACGTCATGACGTTCTGATTGTCATCTTGCTATGTTACTGTTAGTCTTGTGTGTTACTGGGTTTTTACTGTGTTTAGGTTGTTACTGTTTTTTTTTGTTACTCCCGCAGCGTTTATGCTAAAGAAATTAGCACACAGATTAGAAAGTTACTTCACAAAGTTAAATTTCTATGGATTAGAAACTTAGCACAAAAATGAGACCCTAGGTCTAATTGTGCTTTTGAACGGCCGAAGACTTTATTATTATCGTCAGACAGTAAAACACATTATACATTAGTAGTAATAATTCCATAGCTAATCAACGTTTAGTTTCTAAATTATTATCAAACATACACATTTATTGGTGCAACACAAAAAATATGGTATGGGGTTCCTCGGAACTTTTCCTCTTTACATCGGATTCGCTTCTACTCTCATCTTCCCTGCTTCGGACTCGTTTCGCTCGTCCTCAGAATATACAATATGCCAGGTTTATACTGCAACATGTATTCGGACTTGATTCGCTCGACCTCGGATAGTAAATGCATCCGTTTTATTCTCAGCGGTCACCCATACAGCACTGATGCGTTCAATTATCCTTAAGTTTTATGATCCAACAAAAATTATGGATATGCTTGTCGTATTAAAACGAAACTTTGTGTACTTCATTGTTAAGTAAAGGTACTTGTACTAAATTTGAATGAATTGAATTATTTATTTTCTGATTTTGTACATTTTTTAAAAAACCTAAACAAGTCATTAAAAAAATGAACTAATACCGATAATGAGATGAAAGTTAGCTCATATGTTAGACTTATATATAGTTACATGCGTGCCAAATCTCAATCCGATCGCATCACTTTTCCGCACTTATAATTTATCGAAATTTTTGATGAGTTATTATTGCGGGTTAGTGACGTCATGAAAAATTATTTTCTGAATAGCACAACTACAGTGGTAGACTGATTTTTGTACAAAGTTTCGGTAAATCTTCGGTATACGGTGCACCCTGTTATCAATACTATATATCGATATATTTTTAGTTACGCGACACGTAAACGAGAACTGAGCACTTAAAAGATAAGCAGCGTCGTTAAATTATTAATTATAATTAAAACATTAAAGAAACCCAAACAACAAATAAATGAAAACATTAACAACAAAAATATAATAAAAAACCTGAAAATAACAAACACAAAAATACGTAAAAAATACGCGTAACATAAAATTAGATGTGGTGTATCATAGATTATTCTTATGAAAACATAGTTAAAACATTATAAAAACATAAAAAAATATGAAAATAGTTTTTGTTTTCATAAACAAAAAGTTTTGAAAAAATTTTTTGTGTTTTTATTTTACAACAAATAAATAAAAACACAAACAACAAAAAAACATTTAAAAAAATAATAAAATATGTTCCTACACGTAAAAGAAAAGGCATATATCGATTATTCCTACGTCATATCTCTAAACTAAAAATATATCGATATTTAGTATTGATAGCAGGGTGCACCGTATACCGAAGTTCAGCCAAAGTTTCAACTCTCTAGCATAAATGCACTAGGAGCTACGATGATAACAGACACACATACATTCAACTTTGCAAAAACCACTCAGGAGGCCTTAAAACGGCTAAAACGCAAAATTTCGTTTTCATCCCGATTTCGGAATTTTCGCGAACACAATACTTTTCCTATATGTCTACAGTATAAATAAGGAAAAGTAAAAAAGAGTTTGTTTTCATCTCCGTCATGCCTTGAAGGTTTACCGCAAAAAATTATATTTAAAAAAGTCATATGAGATAATGATTAAATATAGTGCTAGTGCTAATATTTTCATAATTAACTATACTAATAAAAAACTAGGCTGATAAGTATGATGATGGTTTTCAAATGCTTTTCTTAACATAAAATAAAAGTATTACACGTTTATATAAATAAATACTAAACTGCTTTATTAGCTTTTTAAGCTGTAGCTTACCTAACGCTATGGAATTCTAGATATTACGTTACTTAATATTTCTGTAAAATTATACCACCGTAAGCTTCATCAATGTCAATCATGACGGACGTGTTAAGCAAGTCCGAAGTCACAACACCCTAGACTAACCTCAGAGTAACAATTGCATTCTAAAGTTGATCGCAGCGAGACCGAAGCAAAAACTACCACGAGCTTTGGATAATCTTGACATTCTAAGGTCGAGCAAAGCGACTCTGAAGTTGTGTGTCTTAAATACCCTGTAACAGATTTTTTACCGGATTTTTTTTTCACCTCAAATTTATTTCCTTGCATATTAGCAAATCCAATGTGATGAGGAAAAGTATCGACGTACCCCGTTCACGATTTTTTTAATTACTCAAGACTTCTATTAGTTTTAAAAACGGTACCTATCCGACCGAGCAATGTGTACTGCCTGCCTTTTTCTCAATTTTTAAATTTAAAGATATTTGCCGCAGGGCTTTTTAAAAATTAAATTAAGGGTGGAGGAAAAATCACTAGATGGGAAAAATATTGGGAAACATTTCAGAAATACGGTTTGCGTGTTACACGTATGAATTATATTTAACAGGTTGGGCTGAAAATTGTATATTTCTGTTTAAATTGTAAATAGCTTTTGAGGTTTTTCCTTTAAGCGAATTTTCTTCGCTAAATGGGAAGGGCTTCATAGCGGTAATCGAACTGTGCGGAGTGTTTTAGAGGTTTTAGAGTGTTGCAAAAGTTTTAGAGGACCATCGGTACTTTCTCGCACGACTTATTATACACACGTATTAACTTTTATGTAATGTAAAACACGCATTAACTTTAAAGCGTATTACAGTATATAGCCTGGTAACTTTAAAGCGTATTACAGTATATAGCCTGGTAACTTTAAAGCGTATTACAGTATATAGCCTGGTAAATTTAAAGCGTATTACAGTATATATACCAGTATATAGCCTGGTAACTTAAGCGTATTACAGTATATAGCCTGGTAACTTGAAAGCGTATTACAGTATATAGTCTGGTAACTTTAAAGCGTATTACAGTATATAGCCTGTTAACTTTAAAGCGTAATGCAGTATATAGCCTGTTAACTTTTTAATGGTAACTTTTCAACTATTCAAGTAGTATTTCATGTTCAGAAAATACCACCGGTCATTTTTTGGAACCAAGTTTCATTTTATAGTGTAACACACGGCTAAAATCAGTTGACATCGTAAGAAAATAATGCCAGAGAACCAATGTCCGAAGACATGCTGTAGTATAAATTTGGTATAAATTGTATATTTATATTTATTTAGAATAAATTATATATCCTGATGACGAGCGAAGCGTGTCCGAAGTAGGGAGGATGAGCATAGCGAATTTGAAGTGATGAGGAAAAGTTCCGAGGTACCCCGTACCCGATTTGTTTTAATATGTCAGCAAAATAGGTTATCCTCTGATTTTTTTGATGAATTTCAACTCTCTAGCATAAACAGTGGGCGTTGTGCGTGTCTCACATGCACGCATGATTATCATGATGCTGTCTGTTAATCACTCAGATCCTAATAAAAGGGTCTGTAACGTAAAATTACGATAAAACCTGGGTTTTAGATTTTTAGAGGGACCGAATACGTCACTTATATACCAAGGATCTTGAATAAAGGGGATGACGCACTAAGTCGATTTGCCATACAAAAAAGGGACCCCATGGAAAACTGGGGGGGACCCCATTATAAGTTAGTAATACTGATAATATGACATTTGTTGCAATTAACAATATTTATGGTCTATTAGATAAAAAATTTTGACTTTTTGTTTTTTAATTGTTCCCAAATAAAATGATTATTTCTTTATTATAAAAATTATAGTAATTATATTTGTGTGCAATTTTTATAGCAGTTTTTATATTATTAAGACTTTTATTCATTGAATTGAGCTTAATTATAATTGATAAAATTACTTATTTAGATAACAATAAGTCTTTTTGATAATTTTTTTTAAATACTTTGTATTTTTTTTAAAAGCACTTAAATTTATGAATGTTAATTTTTCTTTATTTATACCGGTCTTATGGGATAGTAATTTGTTTACACCAAATTCTCTGATTAATTCCGGAAAGATCCTTGGTAGCATTCCACCAAACGTTTCTGTGCTATAATAGATAGCCCCTTAGAATAATACTATATATAAAAGGAGCTCAGGACCTTAAACACAATGTAATTCCACTGATAACACGAAAGCCGGTTGACTGGTGCACTTAAGTAATGCTGCCAACCTGTCAACAAAACATTATTTTAAATATGTGTCATAAATATCTATTAATGAATTAAGATCGTAAAGAATAAATAAATAATAACTTAAAACACCTGCTGAGTATTTAATGAAACCGGTCAAAGATGGCAAAAGGGTGGCGGAATACAAGAATCTACATTTAGTTGACGAGGACTTCTTTTAATATAATTTTAATTAAAAACGTGAAACTGCAATTTAAAATGCTTAAAATATTGTAATGCACCGATATTTATATTAGTATTTTATGAATAATCAATCATTAATAATTAATAATAGAACATAATAATTCAGCAACCGGAAGTGTTTCCAACTTTTGTTTTAGAAAATTGTATATTGTTAGGGTGGCAGCATAATTTAAGTGCACCAGTGAACCGCCTTTCGTGTTATCAGTAGTGCTCTTTCTATATATAGTATTATTCTAAGGATAGCCCTAACTGCTGTCCTGAGTAGAAGCAATAAACCCAACTATACTTTCTGTTTTGAGTAAATCCTGCACATTATTCAAAAATTCCAATCAGCTCCAGAAAAAATGTTGATTCATAATTATCTGCTACTTAGAGCTAAAAAAGTACCCGACTACATTTTCTCGATTAGGTTATGCCCGCACATTATACTGAAAATCCTAAGAAAAATTTAACAAAAAATATCGAATCACTATTATCTGCAACTCAGAGTAAAACTAGCATAAATACAGTAGGAGTTATGCGTGACACACACAGACAGACATACACACGTACACTCACACCCACAGATAGGATGATGAAAACCTCTCAGAATGTTACGTGCCTGAAACGGATAAATATGATTAAACATTGTTTTTGGAGTTTTAGGGTAAACAGAATATATTTCCTTATACCTATGGTTGTAGGGGAGGAAAGGCGAAAATCTGATTAAAAGTAAAACCCACACATTATTTGAAAATCCCATGCAACATCCCACAAATAGCTATTTTAACACAAAATCTCAAGACTTTGAGGAAACATTGGAGGAGTAGTACCAATATATTACTTCTTTTTCCAATTGGATTGGTAGAAGTTGGGAGGTTAGGAACTACTTAGCGTTAAAATATCTGATCAAATCTATATTTGTGGCGTTAAAATATCAGATCAAATCTATATTTGTGGCGTTAAAATATCAGATCAAATCTATATTTGTGGATGAGGTGGGGATCGATTCCGTAATCGATCCCCACCTCATCCACATCTATCATCTGAAGGCGTTTATATTAGGTGATTTCTATATTCTAATGATTATCAAAGCGAGTTTGAAGAGGTGGAGATGAGCGAAATAAATCCTATAAGGTGAGAAAACGTTCCGAAATGTATCCGAACGCTGTATCTCATTTTTTAATCTGATTCTGTTGTCATTTTGCTTGAAATTGCGTCTAAATTGTTGTTAAAACTGTGTCTTCCACACTAAGGCCCGTATTCAAAGGCATTTTCCTTAAGCAGTCCTTAAGGAAAATGTAAGGTTTACTGTTTAGGCAAGGAAAATGTTAGGTCTCCATAAGGAAAACCTTAAGGGTTTCTTAAGGAAATGTTAGGTTTAGGTAAGGAAAATGTCTTTGAATACGGGCCTAAGTCTTAGGATTGGTGGGAATCGAGCGTTTTTAAATTTACTCTCTTATATTGTTTATAACAATATTAGACAAAATATAATTTTATTGTAAATATATATTGTCTAATTACGTCTTAAGTTCTTATAAAGTTTGAGAAATGAGGCCCCATTCAAACAAAAAATGGTTTCAATGAAATTTTCACCCAAAAAGCTTTGCACATATATCCTCTGATTTTACTTAAAGCGCCAAAAGGTGCAATCTACGATCTTCAAATGCAGATCGTATACTTCTAATAAACTCTTGGATAAAGTTCGAGATTGAATAGAATAAAAACATCTTCCCTGCATCTTCCACGCAGAGGTGGAATGTAATAAAACACAGCCCTACAACAATTCACTTTAATTTTAATCACACATTTAAAAAAAACTTTTTATTGTACTATTTTAAGACCATTTTTAATGAATTCGGTTTTAATTGCCTCACAGTTCCTAGTTATTTTTTCCTCAATGAAATTTATCATTATTATTAAAATCCATAATACAATACAAGTTTTGTAAGGTAAGTTGTAGATATTAATGAACCTGGATATCCACTTGAAATATTAAACTTTATTATGGTAATAAAGGGAGTAATTATCTTATAATAGCTTCATTACTCTTATGTTTGCACTTCATTATATAAAAATACAAATCGGGTACGTGGTTCCTCGTGGCTTTTCTGCTTCAAATTGAATTCGCTACGCTTGTGACAACCCTTCAAACTTGCTTCGCTCGTCCTAAAAATATGAAAAATTATTAACTTATAATTTAGTATCGCTTAGTATTTAGTATAACTTATCTTTAGAATCGCTTCATCAGTCCTCATCGGACAGTTAAAAAACAGTTTTATTTCTAGCGGTCTAAATGTAAATGTAGCGGTAAATGTCTAAATCGTATTAGAATGACTTTGCATACTTCTTAAAGCGATACACTTGTGACAAATTTTCCTCAATGAATGTTTCAAAAACATATATTTGTCATTCAATCAAAAATTAAACTAATGTTGATAATGAAATGTAACTTAGCACATTTGATGATCTGATATATGTTAAGATTTGATACGTGCCAAATTTCAAATGGATTCGAACATTTTTTGGTGATTCATGTATGTTTGAATATTTTGCTGTTACCTGCCTCCGTAGCCGTGATCGTATAGTACTGGACTTGGGCTCCGGAGGTCTGGGGTTCACAGCTCGGGCTATGCTCTTAGTTTTTTATGAATAGAATTTGTTGTAAAAATATTTCGCCAACTTTAGCTTCACTTTGAGCATAGTAGATGTGACCCACCCGAGGTTGTTCCCCAAAGGCGAATACCCTGAAGGACCGAAAGGCCTTAAAACGGGCATTATTATTAATATTATATTAATTACTGTTAATGACGTCATAAAAATTATTTTTTACATTAACTTATATATAACACAACTGGACCCTGATTTAATTTTTAGCCAAGTTTCAACTTTCATTCAACTTTCAGCATAAACACACTGGGAGTTAAGATGATAATACACAAACCTACACACACAAATAGAACTCCGTACTATATATAAATAACCTACTATATGACTTTTTTTTAATCGAATCAATAAAAATTCCTTAAATAATCCTATTGTTAAATAAAGTTTAAATTTGTGGGTTCATAAAATTTGGCCGAATCAACCGAATGGGCCATTTACAAGACATTGGTTTAAAACGACCGAGTTAGCGTCCCTTAAAACCTTCAACGTTGTAATTATCACAAAAAATGTGCATTTTGTTTGACAAAAATATTTAACTTATCTTTTCAATATTCCATCTAATAATATACATCATATCACAATACTTTACTAGCAAATAATTAATAATAAATTAAGTAAATTAAAAAGAATTTAGCTATTAAAAAACTTTAATGAAGGAAGAGGTTATAAAAAAGATAATTTTGTGTTTGTGGTAACAATGTAATTTTTTTTTATTTTAATCAATAAATCTGCTAAAACATTTCTTCACGTTGAATGGAAGAGAGGACGATCTGGTCTTAATTCTGCGTAGTTAAATATATCAATAATCAAACCCTATTAAAGTGGTGTCTATTAAGATATTTGTCCTTCGCTTACCTAGAGCCCTAGACTAGACCAAAATCAAACTTATACTATTGGAATGAAAGGCTATCTATAACACCACATAACCCGATAAATAGAATAAACACATTCCAGGTAAGTTCTAAGTTCAAAAGTTAAAAGCATGCCAAAAGTTAAGGTCAAATAAATGTTTTACTTTATTTAACCATAAATTCAGTAGGACTTGATTTGTACCTGTACTCACAGGTAATACTTAATCAGAATGGTATTACACGTAGGTATTTTTAATCAATGTCCATTTTATTTTTATAATTTGAATCCTTAAATTAAATTTAATATTGTATTCTTATACTGCTCTCAGGGCCCCGTCGTCTTCCTGTGGCGCCTTCGCGCCCACAGGAAGTCGAACTATTACAACCTTGATAAGCGAAATAACATAACCTTGAACTATTCAACCAGATAGTTCAAGGTTGTTTTCTTTAATCAGTTCGATATATTACCAGTTTATGTGAGTAGCACACTGCACGATATAAGTGAATTTCCTAATGCATTAGTTAAAAAAACATGATATGTTTACATAATGTTATATATGTCAATTGACAAAATAAGAACTGATGCTGATAATAAATTTAAACTTCGTATGTTTGTTTACCATACATAGTAATCCATGTGTGTTTGATAGTTCCAACCCAAGCAAACAACATTCGCAAATTTTGTAATGCTTTGAATTGCTGTTTTACAAACTAACAAACTATAGACTTATGACATTAATTGAACATTAATGAGGTTGACTATTGTACCAAATTTCTTTCAGGTCCAAAAAAGCATTTCATACTTATTGTGCGCCATAGAAAGAGATTGAAATATATATATATATATATATATATATATATATATATATATATATATATATATATATATATATATAATATATATATATATATATATATATATTATATATATATATATAATATATATAATATATATATATATATATATATATATATTATATATATATTAATATATATATATATATATATTCATGATTAATAAGCCCCCAATTTAACACCATGACCCTAACCTCGCAGCAACATTATTAACCAGTAACTATACCTAACCTAATGTTGTACAAGCTTATGAACAAACAACCTGATGCTTATGTTCAAACTTAAACATAAGCATCACCCATTCTCCTCCATTCCAGCCTATCTAGAGGAACCCTCCTCCAGCATACTCCTCCGCAACAAATCATATCTCCTTGTCCGATCTTGCCTTTGGTCTTCCTCCGCTTCTCTTCACGTCTTTTGGATACCAATCCATTATTGCTGCACTCCATCTGTTGTCATTTACTCGAAGGATATAACCCGCCCATCTCCACTTTTTTTCGGTTACAATTTTACCTATATCGTCCATGCCAGTTTGTTGCCTCTCCCATTTATTTGTTTTCCATTAATTTTCAGCATACTACGTTCCATCCTTCTAACGGTGACCCGTAACTTTTGTATGCTGTCGTCTGTTAAAACCCAGGTCTCACATCCATAGATAAGAACTGGCTTTACTACACTGTTCCACGATTTTGTTTTGTGTGTGATGTTTAAATCCGACCGGAAAAATCTTCTAAAGCTATTATATGCTCCCCATGCTAGACTTATTCTTCTATTTATCTCTTTTTTTTCACACCTTCCTTTTAAGTTATAAGTTGTCCCAAATAGATGAATTCGTCTATCACATCTATGTTTTCTCAGCCAATGTCTAAAGCTATATTATAATTGTAGTTTATGGCCTTATTTTTTGTTTTACTAACATTGACTTTGAGCCCTACCTTTCTTGGATTCTCTATTAATATAATCATATATAATCGATATGCTTCATCCAATCCGCTCTAATGCGGAAAAGTATATTTATTGCTGTTTTTTTATACTTCTTTGAATTTTTTCGTGATCAAAGTTGTTTGTCATCCTCACGAGCAGGAATAATACAAGCTAAAATAATCACGCGGTTTGGAAATTTGTTACAACCTTAAATAAGAATAACCTTCATTCCAAAATTCTCGTTGTCAATTCTTGCAGCTCTTGCAAGATGCAGCGGAATCAAGAGAAACAGCTCCAACTTAGAAAACGTTGACAAATATGAGACGTTATTCATCACTCTAGGATGCAGTCCCACCATCCAATTACAATTCTGAATCCGTCTAACATTATGATTAAAATACTCAACTGATGACTGCATTCTGCATAGACCAAAATGAATCATCACCCACTTGTCATTTATTATTGTAAATTCCAATATTTGTAGATATTAACTAATTATTTTTGTTTAAATTATTTCAAAAGTAGGATAGAAGTATCTTAAATAATAATAATATAATATGCGTTTTTTAGTGTTTTATTTTGTATATGTTTAATAAATCTATTAAAAGACATAACATTTATTTTATCCCTGTAATATTAAACTTTGTATATTGTGACCTTGATACATAAACATCTATACACACTGCCCTAGAAAAGTTATCCATCTTGTATTCTAAAATACAACTCAGTATTACTTTATATTACTTAATTGTAGTATCTTTCGCAAACAAATATATTAAATATTTTCATTTGTTTTGCTTATAAAATTTAAGTAAGTATATTTGAAAATAAGTTTAAATTATTGTAATTTAATTTGTTTATAATTTTTATCAGCTGACATATATAATTGTATAGGATTATAAATATGGTTCGTTATACTTGCATTGTATGAGTGCATACGATGCATAACAATATATCATATATATATATATATATATATATATATATATATATATATATATATATATGGTGTTACTTTCATCGCATGACAGTTACACTCCTATCGTTCTCTAGTATAGCATGTACTGTTGTATTAACATATAATTTTTCCCCTTTTCTCTTACCAATTATGTGTTATAATATGTACGTACACTACCTACCTATATAATTAAACAATCACTTTTTATTAAACAATTATCATTTATAAAATAATAAATTAATTACAAAATGATTTATTTCAATTACATAGTGTGAAAATTGTTATTTGTTTGCTGTGTCGTTGTTTATTTTTATTAATTTAGATTTATTATATATTTACCTTACTTAAAACAATAGTTGTTGCGAGACTTGTTAATTTACGTTTAATGATTTTTTTAATTGCCATATAAATGCAGTGTTTGCCTTCGGCAACCCCCAACAAGTGGCCTTCAGCCTCTTGTTGGGGGTCATACTTATGAGTTAATAACGTCACACACAATGCATGCGTAAATTTGGGTTCGCGAAATTAACAAGGTTGATTTTCGTACCAAGTCTTATTTTGACCCCAGAAAGCGTTCGAAAGTTATTGTGCCCCACAGACTCGTCTATAGGAACATAAATCTCGTGCATTCACACACACACACACACACACACACACACACACACACACATATATATATATATATATATATATATATATATATATTCGTTTACTTAGATGTTCTTAACTTTTAAGTAATTTTTAGTAAATAACAACACTCACACACATGACCTTGCGGAGCGGCAAAGAGGTTTTAATTAGTTATATACTTAAAAACTAAAAAGTTTATTAATTAAGTGAATTCGATAAACCACAAGAACACAAATTGGAAACAAGTACTGATAAGAACTATCGAACTTACTGATAAGGACTCGTGGAGAAGAATGCTTCTTTCTTTTAGCAATTGTGCAGAAAGTATGCCTTTATATTGTTGTAGAAGATTTCTTCTTTCTTTTTGCAATTGTGCAGAAAGTATGGCTTTACATTGTTGCCTTTAACATGTGACTCATTTTGTACTACTTCAAACAAAATTTTTCTGTAAATATACCTTTAGTTAGTAAGGAAAAGCATAGTCTGCCAATCTAGAGTGGAGCTCTTCATATGAATGCGTTCGCTAAAAAATTAGAAAATCGAACAAATTCTGGTTTTCTTGTAATAATTGGTTTCCTGTAGATCGTGTACAAAACATGGAGATAATTTTTTTCGTCGTCAAAATCGGATAAATAAAACTTAAGTTATGACATTTGTTAAATGGCCAAAAAATGTACAAAAAGCCGATATTTTTCAAAGAAATTCGCTGACTTTGCATAAATTAACGATTTTTTCAGTGTTTTTGAAAGAGCCATAACTTTAGTTGCAGTCATTCGATTTTTATGATTAAACACTCGTTTTATAGAACATTTTATCACCCACTTATTTAAAAAAAAATTCAATTTGTGCGATTTTATAAAATTTTGAGCACGCTCAATCACATGAAGGGCTCCACTCTGGATAGGCAGACTATGTTTTTATTTCATAATTTAAGGTATTTTTTCAGAAATATTTGGTTTGAAGTATTACAAAATTTTTGTATTACTCTTGGACTAATATTTTTGGTGCATGCTGATTGTTACACAATGTAAATATTACGTTTTAATCGTTGTTTAAAATCGTTTTCATATATTACTTTGTGTCTAGTGAAGTAACAAACTTAAAGAGTAGAATCAATCAACATTTATTAACCCCGTAATAAAATTTTATGTGTCACGTTCTAATATATTTCCTCCGTTTCCCTTAGCGACAGAGCCTGAACTCTGTTGGCTGAATACTGAAGTATGTTAAAGCGAGAGATGTAGACTCTTAAAATTGAGGGGCCCAGTTCATTTGAATTTCTATATTCGGGGTAGGACCGCCTGTTAAAATCACTTCCTATTTGGAGACTTGTAGAAAAATTTGGTCGGTCATATCTTTTCTTTGTTTGAAATAATATTGTTTTGAATTACTAACTTAGTATGTTTTAAAAGAATATTATTACCTTATGATATTTGTTTGATTAATCATATTAATATAAACTATCATTGTATGATAAATTAATTGTATCAATGGTAATATTTTTTAAAGACACTAAATAATTAAAAACCGACCACTGTAAAAAGGAGTAGCGACGGGTTAGCGCCATCGTACGGATAGACGATGCCACACTCTGCAGATCGCAATTAATATGAGAGTATAATAAAGTTGATATTTGTAAATAACTCAATATAGTTTAAAACTCGAGTGTTGTCTACACTGCTTCTGATGATAATTATATTTAACAGCAAGTATAGACATTGATTAATTTTTAATTTTTTTTTTATTTTTTTTAAATTTCTTTAATTTGTGGGAAGAATAACGACTATAATAAAAATCGTTTACGGAATACCTCGCAAATTTCCCTTATTACATCGGTATCGCTACTCTCTCCTCAGTACTTCGGACTCGCTTCGCTCGTCCTCAAATTTTGGAAATCGCCAAATTTATATTGCAGTATCTCTCAGACAATAAAAACTTAGGTTTTATTTTCAGCGGTAACTCATCCAGTTACTAATCTCGCTGCTTAACTTTTATGAACTAAAATTCGCAGATATACTTATCTTATGGAAACGAAACTTATTATTCTTCTTTTCATGTACAGGAAATCACTTGTACTAAATTTCAACTCAAATTGATTGTTTTTCGGGTTAACACTTTTTATGAAACGTATATGAAAAACGTTTGATAAAAATTAACCTGATGCTGATAATGAGATAAAACTTGACATATTTGTTGGTCCTATATACTATTGATTACACTGGTGATCAATTTCAAATCGATCAATACATTTTCTGCGTTTTATGAGTATACTAAATTACTCTGGAGTTATAATTTCCAGATAATTACGTCTATTTTTTTTTGGATAGCATAACAAGACCTAAAGTTTTTTCCTAGTTTTAACTGTCTAGCATTCATATTACATATCCTGAGAGTTACGATAATAACAGACCCTCAAACACACACACGCGCAAGCTATTTGTGATAACCTCTCAGGAGGTGTTAAAACGCCTGAAACGGATAATTCGGTTGAAAACACGGTTTTTTTTTTTTTTTTTTTTTTTTTTTTTTTTTTTTTTTTGGCATTGGTCTACTAGGACCATACAGCCATGGAATAAAGTATGGTCCGAAAACACGGATATACTTTTCCTATACAAAGCTACGGTAGGAATTAAGAAAAGTAAAATCACAAGAATAGACTCTAATTAACCTTGTATAAGTATCTTATAAATTCAATTTAAGAAAAAAAAGAAAGATAGTTGTAAGCTTAATGGAATTACCTTGAATATTCAAAATGTATAATTAGCCCAATTATAAAACAGTAAAGACAAAAAATTATTTTTAAAGGTTCTAACTATTCTGTGATTTTGTTAAAACTGCATAAACAACATATAGATTTTCTAAAGTTGAAATAATTGGCCAAAGCTGGATAAGTTATTTGCATTTTCAATTAATGATTTTTATTTCATTTTTATTTTTAAGTACGGCTTTATACGATTTTACTGATAAGGTTCTTCATGCCTTTCCTATTAGCTTTATTTTAAAATTCTCATACTTATATTTTGAACACATTTACATTTAAAAAGTTTTCGAAAGTCAAATTTTTTTTTGGTTCGTTAAAAAAAGGGCAGACGTCACATAGGGCACTCGATAGACGTGTGCCATTTTTTTAGGTAGTATAAAAAAACTTACCTAAAAAAATGTAATTTGTTTAGATATTTAGTAAGGTTTTTTTCAGTATTAGCTCTATATGATTTCGAATAACCTGCTTCGGTATGTAAAAAATCTATTGTAACTTTTAGCGAACCCTTCATACCTGAAGGGCTCCAGTAAAAAAAATCTTTGTTCTCAATTCTCTTGAGAAGCAAAGGGGGATGCACCACTGCAACTTTTGAAAGGGTCAGATGTATTAAAGAAGGGGTCAACACTTATGAATAATATAAAGAAAAAGTTAAAAAATTGGTACCGTCAATTCAAAGTTCCCCCTTTCGGTCTATAAAGAGATACTTGGGATTTTCAAGTTATTAAAATGCTCTTCTCTATGCAACTCCCATATGAGGATATAGTATGCATGCAAACTGCATAGGAAACTGCATGCTTCTTATCTTCTTATTTAACTGCTTGATAAAATCTTTTCAATGCAAACAATAGGAAACTTGATACATTTTTTTACTTTTCCTCATTTACTGTGGGTAAATAGGAAAAGTATTGCGTTCACCATACGATCTGAAAATAAGATTTTACCGAGTTACCTTTTGAAATTTTCTATTCGTTTTTTATATTACAAAAGTATCCACTATATAAGTGCAATTAATATTCTTCCTTTATCTGATTAAATGTGTTACTCTAATTTCTGATAAATTAAATTCTAATTCATGGTGTTCTATAGAAGGTTTATTGCTGCCCCCAGTTGAAAAATTTTTACCTACTGAAAGTAAAAAAAAAAAATGTTTTAGGTTTTCCTCGTCTAACACTGCAAGCCAAAATCGGAAGCCTGGTCAGTTTAACTGAAGTATCTAACTACCAGATTGTTTCTACTATATTGCTATAAAATTAAAGCTGAATCTAAGTTTAAGCATCTGTAAAGACTTCAAATGATATACTAACATGATCACTGATCACCTGAAAACATTTACTTGGTTAGTCCTACACTTGGGCCGCCTGAGCTTAGCCCTGCTGGCTTTCTAATAAGATACTTTTGCTTATAAAAAAAGCAAAAGTATTTAGTTTTTAATAATTTTAAAAAAGGAACTTAAAATAATTTTATTCATTTTTAGAATACTATTATATTATGAATAATATAAAGAAAAAGTTAAAAAATTGGTACCGTCAATTCAAGGTTTGGTTTAACAGCGAGGGCACGTGTTGTTCCTAGTTTTCATTAGACTATATGATTCAGTGAAAATATATATGTATAATTTCTTGAAAAAGCATGAGAGGAACCATAGAAATCCACGGCTCTTCTGTCTAGATAAGATGAAATATACCTACACTTGAAATTAAAAGGAGTAGAACACTATCGTAGGGAACTGGCAAAAAGGGTGGGCTACTTGCTTGGAAGTTACTGTCACTCCCTCCTATATTACTACTACTACACACATTCTCACATATATAAATATATATAATATTATATATATTATATATATATATATATATATATATATATATATAATATATATATATATTCTTGATCAGTGATTCCCCCTGCTAAAACAATTCTTTCCATCCACAATGACCCCAATCTCACACAGTTTTCACAAGCGACCCGCTACCCACTAATGTGTTTCGGATTTTGTTAGGCTCAAATATTTTGTCAGGCTCAAAATACTTTTAACTAGCATTAAAAATTTTTTAAAAATATATTTGTGTTTGTCAAAAAGGCTGCTACTAGAAAGGTTCAATCATAGAGGTTTTTTCTTGTTTTGGTATCTGTATTGGTACTTTTGACTTAGACTGACGGCAACACTGACAGCAAAAATTCATACAACGTGTGAAAAATGTAGGATTTAGCAAGCATTTAGTCATGTATGTGACCGACATTTGTGCCAAGTTTCATCTAGTTATCTGCATTAGTTCAATTTTTATAAAATGACTTGTAAACGATTTTAAAAAATTGTATGAAATTTAATAATTATCTAGTTGAGTTAAAATTTAGTACAAGTGTATCCCTTTACATATAATAAACATGTTTACGTTTGGTTTCAATACTGCAAGTATATTTACGGGTTTTTTTAATGATAAAAGATAAACAACATCAAGTTAGGTTAGTGCTTGGATGGATGACCACTGGAAATAAAACGAATGTATTAAACTAATTTACCGAAATCTCACTTTGATTTTCTTTTTTATTTATTTAGGAACTTTTCCTCCAATTTGTGATATGCAATGTTTTCTTTATGACTTGATTCATTCAATTATTTTTCTATGCTAATATTTATTTTTTTCATTCACACATGTTTGCACTAAAATCTGAAACCAAAATTTTACCTGAATTACCGTTTTAGGTATTTAAAGACCTCCTGAGTGGTTTATACCAAGTAGTCTGTTTCTTGTCTCTTAAGTTGTATGTGGGTCTGTTATCATCCTAGCTCCCTGTGTGTTTATGCTAGAGAAATAAAACTTCAAGTCTATAATTCTGCTATCCGGAAAATATTCTTTATCTACTCCTTGTATTGTAAGTTCTACTTACAGTCTTGTTATCTCACACTGTAAATGTACTTTTACTCCCTAGGGAGGAAAAGTGAAAGTGTTGCCAACTTGACAGATTTTTTTAGTATAATTTTTAGGAATTTTAGGAAATTTTTAGGATTTTTTTCGGTGTTATGTTGGTACTACGGGCAGAATATACAATATACACACGCTAATGTTACAAAATGTTTAAATTACAAATATAGTATTACACATTATTCTATTGACAGCTTACAATAAAATAATGTAAAGATAGTGGCTTTATTCTCTCTTCATCAGAGTAATTGACATGGTAAGAATAAACTAAACTAACACAATAACAATTAAGGAGCTGAAGAATATATTAATAGCTGTTAGTATTAGTTCTCTAGTCGTAGATAAAATTTAATATGCAACAAGGGAGAAAGTTTTCAGCTCTTGTATTATCTCCCTCGTCAAGTCTCGGGAGCCAAAATGTTAGTTAACTCCCTCGGCAAGCCTCGGGAGCTAACTAGTTTATCTCCCTTTGCCTACCGGCCTCGAGAGCTAATGAAGTTTCCTCCTTCGGCGCTGCCTTAGGACGAAAATTTAACTTGAGCTTACTTTCATCCCTTGTTGCATGAATAACTATTTCTACAACGTCATTCACCGTCCGTCATTCTTAATAAAAAAAAGTCCTGAGGTACCCTGTACTCGATTTTTTTAAATTTTTTATTTAAATCCTTTAAATCAGAAAATTGTATACCTTGAATGATTTATTTTATAGCATTAAATTTTATGACTTGATTAATTGCTCATTTTTTTATAATTTATGGTTTATTTAATTGCCACTGTGAATAAGACTTTCTTGTTAATAATTATTTTTTGTGCTTTTTTCTTAATTCCTAGTTAATAATAAGTCAAGACATTGTGAGAACTGCTTCATATAAATCCACTTAACATAACGAACGAAATTTCATTTAAAAAATTCCGGTTTTGATTCCTTTTAAAAATGTCCCTTCTTTATCCAAAAAATGCATTTTTTAAAAAACTATTAATTCAACCCTCTTCCTCTAAATAAGAGGTGCATTCGAGTCCGAAAATTTTTTGAAAAATTGCACGAAGAACCGGTCTTGTTTGAATTTCGAGGGATGCACCCATTTTAGAAGGAAAAGGTTGTTCCTTAAGATGCAGATGCAGTAATTGAAATTATTTTTATTTGGATGACGTTTTTTAAAAGAATTTGAAATCTTTTTGAAAATTGCAGTAACTGGTTTTAGATTTTTCGACGGTGACCAACAACAAGGGAAAAACGATGCTATGCAGTTGTGTAGGAGGGTCAGATTGGAAAGACGTTGTTAGAGTTGAATTGCGAAAGGGATATTTTATATATGGCCCGAGGCCAGGAAGGTAGTTGCATCCGAAAGGGGCTTTTTGCTGCACATTATGCACCATTTTAGTGGATCTATAAAAGAAAACCTTTCATGCGAACTTTATAAAACATAAGAAATTACTTTGAAGTATAACTTCTAGCAAAACGAAATACTTTTAAGTTCTAGTTTTCAACTTATCCGACGTTTGAAATCATTTTTGAATTAAATTAACTGTGCCGCATTTGGCAATTTTATATTTCTTTCTTCATAAGAAATATTACATTAATTCATTTTTTTACTATCCCGTTCTTGGACTATCAACATTAAAAATATTTCTTTCTTGGTAATTTCGTGGATTAAATTTAAATTTTTCTACTTTGAATGGTCTAGTATTTTCTTTATAGTGTTGAATAGCAAGTTATATGTTGAAAAATATATTTAATAAAAGTCTATTGGCAAAATTAATGATAAAAGGTAATAATGCTATAATTTCTTTGTGGAACGAAGAAAAAACGTGTCCTGTAAGCTGGAAAATTCGGTCAGCTAGTACATTTTTGAGGTTGTAAGGTGTTCATAATTGATCGGCCAGCTATAATGAATTTAGAATCCGTTTAAGTTATCTGGCAACAATTGTCGGGTAACGATCGTTTTAACTACCCTTAGGGTGTAAACATAGATGATTGTTAAGAAGTGATCATTGATAGATGCTCTAACAAATGGGTCTCATCACTCCCTTTTTGCCATAATTTATAATGGCAATGATCTTTGTTAAGAAGTAATTGATAGATGATGTAACAAGTGAGTCTCATCTCTCCTTCTATTGCTATTATTTTTATGACAAAGAGCTTTGTTAAAAAGTAGTTATAAATTATTTAACAAGTGAGTCTCATCTCTCCTTCTATTGCTATTATTTATTATGACAAAGAGCTTTGTTAAAAAGTAGTTGATAAATTATTTAACAAGTGAGTCTCATCTCTCCTTCTTTTGCCATTATTTATTATGACAAAGAGCTTTGTGAAGAAGTAGTTGATAAATTATCTAACAAGTAAGCCTCATCTCTCCTTCTTTTGCCATTATTTATTATGACAAAGAGCTTTGTTAAGAAGTAGTTGATAAATTATCTAACAAGTGAGTCTCATCTCTCCTTCTTTTGCCATTATTTATTATGACAAAGAGATTTGTTAAGAAGTAGTTGATAAATTATCTAACAAGTGAGTCTCATCTCTCCTTTTTTTGTCATTATTTATTATGACAAAGAGCTTTGTTAAGAAGTAGTTGATAAATTATCTAACAAGTGGGTTTCATCTCTTCTTCCTGTGCCTTTATATATTATTGGTCAATATTTCCTTACCTTGATACATTGGTTTGGTTGATACATTTGTTCATTTGATACATTAACCAAATTAGATTAATATAAATATTAAAGTCAATTAAACAATACATTTCAATTTGCTTTCACTGGATTTATGTCATTTTGGTTTTTTTTTCTCAGCCTTTTCTGTCGTGTTAAGGCAAAATTATTTCGCTCTTACGTGTGTCCTCCATAATGCATTTCTTTTATATTTACTTATAAAATGTATATTTTTTATTGTTAATTAATTTTAAAGTTTTTGTCTGTTCACAGGTAAGTTATTTTCTGGGGTGAAATGGTAAAGTTGATATTTTATTTAAATAACATTTCAGCTGCATTGTTCTAGAGTTAATATAGAAACGTATTATTACTTATAAAATCTTCAGCATTATTACAAAATCAGGTCTCCAATTTTATAGGAATCAGTACTCAGATAAAGGATGTACTGATGTTTTTTCTTAAATGTTTCACATATATTTTTTAGATACATTACTCATTACATTTACCGTTTTAGCAATTATCTGTGTTAATATGGATTCTATATTTGCTTTTTTATTGATTTCATTTGCCAATTTATTTTTAGATAGCCCTACAAAAAAAAATTGTAATAAGGACCTATCTCAACTCAGTGGGCTTCCGTTTATAACCGTTATTTAGTCATTCGAAAATGTCATATTAATTTTGGGTCTTCAATTCGTTGGTCCTCTTATAGTATCTCCGTTTATTTGGGACTCCAATTTGATGGTTTTCCACTAATATCTCTGTTTATTTGGAACTTAAATTCGTTGATACTCCACTAATATATGTTATTTGGGACTCTAATTCGTTGCTTTTCCACTAATATCTCTATTTATTTGGGACTTCAACTCGTTGGTACTCCACTAAGATCTTATATATGGGACTCTTATTCAATGGCCCTGCACTAATATCTTGTTATTTAGAGAATCAATTCAATGTGTATTTGCTTATAATTATGACTCACTGTAATAAGGATTCTTACTTACATTGAACCTCAATGGACCTCCGCCTATAATCCTTAATTCCAGGAGGCCTCTGCTTACTAGAGAATCAATTCAAGAGGCCTAAACTGATACCGTAGTTCCAGGAGGCCTCTGCTTACTAGAGTATCAATTCAAGAGGCCTAAACTGATACCTTAGTTCCAGGAGGTCTCTGCTTATACCAGAGACTCAATTCAAGAGGTCTAAACTGATACCTTAGTTCCAGGAGGTCTCTGCTTATACCAGAGACTCAATTCAAGAGGCCTAAACTGATACCTTAGTTCCAGGAGGTCTCTGGTATAGACCAAGAGCCTAACTGATACAGGAGGTCTTGGTTATAGACTCAATTCAGAGGCCTAAACTGATACCTTAGTTCTAGGAGGCCTCTGCTTATACCAGAGACTCAATTCAAGAGACCTAAACTGGTACCTTAATTCCAGAATATCTGCTTGGACCTAGTTTAAGTGTCCTCCCGTTATAACTCAATGAGTTGACTTCGTTGAATCATGGGACTAATTTAAAGAATCTTCAATTATACCACAGTTTTATAGGCTACTTAGATCTAGAACTGATTTTATGGAACTTCGTTAATACCTTAAATCAACATGTGTTTACTTTTTCACTTTTTACTGTACTTACTTCATAAGGTTTACGGTTTAAAAAATGCGTAAGGAATGACTGGTAAATAAAGACTAAATAAATAATGTTCATGTCTTGTATGCGCTGTGAAATGATAGTAGTAGTATTATATATAAATACTAACTATGTAGTATCTTAGTAGTTGGAACTGTCTTATTGGAAATTTATATATTTTCAAATAATTTCCCTTAACATTATTTTTTGGTTAATCTTTTTTTTTAAAAATATAATGAAAAATGTTTTTGTAAATATTTATATTACTATTGGATTTACTTAGTTTGTGAAAAGATAAAATGAAAATTCTACTTTGACTTTTTCCTTTCCTTGTTTATTTATAAAAGGCTAAAAGAAGGAAAATGCATGGTTCATTTCCTTTTAAACTTCCTGCGCCTTAGAATTTTAGTTTTTTTTGTGCAAAGCCTTTTTCTAGTTTGTTGTTAAAAAAAATTGGTCCCATAATTTTTGAAAAAAAAACTTTTAGTGGGTTGGGTCTTACGTTCGATCGAAAAATAGGTGGAGCAACATTTTCTCCACCCACTTCTTTACGAAAAAATTTCTCAAAATTTTCAGAATGGTTGTTATAAAGAAAAAAGTAAAATTTTAGTTTCGTGAGGAAAAAAATTGTAATGACTTTTTTCGTCAGGGGGACGGTTTCTAGTTTGGGGGCGGTGGGCGGCCATACTAAGGAGGCGGCTCCAAACTCCCACTTTTGCTAAGGTTCCTTTTTCTGCCACCTCCCTAACTTTAAGATTCTAAAGGAAAAAAGTCTATTGCCCCCTAAACTAGGGCCTCCTAGAAACTAAGTAAGTACAAAATACTGGATTCATAGATCCATTATCATTTTAAAAATGAAACTTTAAATTAAACTTAGTCAAGTCGGTTTTTCTGGAAAAGTTGTAAACTTTATGCATTATTTAATGATTACGTTTACGTTCAATAAATTTAATTGTAAAAATATTATAATTTTATTACTCTAAGTTACTTAAAAACTTTTTGAAATTTATCATTATTATTATTTTACTTCATAAATAAATTAATTTCTTCTCCTTAAAATTTGTCTCGACTTAGTTAGGTTTCTTAATGTTTTAAGTAAATTCTTTAATTAAGATCCCCCCACTTTTGTGTTAATTACATTTATTTCACTTGAAATCTATCCATTCCATTTTTGAAATGACAATGTGAGTTTTTGTCTTTTAGTCTGGACGTCAAGACCTCAAGCCGCTGTTTAGTATCTTCTTAGCACCTTTCACTCGTGAGGTCTTTATTTAAGGCTTGCCAGTTAAGTTTCTTAAATGTGCTCCTATACAGTCTATCGTTTAGTTTAAAAATCTTGATAGGTCAGTTTAGACACCACTGATTCTTAAGAAAAAAATCCCTGCAAGAAGGGACCGGGAAAAAACTATGTAAACAAATCAGGTTATTTTACCCGTATTTTTTGGCGATGTTTTTTTACAATTCTTTTGTGTAGTTTAATTTTAAAATATCATTTTAAGATTAATTTGAAAGTAGTTTTCAAAAAGATGTAATCAAAAGAAGAAACACAAACAAAGTGAACGATTGCCGGGAAGAAGGTTTTTTCCCTACAGCGGTTATTTATTGTGGTAGGGATTTTTTTTCTCTTTTTAAGTGAGAGGTTGGCAGCGACTTCTCTGATTGGTCAATCCCCAAAATACTTATGACCTTGGGGCTTTTTAAACTAAACGATAAACTGTAGTTTTTCAATTTTCCAACTTAGTCCCGGTCTTAAGTTTTTCGTCATTTTCTTAATCTTGATCCTGGGGCGATTTAAATCAAAATAGTAAGGTTCTTTTTCTCCTGAGATAATAGTCTAGTTAATATTTTTGTCGAGTCTGGCAAGGAGGGTTCGCTGCCTGCAGTAGTTTTGCTATCACAATTGTCCAACCTGACAGAACTAAGTCTCGTTTAAACCTGATATTTAAGACACCACATGGAATTTAGAACAACCTAGGACAATTTTTCTAGGACAATGGTTGCGTGTTCAACAAGATTAATTTTTCTTATAAAACCAATTTGAAGGTTATCTGTCACAAATCTCTACCACACAGGTAGCTTATAACGTTCAGTATTTATCTTACAATTAAAGATTAACGTGAAGAGATTTCTGGAAGAGCTTGCTTTTTTTATATTTAGTGGCCAAAAGTGCACATAGCACCCGGGTGACTTATCACTTGCATAATCTGGGATATTGTATGAACCATAAAAAAATTCAAGGAAGAACGGTTCGCATCAAATGAACTCTAAGACGCAATCATTCACCAAGCTAGGTTTAACAGCTTTTCCTTGCTTTTGGTTTCCCTCTTAAATATTCCGTACTTACTACTTACTTATCTAATATTTACTTACATTATTTTGTTATAAGTTTACATCCTATGAACGAGATGGATTTAGATATTATCACATGTGATAATATCTAAAATCAAGCAACCTGGTAACAATGTAGATCGTTTAAGGAGACTTGATCTATTAGACTACCAAATATCCGTTGTATCAGAGGTGATCACTATATGGATATGGATGTGTGATAGTACAATCCTATACATCAGGTCACATAGGAAGGGAATCTGGAGTAGATTAAGGTTCCATCTATATTAACCATCAATCATTTTAATCCTTATTTTTAACTCTTTTACACATTAATGTTTCTAATGTTTCTTATTTGTATAAATATGCTATAAGATTAATTGGGTAATATATATATGTATGTATATATATATATATATATATATATATATATATATATATATATATATATATATATATATATATATATATATATATATATATATATATATATATATATATATATATATATATATATATATATATATATATATATATATATATATATATATATATATATATATAACTCCACTTGGTAAAATATTGGGAGGATGCATATGTATCCTCCTTGGTATTATATTTCTGAAAAAAGCAACCTCATAACCTTATTTTGTCTTTGAAAAAATCGCTAAAAATAAATAACAAGGCTGCATGTTTCTCAAGTTAGCCAAAATCGACAAAACAAATTTTCAAGGAATATGAAACAAAATGATTTGTGTAGGTATGTATAAACAAATTGTATGCAATTTGTTAAAAACAAAATTAATTTACACAGTTATAAATTCAAATTTTAATTAAATTTCATTTGATGACAGTAATTAAATGAAATGAAAGTCATAAAAAACATTAAAAAAAACGTTAAAATCAATACAACTTAAAAATAAGATTAATTTTTCTTGTAAAACTCACTTGAAACATCTTGAAGCTTTTCTGTCACAAATCACTATTTAATGATAGTGTAAAATCAAATACAACAAGTGCTGTCTGACGTATTAATTTCAGAACATAAAAGAAGTTAATAGGTATAAAACCTGTTTTATTAGTTGTTTAGCTCTACTTTAAATTATACATTGAAGGCATTGATTTTTTTATTATTCTTTTATTTGTAAAGATATAGCTGTCATTTAAAGAGTCAGGTGGTTTAAATGTGTCTTTATTTTAATTGAAAGTATAGTTTCCCTTTCGATTTTTTCTAATAATGGTATTCGCATAATTTACTTTTGTATTACGTATAAATTAAATAATGATAAGTTTTATTGTTAGAAAAATTTGGTTTTGTGAGCTTGTATTAGGGTGAAGTCTTTTTATTTATTTTCAAAGGTTGAATCAAGTTTTTAAAGTAATTATATTATATTAGGTATTAAGTTTTATTCTATCCTTGAAACAAAATTTCATTTATATTGTAAAAGCTAAGTTAAGCTTTGTTGTTAAAACTTAAGTAAGTCAATTAGTCAAACATGTCAAATTGTAGAGAATAAAACATTTAAAAACTATTGATTATTTACATTTCTTCGCGCAATATAATTTTGTACCTGTTAAAGTTTTACAATGTTTAAAAATACCTTTCTTCCTGTTTAACTTATACAAATATAAAAATATTCTTGTTTAAATTACATTAAAATTCCGAATATTATTTTTTCCTTGTTTAACTAATAAATATATTTTCTTATTTAACTTAAAATATAATTACATATATAATTTCGTTCCTGTTTAACTTATAAAAATTAAAATTTTTCTTGTTTACATACAATCTAATTACAAATCTAATTTAATCTTGCTTAACTTACGATATCATTAAAAATATTATTTTGTTACTTAGCTCATCAAAATATTAATATATTTCTATTTAACTTTATTGTTTTCGCTGTGTACTAATATTTACTTATTAGCTTCAAATTCCTTATTCTTTATTCCACTTTGTTTAGTCTAACTAATAGAGTTTATTTGTCTATCACACAGTTCGTTTTGTCTTTTTATTAAATTGAAAACAAATAAAATTGAAAACAATTATTAAATTGAACAAAAAAAATGAAAATATAACATATGGGATGTATTGGTGATTCATTCTTATTGTACTAAGTTTGGATTTTACATATTTTTATTTAAACTTTTATTAAATAGTCTGCTCCCTGATTTTAGAAAGAAAACGATTGCTAATTATTAGCGCTACTATGTCCATTAATTTGTTGCTGTTGTTTCCATTGTAATATTTTTAGACTTCATAATATTAATAAAACACCCAAGTCTCTCCACATATAATATTTATTGACAGAGCCAGCTTTCAACCTTTCAGTCATCATCAGTGCCTGAACAATGAAAAAAATAAATCAATGACTACATCTAGTAAAAAATAAGAAAGAGAGAAAATAAATAAATAAAAAATGTCTAAAAATTAAAAACTAAAAACATACAATAAGTCAACAGAATAAAAAAATAAAAAACAAACCGGCGAACGATGTATAAAGGTAGTAAGGAGTCACTTGTTAGCTTTGAAAAATCGGACTGGTGGTCTCTTTATTTTTATTAGTTCATCTAGTAGAACTGAAGAGCCTCCCTCTCCTCTGGCGTTCAGCGATAAGGGCCCAAACAGGGCGTTATTCCTTTTAATTTCAAGAGCTTCTAAAAACGTAAGTTTCGGGCCCTTTTTAACTTCATGCAGCAAAGCTATTTCATGAGTGTTGTTATTCTCATGGCCATTTTCTTTTAGATGATCGTAAAACCGACTGTCCGGTCCCTTCAGGTGCTCTAATGCCCTCTCACCTATTTTCCTTCCTGATTGGCCGATGTACGATGCATCACAAACGCTACATTTAATACTGTATACTTCACTTGCGCTTCTTCTTTGTTTCATAATATTACTTTAGTCTTTGTAATATAACGGAGTGATTGGATATCATTTAATGATTAGCACATATTACGATGCCACTTATAACATCCTTTAGTTGCACACATGCTGAATGTGCTGCAAGTCTTATTTAGTTTTTACTTTTCCTCATTTATACCGTAAATTAATTTTTTTGGCATAATTTTTTCTTGTGGGAAAAATATTACTTATAAAGAGACAAATCCATTTACGCACGAAGACAGAGGTGTGTGAACAGTGTTGGACTCAGGATCTGCCTCATTCCAACTAAAACTCACTCCGCGAAACCCCTTGAACCTAACCTGGAACCGTTATTCACATTACTTCAGGCTAGGTCTTGTCTTGAGCCGTCCGGCTCCCTCACGTCTTGCCCCCTTCTTTCCCCTTTGTCAAAGCTTTACAAAACCAGCTACGCCAAACCCTGACAAATTCAAAGGCCTTCAGCCT
Organism: Microvelia longipes; assembly: GCA_018340805.1. Taxonomy (NCBI): domain Eukaryota; kingdom Metazoa; phylum Arthropoda; class Insecta; order Hemiptera; family Veliidae; genus Microvelia; species Microvelia longipes. Next base: position 16,811,444 of record JACMZG010001913.1, on the reverse strand, counting down.
GACTTCTTAAACTTACGAAGAGGCCTTCAGCCTCTATGCCGATCCGCGGCGAAGGCGGAAAAATGTTGCGATATGTTTGAAATTTAGCACGCATACAGTCATGTTTAAGACTAACATATGTGATAAGTTTCTTATCATTATAACAATTAGTTCTATTTTTATCAGATGTTATTTTAAAAAATAGTAAAACATTTAAGCTGAAATTTAGTTTAAGTGTATACATTTACGTATGGAATAAGTATACCAAGTTTCGTTTCAATACAAGTATATCTATGATTTTTGTTGGATCATAAAACTTGCGTGGTGATGTGTGCCCGCTAGGAATTAATCAAATGTGTTTACTATCTGAGGACGTACGGAGTGAGTCCAAAAACGTGTTGTTATACAAGTTTGACGAATCGTATACTCTGAGGGCGAGCGAAGCGATTCCGAAGTAAGGAGTACGAGCGTATCGAATCCGATGTAATAAGGAAAAGTTCCGAGGTACACGATTTTTAATTTGTTCATAATATTATTGTATACTTCGTCTTATAACGGAGTAATTGCCTGATCATTACAAGATGACGATTTTGCTCATAGCGTCCTATATTTGAGCACATGCCTGCGTGTGCTCAATCAAGGATGTGCAGCCTTGTATAGTTTTGTTGTTTAGCTTTAGTATATTTGTTGTTTATTCTTACTTCAAATATTTATTATATCTTTCGACACAATCTCAGGATTCTCCGGTTCTATCTTTTTGTAGAGAACGATGTGATTAGGAAGTAATATCTTAAGTATTTGTAGTCACTCGCTAGACATTTAGTATTATATTTTGAAACTAGAGATGACAGTGTATTTTGTGTCTAAAGATTTGCTATCAGTGAATAAGAAGCGTTAGAAACTTATTTACAAATGACTTAGCTTTCAGGATTTAAACATTCTAAAAAAAGTTTTTTCAATGTAACTATCTATTATTATTATACACTTTATAATAAATAATTAATAACTCACTTTCCGATATTAACAAAACTTAACAAAAAGTTAGATTACTTATCTAATAAACAAAAGAAGAACAAAGAAGGTTATATCCTAACCTTGTTGTAAACTACTAGCTCTTACTTAGTGGACATTTGAGGAACTTTAACAGCGATAGTTTCGTTGTTTTTTACAATCACCGACAGTAAAAATCTACGAAACTGTCCCATACGGTTTGCTTATTATAATTTCATAATGAAGCTTATAATGAGCGAAATAAGTTTTTATGAAGATGTAAACAAAGATTTAAAAACAATTATAATAAGTAAATAACAATATTTATTAATATTATTAATACTTAAGTGTGTCTCCATAATTCTAGATGAGAATTAGTTTAGAACACAGAAGAGATTAAATTTCATTAGATTAAATAATAGTTATTATTAAGAATGCTACTATCCCTGAGCAGTTAGTTAGTTCCTAGGGCGTAATCCGAGGGAACCAAAATATTTAACTCCCGAGGTGAAGCTGAGGTTTTATGTATTTAACTCCCGAGGCAATGCCGAGGAGGTTATAACTATTAACACACCTTCGACTAGGACCCAATAATTCGCATTTTTCTCCCTTGGGAGTGAAATGTGCTTCTTAACTCCCTAAAAACAAGTCAATAAACTTTACATTATACACTTTCTGGAGGTAAAAATTATTTACACTTTATTTCGTATCTTTAAAAATTCAAATAAGATAATTATAGAATAAAAGGTAATATAAATCCCTTATTCTAAAATATAATAAATTAAATTTCTTGGAACCACGTTGCTAGGTTTTATATGAAATCATTTCTGAGACAGGATTGAGTTCGATCCTTTTCCTCTTGTTAAGCATAAATATGACAATATTGCTCTCAACTTTGATCAAAGGTTTCTTCAAGTTGAGCATTCCTTTGATTCATTTTGTTTAGTTTACTTAGGAGCCTTCTTTGTTTCTGTTTCGTTAAACAACCGACGGGACGGTATTCCGTTGGAGTGAGGAAATTGTTTTAAATTTATCTGTAATAAAAACAAAACCTTATTTTTTCTTCGGAAATTCGCTAAACATCGAATACACTCCGTATCCACCTTTGAACTTTTACTCAGTATATCACTAGTCTATAAAATAAGGAAACTAATGTGGCATTGCAATGTGGATCCATACTCGCTTCGCTCGTCCTTAGACATTGAATACATTCGTTATATTCCCAAAGGTCACCTATCCAGGTACTAACTTCGCTCGATGCCGCTTAACATAGAGTTTCTTGAAAAATCGTAGATATACTAGCCGTATATCAGCCGTAGATATACTAGCTGTATATCTACTGTAGATATACTAGCTGTATATCTACCGTAGATATATTAGCTGTATATCTACCGTAGATATACTAGCTGTATATCTACCGTAGATATACTAGCTGTATATCTACCGTTGATATACTAGCTGTATATCTATTGTAGATATACTAGCTGTATATCTATTGTAGATATTCAATATATTGAAATAAATTTATTATACTAATTTATTACTTAAAAAGATACACTATTATTTAACAAAAAAATTAACTTTTTTTTTTATTTGTAACCATTATTTTGTTACTTTGTTTCAAATTAAAATATTCTAAAGTTTATCATCTTCTTTTTGCTTCCAATTACCCGTTTTGTCCCAATTTTAATTCTAAATTATCAATTTTGTCCCAATATATTATTCCAGTAGTATTTGTTAATAGAAAATAACAAAAGATTTTCGTTCAATATAACTTTTAATTTTAATTAACAGTGTTCAAATAGTTTTATTGACTTTAACTTTATGTTTCCATATCTTAATTCATTCTGTTCCAGAAGGCAACTATTTATTATACTGTCTAAATTTGTTAAAAAAATACTTTTGAAATCCAGACAAGTGATCTTTAACTCTAGCTATTCCATATTAATAATAACTTCTACTTTACAACATATTTATTCTAATTTCTATTTTACTCTGAACTTAAAATTATAAGCTCAAAAAAATTTGATCTGAATTTTAAATCTGCTTTTTGTATTTTTGGTTTTAGTTTCATTTTAGCAAATGTTCACCAAATTATGCTTATGAAGTAATTCGGCTGAAGGGTTTTTTTTAATTAGCCACAAAAACGTCTTGAGATTATTTCTTTCTTGTTCTATGATTATCCCATAAATAATAACATAAACTAGTTATAAACTTAACAAAGATTTTTAATTTATGAATTAAAAAAATAGATTTACAGCATATATTTAATTCATCATATAAAATTTTTTGTAAGACATTTACATGGAGTATTATGTTAATATCCATTTTTTTCCAGATAGGTTAAAAATTGCCGTACTAAAGAGTACAGTAATTCACATTTTTTATGTCTCTGATAATCGACTGTCTAAAATAGTGAAGATATTCGTCATGAAATCTAGAAAAAATTATCTCCAACTCTACCTTCTCGTATTAATGATAACTTCTGTTTCACATAATATTCAGTACGTTTATACACACTTCTAGATCCGCTTATCGTATGGGATACGATCTCTCAATACGGTAATATTAGCTGTATGAACCATGCGGAGGGGATCCGATCGCATACGCTAGAACTAGGGAGATGGAATCTAAATGGATCCCCCGATACGCTGTGTTCCTTTATAGACGATCGTATTTAACGGATAACCTTCTCGTCGAACTTTTATTTCACTTCTATATTACCGTTTTTGATCAAATAACTTTTGGAATATTATTTTTTAGTGTAACTTTATTATTATTCAAAGAAATCACAATTTAATTAAATACATTTTTTGTTTTTAACTTCCTTATAAACAAAAGTGAACCTTCACTATAAAAGACGCGATATTTTGGCGGGATCAGTTATCACGTAATCTCACTCGATCGACTAAACAAATAAGCTGTAAGAACCGTGAAGTTAGTTGACCGTATTGCACACGTACGCAATACGATCGCCTGTTAAATACGCTGTGTGTACGTATTAACTTATTATAATTTCTATTTACTCACTAAACTCACAAGGAAGTAACCACAACATTTTAATTTCATGGGAAATTAAAATAAACATTAAAACATGTATACATGTTTAAATTAAGGTGAGAAAATTATATACATATAATTTTATAATTTTCTCACCCTAATTTAAACTAACTTTAAATTTATTTGAAATAGAAGTATATTTAAAAGTAAAATTTATTGTATAGTTAGTTGGCAGCAATGAGAACGATAAGAAAACCGCATTAGACTTCAGACCGCAAATCGACACTGTTCTCAAAACTCTATTAAATTATTCAAAGGATTAAGTATGCTAAGAATAAGATTGAATTTATAAATCGCCTTGTTTTAATTTTAATTCAATTTATATCTTTGCTTTTATAAACTTACTGAAGAGAAAGTAATTACACGGGACTAGCATTGCCTAAATTTCGATTTTTTACCAAAGAAAATATGAACAGACTTTTCGTTAACTCTAAGCCTAAACTTCACAGCAGACAATAAAATGTAAACTACTGTAAATCTACTGGTTTTCTTAAAGTAGTATAAGCTACTGAACAGCAGACAGTGAAATGTAAAGTACAATAAATCTGCCGGTATTCTTAAAGTGTAAGCTAATACTGATCTGCAGAAAATAAAATTAAAACTACTTTACGTCTACCTGACTTCTCAAAGTATAAGCTACACGACAGATCAGCCAGTAAAATGTATACTACAGTAAGTCTACCTGTCTTCTTAAAAAATAAGCTAATACTGAACAGCTGACAGTGAAATGTAAACTACAATAAGTCTACCGGACTTCTTAAAGTATAAGCTACTACTAAACTGCAGAAAATGAAATCTAAACTACAGTAAGTCTACTGCTATTCTTAAAGTACAAGCTAATACTAAAGAGCAGCCAGTAAAATGTAAACAACTTCTTAAAATATTGGCTAATATTGAACACCAAGCAATAAAATGTAAAACCTCTCCAAAAATAAGTTCCCTTTACTCATAATAAGTACCCCAAGTAATTTATGTCACATGGTTCAACCAAAGAATAAATATTCTTTGGGTTCAACATTTAAAAGGGGCGGGAGAAACGTTTAGTTCACTCTGTTCATAAAGGAAGTACCTAATTAATATATTGTAATTCTTGGTTACTTTTAGATCTTCTTTTATTAAAACTACCATGCTACTTTAAAAGAAACATTTTGTATAAATTACAATAAAAACTACAGACAAAGCCTTGAATTCAACCAATTATGGCTTTTAGGAGACCTAATATGGTATTCTTTAATATTTACTATAGCAATGGAATAATTCCTAATTTTAAGAATAAATATATATCTAGTTAGGGGATGTTGTACGCAACTACTTATTATGTAATTGAAACTAATATAACATCTGTTTTATTTCGCCATGTTTTAATTTATTATTAATGTCCGCCATTTTGTCAAAAGATATAATAAAAGAAAAACGTTTTTTACGTGTCCGACTAGTGAATAATTTAGTTGGGTTAGTCAGAAATTCGCGTGCAGATTAGAGTTATTGTAACTGCTGTTTAGTTTATTTTACTCTCCGATATTTTGTTTTTAAACTCTGTTCAGGAAATGTTTTTATTTAGTGACAAACTACATTTTTATAATATTGTATAGAAATAAGCACGGACTTAAAGTTTAGAAGTGTGTGTGAAGTAGCATTAAGCCTCTATCTTTGATATCTGATCTATAAGTCTATCTAAGAGTCTATCTTTGATATCTGATCTATAAGTCTATTAGAGTCTTTTTGATTATCTGATCTTAAGATCACTATATCATCTTTCTTTATTCAACGGCTATCATGATGATGACTCTTGTTAGGTGAAAGGTCTTTGCTATAAGAATTATTTTTGTGGAGAGACTTCTTCCTTTTATTATTAGCATTAAGCCTTTCAATCCCAATCGTCTCCATGTCTTTCTGTCCGAAATTCTTGGATAAAATAGAACCATAACAAATGCTCCTTCTTATGTATCAAATTTTAGCCTTCCACAACGATCATAATGTTCTCGATGTCCACCCTCACATTCTGGTCCAAGCTTTTCCATATCTTTATATAAACGCTTCTATGACTTCTGAACCAAACATCCTAAACGCTTTTCTTAGTCTTCCTAAAAACCCTATGCCTCGTCTGATTAGGCAGTAGCCTCGAGACCTATTTTTATAAATTTTTATGTTCATTCTAAAACATATTTTTATAAATGTAAATCTTTATCCAATTTTGTCTTTTTTTAAGTGTAATTATTGAATAAATTAATTAGAATTACAAATAATATAGATTAGAGATAAGCCTGTTCATGATGGCCCCAGGCCTGAGCTGAACAGGCCTGGCGCCTGTTCAGCCAACAGCCAAGGCGTTGGCTTAATATCACATTCTTATAAATATAATGTTTATCTATAAAAATTTATATTTTATTGTTTATTTTAACGATCTTAATTTATCCTCTCTTAATACCTGTGATTAATTAACGTAATTTCTTTATTTGTTGACAATTGTCATCTTTCATTATTTGATTATATTTATTCTATTTTCAACTAACCCGTTTCTATCTTCATTTTCATTTATCTATCACCTCCATTTTATTTCTCCTTTCACCTGAGTACATCACTGGATTGTTTTTTTTTTCGAGTCTCATCAAACCCCTCAAACAGTATTAACTGTAATAGTTGTAAGAATGTAATTGTTGTTTTATAACAAATTACAACAAATTAATTTTGTTGTAATAAAAATATTACAAAAAAGTACATTTATTCGTAGCAATTTTCATTTGCGAAACCTATGAGGTAAATTTTGGTCTATTTGCTAATATATGGTTTTGCATAACTGGGTTCGAACCGCTAGCGCCCCTTCAGGGGGACTGGTGCAGTTAATATATACAGTGCCCCGCTCCTCCCAATTAGGCGGACACGGACGATTATATCGCGCGCATTCATGATTTGAAGTACGAGGAGGCACTGAGAGTGTCTGATATCCGAAAGTCAAATTTAGAGGCAGTAAAATTGTTTATCGCGGATTATTATTATTATAACGCAGGTAATTGGCACTCTTTACTCGGACATTATCCGAAATAAATAACTCCACTTGTGCACAATCTCATTCAAAAGAATACATTAGTTATACTATCGAATACGACAGAATTATAATGTAAAGAGAAATACATGACGCACATTATCGAATATCGACGAATTATAGTGTGTAAGAGAAATACATGACGCCATTATCGAATACGACGGCATTATAGTGTAAAGAGAAATACACTACGCTCATTATCGAATACGACGGAATTATAGTGTAAAGAGAAATACACTACGCTCATTTCGATACGAACGGAATTATTAGTGTAAAGAGAATACCTACGCTCATTATCGAATACGACGGAATTATAGTGTAAAGAGAAATAAATACACTACGCTCATTATCGAATACGAAGGAATTATAGTGTAAAGAGAAACACATGAAGCACATTATCGAATACGACGGAATTATAGTGTAAAGAGGAATACATGACGCACATTATCGAATATAGAATAAGATAAATACTTAGGTATACTTGTATTACGAATAAATATGATATAAATAGAATTACAGGAGTATCATAAAACATGATACAGGGTTTTAAAAGAGAAGTTATGAGAAAATATTATCAAAATGAATTAATATTGATGAAAAAATATATACCATCAAGTTTAAAGAAAATTGAATGTTTATTAAATATAGGACTATTAATAGAATAGAAAACTATTCTAAAACTAATAAAGAATAAAGTTATTAAAAGAAAAATGAGAATATAATCGAATGAATACCAATAACAAAAGAAACTAAACTGAAAATTTCATCAAAATACAAAGAATTAAGTATACTTTACTTTTACAAATAAAATCTAAACTGTTGAAATACTAAAGAAAGAAATACATCATGCTTTAAGAATAAAACTATTGAGAGAGGAAACTGACGTTGAAACAGAAAGGATATATTTATAGTTAGAAAATAAGGATTGAAAGCAAAAGTTTTATACGCTACAGACAAAGTGCACTCGACTCAGAACTACAACTAACAAAGAAATTATATAGTCGCATCTGACTCGATGAAAATAAACCCCACTAGTCATATTGTGCTTATTACAAGCAGTTAGGAACGTTTTAATAGTTTTCATACTGCAAGTTATTAATGTCTCGTACTATCTCTAGTTAGTGATGTGAAGGAAATTTAATGGGGTTTTCATTTTAAAATTATATAAATTCGTTTCGATTAAATTGTATTATTTTATTCAATTAAGATGATAATTTAGCAAAATCGTTTAAGAAAAATGTTTTTTATTAATCATTTTTGTTATTGAAATTTCAGTGTTTTATTATTTTTTTACATGAGTGC
>JACMZG010001913.1:16628070-16800570 GCA_018340805.1 Microvelia longipes | reverse complement strand
TTTTTAATACTTGTTTACCAAAATACTGTCAGGTAAAATAACCTAGTGTCCACTTAAGGATTAAAGAGTGAAGGAAAATACCATGCAAGATGCAAGTGATCTAAGCAGGGGTACTATGAATGAATCATTTTAATCCCTTTGACTTACTTAAAAAAAGTTCCAGTCTTGGTTGTCAGAAAACAAAACTGTTACCATCAAATCTGTTTAAATTTTTTTTTAAATCAAGTGTTTGGTTTAGTTGTTTGTTAGTTATAAAAATTACAAGTGAAAGAATTCTTCGTTCTGACCATCCTTTTTTAGTAGGTCCTGTTTCCCACCAGATTACTGGGGCAAACTTCCTTCTAACAGACAAGTGTGTTGTTTTATAATCTCAAAATAATCAAGTTAGATGTAAAACATAGTGCTGAATTGATGATAAAGGAGGTTAGCATCTTTTGGGAAAAAGCAAGAATCCCTACAAAAAGAAAAGACCACTGCAGTGAGATTTTAATCAAATTATAAAACAATTGGAGTTGTCTTCAGAAAAATTCTTCTAAAACGACTGAGTTTGCTATCAGTAGTAGTTTTGCGTTTACAGACAGGCTGGATGATTTATTTGATATTGCCCATAGTGACGCCGAAAATCAAATAAAAATTCAGGAGGACATAGAGTTTTGCGGATGCAAAGAATGAAAGGGCGACCTGTGTTATGTGGGAGTTGATATTAAGTTACACAGGGCAGAATAGAGAATTGCAGAACGGAAAGAGAAGAGGTCCGTTGAAAAACTCGATGCATGGGAGGATATTGATCGATCTAGTTTGTTTGTGGAATTGCTACCAAGCACCAAGCAGCAGTAGTAGCACAGACGACAGTGAGGGAGTTTCAGATGAGCTGTCTCTGATGCAATTTTTCCTTCATCGTCAGGTTTTAGAGGAACTGTTGATTTTTTTAATGATCGCCTAGCAGCAACGTCAGATAGGTGCAAAGTTAAAGACAGAGATGCTGTTCATATATTAGTTGCCACAGCAGAAGCGTTAGGCCATAATGCAAAGAACTTGGTAATTAACAGAAATTCAATAAGCCATAAACGATCCCAGTTTGGATTCTTAGATACTATGAATTGTTAAAACCATTAGTATTGATAGAATTCAGTGTGCTGTTGTGCATTGGGATGGGAAGCTTCTTTCTAATATTACAAAAGACAGTAAGATAGAAAGGTTGACAGTTCTTATTTCATATGGCGGAAAAGACAAGTTGATGGACCATGGAGCTCCGAGCATACCACAGGCTACTAGAGCAATAAGCCGCCGCAGTCTATAGATGTCTTGAAGAATGGTGACTTCTTGATTCAGTTCAAGCGATGTGTTTTACACCACGGCATCGAACACCAGTAAGAACAATGGAGCTTGCAGAATTATTGAGAACCTCTTAGAAAAGGATTTTCTATACCTGCCTTGTAGGCACAACGTATTTGAAGTGGTATTAAAGGGTGTATTCAATGAAGTAGTGGGACCGACTTTTGGGCCAGATGTTCCACTGTTTTCTAGGTTCAGAAATTCATGGGGTCAGATAGACTCTAAAATATAGTCTTCTGATCTCAGAAGTTTAATAAGAGATATGCGTGACTTCTTCGTAAAAAGTTTCAAAGAAAAACAATTAAGAGAAGATAACAGGGAGCTAATGGAGCTGGCAGTGATTTTTCTAGGAGAGACCCGCCTCGAGGAGGTCATTTAGAAAGCAGGTGCCATTAGCCATGCAATATGGATGTCGAAGGCGATCTATTGTTCAAAAAATGTATTTATTTAGAAGTGACTTCAAGTTGTCTACCAAAGAAAAATCTTCGATGAGAAAAATTAACATTTTTCTTATTAGAGTGTATTAAGAGCATGGTATGGTGATACAAGTGCGAAGTAAGGCCCCAATGTCTGACTTGCATTTATTCAGTCATTAGTCAATTACGAGGCTATAGATTCAAAATTAGCAATGCTATACTAAAAAATGTATTAACCATTTGTTAATGATTAATAAATTCGGTAAGGAAGAGGAGGGGTCAGGCAAAGGGGGAGGGAGAGGGGGGGGGGAACACACAATGTTTCAAATGTCACAATAATGGCTTGTTTGAAAATAAATTCAAACCAAAAAACTAATTGAAAATTCTTGAAACTGAATTGGACTATTATACTCATTACTTAGCTTTCACCTACTGCGAGATAGGATGGCAGTGTTTTGTATGTTACACATTAGGTCTGCTAATTTTGGTATAAATAACCAAATATTGGTCTTAAATTATAGAAGACAGTATACAACTAATATACCAATGAATTGATAAAAAAAAAACATATTATATAGTTATACTTTGTAGTGTAGAGAAAAAAATTGTTTTTTTAAAAATGTTTTCAGAAAACATATATATGTCCACCATTAAATATCAGAGTAAGTACAAACTAAGATAATTTTAGGTCATAATGATAAGTTCATAGTGTTTTATTAGTGGGTTAGGTATTGTTTTTACCTAGAACATAATGTAAAAAATCACAGAAAAAAAAATTGTCACGAAAATCACAATTTTGACGAATTTTGACACCTATAAAACTTCAAAGGCCCGGCGGCACCTGTTAATCACCCCCGATCGGGCTGAAATTTTTATGGAATTTTTTTTTATGTATTCAAACAAAATTAGGGGTTGGAGCACAAACATTTCTAACATTTTTTTTTCACCCCTATAGCTAAGGGCACCCTATATATATATATATATATTATATATATATTATATATATATATATATATATATATATATATATTATATATATATATATATAATATATACGTGTACGATTAAAGTATATAAAGCAGCGTATCAAGAATGTGCATTATTATAATATCCCATTAGCGAATTTTTTCCAAAGGAAATTCGCTAAAAGGTATCAGATATAATAATGTTAATTATAATAATAATAACAATATATAATAGTGTAGTGGGATATATAGCGGAACAGAGAGTTAGGTTATCTTTTATTCGTAACATTAGTAATTTAGTTTGTCACATTGCTTACAAGGTGGCTAAACATTAGGTGTATCGTCACATTGCTTATAAGAAAGCACAAATATTAGGTGTAACGTCACATTGCTTATAAGAAAGCACAAATATTAGGTGTAACGTCACATTGCTTATAAGGAAGCACAAACATTAGGTGTAACTACATATTGTTTACAAGGTAGCAAAAACATTAGGTGTAACGTCACATTGCTTATGAGGAAGCACAAATATTAGGTGTAACTACTTAGTGTTTACAAGGTAGCAAAAACATTAGATGTAGCGTCACATTGCTTATAAGGAAGTACAAGTATTAGGTGTAACGTCACATTGCTTATAAGGAAGCACAAACATTAGGTGTAACGTCATATTGTTTACAAGGTAGAAAAAACATTAGGTGTAACGTCACATTGCTTAAAAGGAAGCACAGACAACTAAGACAGTCTTAAATAACAAATGACCTTGACCTAATTTAAATCTGCAAATTCCAACATTTAAGAATATTAATTGAACATTTATTGTTTTATAGTTTCATTTTAAATTACTATCATTGTACCTACTCATTCAGAAAGAGTATGTTATGTCATGGAGTAGTACGTCATAATAATATTTAAGTTGAAGAGGGACTTTACATGTTTTTATCAAGGAATAAGTTTCAATAAAACTTATTTAATGTCCAAGAATACCGCTGTTGATTAACAGAATGTTTGTGTTATGTTTAAATATTTTCGCGAGGTCATAGAGTTTAAAAAATAATAATTTGCGTCCCCCAGTTACTACTCGTTATGGATCAAATTTACTAACATTGTTTTCTATGTAAAAAAAATCAGAAAATATTTTTTTGTTATTCTTGGTAACTTAAAAATTCAAAGCATATACTTGTCTACATTTCAAACCAAGTATAATTTATTATTATTTTACGCCATCAAGTTCATTCTTTTTATTTACCCTTAGTACCTATATTTTATTAGAAAATAGAATATTTAATCAAATTTTAAAATATACAAAATTTTAAAAATGCAGTCGCCTTGACATAGATCCGATTGTAATTCAAGAAATGTTATATTTTGTTTGTCATTTTAGATGTTGTTGTCCTTCCTATTTTATATTTCAGCTAGGATTAGAAATCATAAAATATATCACACGAGTAAATATAAATGCATTAATAAGTATAATTTATTAATTTTTAAGTTTATTTATTTATTTTTTAAGAATCTTAAGTTCGTAGCCTTGAAATAATTATTGGATTACATTTTAGTATAAAATAGTTAATGCCTCCTTTAAACAGTTTCTCTACTTTTTAACATATAGTTTTTCTATTCCTTTTAACATACATTCGATTTTATCATTTTCTTTCTTTATTTGTTTTTTTTTTATAATCTTGTGTCTAGTTTTTTATTCATCAGTTTTTTTTTACTCTTGCATTACTAATTTTTATTATTTTTAATATTTGTATTGTTTTCTTTATTTATTTGTTTTCTTATTCATTCTTGTGTATAGTTTTTTTTAATTCATTAGTTAGTATTTTTTGTGCAGTAATCATTATTAATTTTATTATTCGTTTCTATTGTTCACCATATTGTTTTCTTATATTATTATAATAAATAACTATGTATGCTTTTTAGTTTTTATTATTTTCTTTATTCTTTTTATGGTTTTCCATATTCATTTGTTTAGCTACCTTATTAATTTTTTTCTTTCTGTGTAATTTACAAATATCCTAAAAGATTTGTTCAAAAACTTAAATAACTAATCATTTTTAATTAATTTTGATTGTTTTAAATAATAACTTTGAAATCTTACCTAATTTTGCCTTCTTATTAACTTTTTGGTCAAACTGGCTAAAATAGCTCTATTATAAATATCATAGCCAAACCTTCACCTAATATTTTATTTAGGTAATTTAAAGATACGTTGTATTTGGTTTAAGTTACGTTGAAGAATTTAGTTTAAGTTTAATTTTATTTAAAATTTAGTTGAAGGTACGTTAAATTTTGATTTTTAGTATTACTCGCCTAATTGTTAAATATACTTATATTTATCGTAATATGTGTGAACTTAGAAGCTTACTCATACTTAATTTAATTTTTGCTGATTTTTGCTTATTTTCTCACATAGGCGTGCACGCATTGAAATATGTATGATTTTCAGAAGAAAACTCCTTAATTATTTTTAATAAAAAATATACAAAATTGCAGATTCCTGATAGTTAATTGTTTACAAAAATTGCAGTTTAATCTTTTAAACAATTTTGTTTTTCTATATCACTCAGCACTTTTGACATGATAATATGTTATGTCAATTAAGCATTTTAACGATTTAAAAAGTATCAAATGTTAATAATTGCTTTATGCGTTGAACAAATTAAATAGAACAAACATGTTTTAATTTTTCAAAGAAAATGTTCGAGATAAAATAAAAACATTTGATGTATTCACAGAAATTTATTACTATCTACTTGAATGCAAAGTATGATTTTAATGTTGTGAAATTTTTTTTTATTTAAAAAATCAAATTTTTAAAGTATGCTCATATTAAGTATATTCATCTATATTGAGAAAAAATATAAGATTATATCCTGATAATTGTTTTCGAGCTTTTAATAATCCTGTTGATTCAAGGTGTTAATCAAATCTGGTACACAACAAGACAAGACAAGACTATCTGTTTTGGATATCTTTGCAAAATAGAAATAATGTGCTTATTTTTTAATAGTGTTGAGAAGAGATTCATCTAGCTTTTACCAAAAGCTAGATGAGCTTACAGTTTTTACCAAAAAGCTGTATGAGCGTACAGTTTTTACAAAAAAGCTGTATGAGCGTACAGTTTTTACAAAAAGCTGTATGAGCGTACAGTTTTTACCAAAAAGCTGTATGTGCTTACAGTTTTTACCAAAAGCTGTATGAGCTTACAGTTTTTACCAAAGCTGTATGAGCTTACAGGTTTTTACCAAAAAGCTGTATGAGCGAACAGTGTAATTACAGTTTACCAAAAAGCTGTATGTGCTTACAGTTTTTACCAAAAAGCTGTATGTGCTTACAGTTTTTACCAAAAGCTGTATGAGCTTACAGTTTTTACCAAAAAGCTGTATGAGCGAACAGTTTTTACCAAAAAGCCACAGTTTTACCAAAAAGCTGTATGTGCTTACAGTTTTTACCAAAAAGCTGTATGAGGGTACAGTTTTTACCAAAAAGCTGTATGTGCTTACAGTTTTTACCAAAAAGCTGTATGTGCTTAAGTTTTACCAAAAAGCTGTATGACGTACAGCTTTACCAAAGCTGTATGAGCGTGCAGTTTTTACCAAAAAAAGCTGTATAAGCTTATGGCTTTTACCTACAAAGCTTAAGCTTGTTAATACAAGCTTAAGCTATGTCCATAACGGAGATCTATGGTGTTCTCAAAAAAATAAATAAAAAAAAAAAATATATATATATATATATATATATATATATATATATATATATATATATATATATATTATATATAGCAAACTTATAAGTTTTTATTATTTTATATGTATTAATTATTAGTGATTCTTAACTTCATCATTAACGTCGATATCATTATGACGTCATCAATGAATTTAGGCGCTCCTGCCTCGAATTATTGGCGGGTACCAATCAGAGCCCAGAGATCTCCCGCAATTCGTACGACAAAAATAATATATACTCTATGAGTATTATTCAGTGAAGCATTACTTCAAAAATATTTAATCTACTTAACTTTCACGTCTTACAAGTTGCTAAAAAAAACAAAATAAAACTTTTTATTTTTACCAGTGAGATCTTGAATTGTAATCCGTCCTGTTATTTTTTACATTTCAACTTTTTATATATTTTCTAGTTATAAAAATATGATTTTTTACATTTTATTAAGTTTTAAGAATAGAAAGTTAGAACTAGATTACAATTTTTTTATTATATGCGGTTAGATGCATTTTAATGTATTTTTTTAAACTTTTCCAAGTACCGTTCCTGTTAATAAGACCATTTATGACTTTTTTGGATTCGAACTAATTAATTCGTTTTTATTGCCGTGTGTGATAAATTGTAAAAATTAAATAAATCTCCATTTGCGTCTTTAAGGCTTTTTTGCTGAAAGGAAGAAGGGGTAATATTTGATTTAATTGACTGTTTCTACATTGGGTGGAACATTTTAAATGTATTATATCCTTAAAAATAAGGAAAAAAATGCTCCTAGACATTCAAAATTGGTCTCTCCCCGTAATAAATTGGCTCTTATCTGTTAAACTTAACCCCAGTTTTTTTGGTACTAATAAAATATGGTGTTACTACGTTTTGTAACTTTGAGAACTTCAATTAAAGAATACCTTGTAATGTTAGCGATTTTAGAAATTGCATTAAATTTAAAAAAATTTGAAACTGACATCACCATTTTGTGGTACCGCAAGCTGTTGTTTGACACATATCATAGATTTTTCTTTAAACATTTCTTTCCTGTGGCCTGTGACCTGTGTTTTAGTTAAAGATACCAGATTAAAATAATGTAAAAATATTAGATATATTTTACACTATATATTAGATATTGGTGTAAAATTTCTTAGGATTTTTTATTGCTTCCAAAATATGCAATATTGCAGTTTTTTCTAATTAAAATTGACAAAGTTACTAAATGCAATCTCAAAAATACCATATTTGGTACGTAATTTAATCGGAAGAATCTATTTACAAGTCTAGGACCATATTTTCCCCCATTTTTAAGGACTTAATGTTTGTGCATCTGAATTGTTCCATATGATATATATATATATATATATATATATATTATATATATTATATATATATATATATATTATATATAATATAATATATATAAAAATTATACATATATAATTTTATTTTGCTGATGTCATTTTCAAAATGTATTAGAAAGGAAAAAACCAAGTCATAAAGCTTATGTGATTATTCCTAAATATAAACTAGAAAAAAGAATTCCACCCCCATAATCTCCTATGAACTTTACAAAATTGTGACAACAAAACAAAAGAGTATGTCTGGTTTGACTAAGGTCATGCAAGTCTGTCGTATTAACTTTTATTTTGATTATTCACTTATTTGTATTTAAGCCCTTTAAAACTGACCATAGTCACGTCAAGTTTTGCCGGGTTGGCCGTTTTTTGTTTCAACCAGACGACACTTGATTGGATTCCTTGGGTTTGTAAACGTAACCCTTTACGTCTGATTAAAGCACCACTGTCTGCATTATAAAGGTTATTTTTAAGTAATCTATCTAGTTTGTGTATATTCTATAAGTGCAGTGTAATGTTGCATGCACGCTAACTCGTCGTTTATAACTTGTTTGTTTGCAACAAATATACGGCTTTAAACGTATACTCATCATCTTAACTCTGTGTTTTACTGGATTATTTATATAAAAAAAGTATTTTAAATATTACGGAAGTTAGTGACTTAAAGTTATACTTTAAAATTAGGGAAATGCTCTAAACTGAGAATCTTTATAAAGGAATTTAAGATAAAAAACTCTCCCAGATAAAATGTTGTTCGTTTACGAAACAAGATTAGCGCTTTCTACCTTACAAGTGACAATTATTACTATCTGAAAATTTAAACAATAACAATCTTTTTGATGGTTCTTATTCCATCTTTAAGAATTAAGTTTTGTTAACCACTTGTTGAGTCGAGAGCGATTTGTCAATTTTTTAAATAAAATAAATTGTTTGGAGACTTTTTTATTGTTTGTTTTCGATGGAGTTGTATTTGTGCTTGTCCCAGGATATCGTGAACACAGATAACACAACTCTATACCAAGGATCTTGAATAAAGGGGATGACGCCCTAAGTCGATTAGCCGTACAAAAAAGTGACCCCATCGAAAACCAAAAAATAGAGAATTTAACACGAAACACACGTCAAAACCAACTGCACATGCTTGGTACAAACTGCGCATGCTTACAATTCTTATAACAGCGCAGGTCTTAAATTTTAGAGTCAAACTTACCTCTCATTTTTTCCCATTGTTTATTGCTTCAGAAGCTTATTAACACGCTTAAATTATCACTCACTGAAGTGGCTAAGTATAGTTCAAAATTTAAAATTAAATAAGCACAAATGACTTAACAAGCACCACAAATGTAACGATAAACCCCCGCGCGATGTATTGGGCGATATCTTCTTGTGTTATATTGTCAATTGGACGGTATCTTCTTATTTTATATTGTCAATTGGACGGTATTTTCTTCTTTTATATTGTCAATTGGACGGTATCTGCTTCTTTTATATTGTCAATTCGACGGTATATTCATGTGATATATTGTAAATTGAACGGTATCTTCTTCTTTTATATTGTCAATTGGACGGCATCTTATTGTGTTATATATTGTCAATTGAACCGTATCTTCTTGTAATACATTGTCCATTAAATGGTATCTTGTTGTGTTATATCGTCAATTGGACATTATCTACCGACAATTGGACGCACCTTCTTGTGTTATAACGTCAATTATACGATATCTACATGTCGTTAACCGTCAACTGGACGGTATATCTTTTTGTGTTATATGGTCAATGAGAAGGCATATTTATGTCGTATGCCGTCAGTTGGAGATCATCTTTTTATAGCATAACGTTTACTAGATTATATTTTTTAACGGACTATTTACAAGATCTTTCATATTCATACAATGTTTTATTTCTTTATTTATGTATTTGTCTATTTTTGTCTTTCACTCTCCAAAATTTTTTGTTATAAATTTGGAAAAATCATGCTACAATAAGTGCGCTTCTCTAAGGGTTGTGTTAATCAAATCAAAACCCGTCGAGTTCTATTGACTGATATTTTTATTGGCATTCACAAATTTTAAACTTATAGATTTTTGACTGATTGATTATTGAACTGTTAAGAATTAAAATTCTAGGTAAAATAATGAAGATTTTAGTCCTTTAAAATTGTATGTTGATGTTGTATTGCCATTAAATTTTATTACATTAAGAGACAAAGTATCACAAAAGTCTTTTTTATTTTACTTTTAATTATAGATTTTTTATCCTTTATTTGGTTTATTTTACTATTTTAATATCTATATTATCTATGTACATATTTATTATTTTATCTTTTCATTTATTTATTTATTTTCTCTAGCGATTATTGATATTAAATTTGCCTTTTTTTCTATTTATTAGTGTAGTCATTATATAGGATAAGCTCATGCCAGCAAGTACTACCACTGGGTAGATTTTTGCAACTCAAAGCCATATCTTATTACTGTTACTATTATTGCTAATAACATAATATGTTTCATGTAGTTGCAATATTCAATAAAAAAGTTTAAAAAAACCTTTAATTATAGATCTTTTATTGATACTTATGTTAAAAATTACGACTAATTACCCTGCAACATCAGACTTTGGAAATGATCAGGATATAAATTATGCTCAAAGCAAGTAACATGAACGTAAGTTACTTATAAAAATTCGCTAATATTAAGCAATTAATAATTGAAGTAGAAAGAGGAAAATTTATCTTATAAATAATTTAGCCTTTATATTTTACCATTTTACTGAAAAAGATATCGCTTTTCAAAAAAACATTTTACTCTGGAGTAAGTTATTTATCCCCTCCATTCTATAACCTTTTCCTTTAGTTTCAAGTAAAGTAATTCTACCCTGCATCCTAGAACTAATGACTATTAAGTTAAAAAGGGAATAATAAGAACAAAAACAACTCCACTCCGCCATTTTTATGTAACACCTGTTTCCTTGACAACCATTTTTTTTATAATACTTTTTACAACGCCATCTTGAATCTATGAACCTTTAAAAAAAATTCACCTATAATATACTCTTAGAAAAGCTTTTTAAGTTTCAAATAAAAAGTAATTTTTATTATCCTTTTATTCGGTCGATTAAATATTCAAACGAGAAATCAATGGCGAAGAAAAACGCTTTTCTTTAAACATAGTTCAGATATGTATGTACAACTATTTTGTTTTAAAAAACAACTTGCGTTTACTCATCACATGCATAAAAAACAAAAAAGTAATAAGGTATGGTCATAATAAATAAAACAACTGCTATATCTTGCTATGAAACAATTTTTAGTTAAGACCTTTAGTTGTTATGACCCAATAAAGTCCACCAAATAAAGACCAAATTAAGTCTCTTCTATTTTGTTCTCTATTAAGTTCTATACTATATTTATTTTAGTTATGGATCAAAATGCAACTTTTTCCACGACAAGTTTTAAACTCTATTAAAACTCTTATAACTCTATTAACTCTATATTTTTTTCACCATACGTTTTATACTATTTTGTTTTTCGCATTGGTTATACATTTTTTGTTTCACCATATGTTTTATACTCTTTTGTTTTTCATATCTTGATATGAAACAATTTTTAGTTAAGACCTTTAGTTGTTATGACCCAATAAAATCCAAATAAAGACCAAATTAAGTCTCTTCTATTTTGTTTTCTATTAAGTTTTATTCAATTTATTTTAGTTATGGATCAAAATGCAACTTTTTTCACGACAAGTTTTAAACTCTATTAAAACTCTTATAACTCTATTAACTCTATATTTTTTTTCACCATACGTTTTATACTATTTTGTTTTTCGCTTTGGTTATACATTTTTTGTTTCACCATACGTTTTATACTCTTTTGTTTTTCATATCTTGATATGAAACAATTTTTAGTTAAGACCTTTAGTTGTTATGACCCAATAAAATCCACCAAATAAAGACCAAATTAAGTCTCTTCTATTTTGTTTTCTATTAAGTTTTATTCAATTTATTTTAGTTATGGATCAAAATGCAACTTTTTTTCACGACAAGTTTTAAACTCTATTGTTTTGGGGATCGGTATTAATTTTTTGTTTGTTTCACCATAAGTTTTATACTCTTTTTTGTTTTGCGGATTGGTTTGAAATTTTCTGTTCACGACAAGTTTTATACACTTTTTTTCGGGTTGGGAATAAAACTTGGCAACTCATTACCATAATGCCACAAAACTTGATTAATAGCATCATTTACACTATTTGCTAAGACAAATAAACTTTCAGTAACACAATTTGATAATTATTTTTCATATTTTATACAATAAATTTAATGAACAATATAAATAAATGAGGCTCTCTGAAGACTTAGTCGTGTTTACATGAACGGACGATCCGTTGAATTCAATTCTTTGGATCGCACTTGTTTACAGATGCGTCCGTTCAACTGCTCTGACGAGCTAGCTGACTTTCGATGGATCATTTGTACGTGCAAAAGCTGCTTTTGTTTCAAGATATAATGTTTTCTTTAAACAAGGATTTGTCTTACTTCTTATCTATTTAATAGTCTCTTCTTAGCTACTTTTCAGAAAACATTTAAAATGGATAAATTCAATTAAGTCATTCCTTTATGAAACCTAAATGAACCCCTAATTTTTACCTCGGATTGTTCAAATTATCAATGGCTACGGCTACGGGTGAAGTTTGCAGAAGAAACCCCGACAATGTTTATGGTTTAAGTTGCATGGAAGGTTTTGAAATTTTGTTTATTTTACTTTATTATACTAACAAACCATTGTTTTTACTGTGTGTTTGGATTTGTTACAAACTCTCTTCTACTGCAAAAAAAAACTTACTTATTGTTTCAGGTTGGGAGCGGTGGAGGAGCCGGTGGAAGTTTTTGGGAAGGAGATTGCAGCAGTTCCGGTTCTTCTTCACCGGGAGCAGTTCCTGCCTGGTTTCTCAGGCCTCCTGAATCTCCCCCCGATCAACCTTTAGATCTCTCAGCTAAATCTAGATTAGATAGGGCTAGATTATTAGAACCACCTAGAGTAGATAGATCCAGCCCTGGTCCAAGCAATCTACCTACACCTACTATTAAATTACCTGCATTACCCAGGAATATAATCAAGTAAGAATATATATTCAAATAACTTCATTTTAAATTAAGAAAGTGTCGGAATACTTTCGGGAGCTATCAGATTTTTCATTACAATCTGTATCAGATTAGAAGATTCTTAAAATATAATGAAATGTTTAAATGTAATATATTTTTAATTAAATGCAGTTTTATGTTGGAATATTTTGTTAGCCTATTTTTATCTTTAATTTCTATTTAACATAGAAATTAAACATTTGGGTTTCATTAAAAATATTTTTATGAAAACAAATAATGCCATCAAATACAATGTTTGGGCGATATCATCTAAAAGGTTCGTTGTTACAAAATACGAAAATCTGGCAATAATTATTAAATAATTAATGGGATTTGATTAGGTTGTCTCGAATTGATTTTATATTAGATCTTTTACAACTGGTATTTCTTGGTTATTGAGTTTTTATTTATATTTGGAATTAGTAATTTAGTTTGATTTTAATTTAAAGTGTGAATTATGTTTGGAACTTAGTAGTTATTGTTTTTATAACAGGGCCAAGCCGAGATTGTCTGCTGTACCTGGGAGGAGGACGTACACCGAAGAAGAACTTCAAGCTGCTCTCCGAGACATTCAAAGTGGGAAGTTAGGAACTAGAAGGGCTGCTGTTATTTATGGTATTCCTAGATCTACTTTAAGAAATAAAGTGTATAAATTAAGCCAAGAAAGACGAGACAAGGAGGAAGAAGTTGAGGAGGATGAAGAAGAGGATGAGGAAGAAAAAGAGGTTTTAGGTGTTTTAAGAAAACCCATTTTTACCGTCGAGGACGTTGTTAGACTGGCAGGAAACAATGTGTTACCTCATTTAGATAGGATGGTGAGAGACAGGGATGGCATGCCCGAGGCTGTTAGGAATATGATTGCCGAGGAGAGAAGATTAGATGAAATAAGAATACCATCTCTTAAAGGATCTCCCCCGACATCGCCTTCATTGAGACACGGCCTCAATAATAACGAGGAAAAGAAGGCGTCCTCCAGCAAATCCGCAGCCGCTGCTGCTGCAGCTGCCGCGGCTGCCGGTGGCAAAGGAACAAGACCTAAGAGAGGAAAATATCGTAACTATGATAGAGATAGTCTCGTTGAAGCTGTGAGGGCTGTTCAGAGAGGTGAAATGTCGGTTCACCGTGCAGGTTCCTACTACGGAGTTCCCCATTCTACTTTAGAATATAAAGTCAAAGAAACATTTAATGAGGCCTAGAAAGAGAGAACCTAAATTGCAGAACGCATTACAAGAGGAAATAAAACGAAAAGAAGAAGCTGATAAGAGGACAGCAGCTGCGCAGTTAGCTGTTAGGAGACCACCGAGGTTTCCTCCTCCTCCTACAAACGGCCTGAAAATAGGTGGGTTATTGGACCCTGCACTGTACCCCGGCTGGCCTGTCTGGCCTCCTCACTGGCCTGCTGCTTTAGAATCCGCGTATTCCAGACCGGAATTCTTTTCACCAGTTAATTTATTAAGGTTATCGGAAGAGCAAGCTTCTACGTCTGCCGCGGCGGCGGCAGCGGCAGGGTTAACCAATGCTGCCCGTAGAGTAGCAGAACAGTTATACGACGGTTCAGGAGAGAACGGCTCTTTCCTTGATGGTATAATTAGATCATCTCTGGAGGAGCCGCTTTCTGATCTATCAAAACCACCCGCTACCCCTCAACTGGATCAATTAGTGAAAGATCCAACACCTTCTCGCTCTCCCTCGCCTCAGCCCCAAACATCAAGTGCCTGTGATAACAACCAATCTACATAAATTCAAAAAGAAACAGAGCTCACATTTAACAAAAGAAATCAATATCACTTCAATTATATCTAAAATCAAATATTCATTATACACTTAAATTAGATACCTTAAAATAATAAGAAAAACTATACTTTCCTTGATATAAAAATTTAAAGAAAAATTATTTAATCCCTATATTTTTGGTGCTTTATTTAAAAAAGAATAAAACAAATCGTGTGCAACAAATAATTTCTAGCTTGAGAAGCGTAGAAAGTTCTAGTCTTTATAATAAAAAAATAATTGTACAAATTTTCTTAAAAATTGTATTTTTCAAATTCGTTTTTTTTTTATTTTTACACATATTTGGACTTAATTTTGTGTATATAAATTTTAAGGAAAAAATATATATTTCTATTATTAATATTTTTAAATTGATTTTATCATTAATTTCGTTATATTACTTTCGTTTTTATTGGTTTTTAAAAAAACCAAATAATTTTTTAAAAAATAAAAATTTTGTAAAAAAAATATAAGGAAATGACTTGAAAAAAAATTGTAAATTTTATAAAGGAAGGTAGGATTTTATTTTATATACTTCATAGTTTTATTATATGAAATATAATTTCTTGATTATTATTTTGATCAAAACTTACGTTATGGTTCTGTTACAATTATTTTTTATTAATTTATTGTTTATTTTTTTAAATTTATTATTTATATCCCCTTTTATTAATTATAACAAGCAATTTAAATTAGCTACTTTGTCTTTTAAGGAAGGGGATACTTGTTATTGTGGAAAATATTGAACTCACTTATTTTTTTTTCTTTTTATTAGTATATTTTTGCCATTTTTAATTTAATACAATGTATAGACTTTATTTTAATTTTCAAAATTTTGTTGAGTGATAAAAAGCATTTAAAGTGATGTAGTTTTTTAGTTACTTTTTATATATTTTTTAATAATTTTAAATTAAACAAACTTATTCAATATCAATTGGAATGTAACGGAAAACGAATTCTTTATTTAAATATTATAATTATTGACATAGTTTTCCCGATATTTTTCCTGCTTTTGGTCCAATATTGGTAGATATAAATCATGCTATTTACAGTAGGATTTATACCAGAGCTCGATGTGTTTAGCACGTGCTATTTTTAGCAATATACTATTATTTTGATGCTATTATTCTGTTTTATTTATCTTAAAGTTATCACAGAAGGACAAAATAGACTCAATTGCTTTTGTTTTGCAGTTTCAAAGTTTTTTTATATAAAACTCTTTTTAAAAGGGTAGTATGTCAGATGTTGGAACGTATTAAATTAAGGTAAGACTTTCATATCCCTATATAATATATTATACTATACATAAGTCGTTTTCAAACTTTAGTAACACTTACAATTTGATACAACCGAGTTTGGCAAAACGTGAATAGTTGACACAGTACATTTGTGCGAGAGACACTTAGGAATGTATTGATGACTCAAAATAATATCATTTCCCTTCTGTTTCGTTGCGTTGAGTTCGTTAAGTTAGACGTGACGAACTTGGAGCCAATAATGACGTATATCGAATGTCGGAACAGTTCCTAGATGTAATGTAGGTGTCTCTCATACAATTATGTGTCAAATAAAATTTAAGAACGGCCCTATATAACCTCCTTTACGTATAACAAGTATCTATACCTATAATAGCGTTATCTATAACCATTTTTACTAACTGCTTGACCCTTTCCCAAAATTTCTTTTATACCTCCCACTCCCATTTTTTTTTCTTTTTCAATAAAATACCACGTACGCTTTTCCTTCGCGTTTATTTATTCCTCTTATGTTATTTTTATTTTTACCATTTTAAATAATATATTATAACTGTGGATAAATTACTACAGTATAATGTTTTTTTTGGTTTTAATTTCTGTGTAAAGAATTTACTTTTTTCAAGTTTTTAACAGAAATTTTAACAACTTGTTTAAAATTTAGTTTAATATTCGTGACTTATTGATTTTGACTGCTCACTCCCATTTTTAATAACATATTTTTATGTTTGTTTGTTAAATTCTACTGTTAATTGTTTATTTTATTTTATTACTCTTTTGCTGTTTCACTTTTCAATTTAAATTCTTTAAATCCTTACTGTTTTGTTTAATTAAATTAAATTATTTTTGTATCAGTTTTATTTGCAATGATTTTGTACTTTTCAATTCTATTAAATTTATTTTTATATTTTAAATCGCTTGTTGATCAAGCAAAAAACAAAACAATTGAATAACATGAAACGTATACATTTAAATATTTACAAATCATATTGAAAAAAATTAAAAATTGTAAATTTTATAAACTCATGTATGATTAAATATAAACCTCTATCTTTTTTACGAATTATTAATATAAAAAATAATTTGTATTTTCTGTGTAAATTTAATGAAAAATATATTTGGTTTTTGTTTAATAAAAGTCAAAATTTAATTAAATATTGTATTACATTTATTAAAAAAATTCTAATTATTATGTTTGCAATGTTTTATTGTAGAGATTCTTTAATTCTTACTTGAAGTCAAAAATTATGTTTTATTTAATTTTTTTTATTTATAATTATTATTTCATATTCCAATAGACATTTTTTTAATTTCATTCTGATGGCTCTTTATTTTAAATTCTTTAAAAATAAAGGGTAAATAAGCTTACAAAATATAAAATTAATCAAATCATAATCATATATATTATCTTTAAATATTTCAATTTAAAAAAATAACGATGTATGTACTTTTCAATTCTGTGGATATAAGTCACATAAGAAATATAATTTTAATGTATCTATTTTATTTTTTTCCTCTAATTTAGTATGCTAGTTTGAACAAGAACTGAATTAATTTAAATTAAAACACGATAAACATGTAAAAGAAAATAGAATGTAATATTTCGCTTGTTAACGACAATATTAATTTTTACGTTCATTTACTTAATTTATTTGTTATTGTTGTTATACTCTTACTAAATCAACAATTTTTATTATACCGTAAATAAATCAATATATTAACAGTAAATAAATTTATTAATAATAAATAGATGCATTATTACAGGAGAAAAGCGGTTAGTTATGCGTGTTAAACCCTACAGTCTGAGAAATCCAACACCAACCCTGCTAACTTAACTAAGTTTAAACTTTTTGACCTTTATTACTCCCAAAATACTTTACGGAAGCCCTTAAAAGTTTGTCTGGCTTTAAGACTTTTCTGTATAAAAGGTTACAAAACATGTTAATTAATTTTCAACATTTTCCAAGTATTTTTACGAATAAATTTGCGTAAAAAATATGTTATATAATTATTAAAATATAAATATGTATTTATTTTTTATTTATATCTCTGGTTTGGATTATGATGTTGCCTAATAATGTGATTATCAGAGTAATTGAGCTTATAAAATCAAAAGCAAGATATCAACTCTAATTGTTATATTTTATTTATTTTTAAATTAAAATATTTCTTCATTTTTCTATAGAAATTTATTTTTAAGACTAGAAGACTCAATTAAAATTTCTATTCGGGATCTATGTAGTTCCTTTCTCACTTATTCTATTTACTTATTTCTTGATAAGCGTGAGATAAAAACAGGGCTTACAACTTATGACAGAGCAACTAAGCCCTAAGTTCTTCCCTAAGAGAAAGAACATATGGCTTAACTGAATGTTTCATTCCAATAAAAACTTTGGTTGGTTCCAACCAATTAGGGCTTCAACAGACTTTATATTTTAATGAAAAAACAGCACAACAAACGTGATTTTTCCGTTGACGATAGCTAAAATATCTTGTGTCGCAGGTATTCAATATAGATTTTCGCTCGCATAAGCTTTTGCTTAAAAGAGGAGATACTTCATATTATTGAATAGACTGTTTTTTTGGCAATCAAATAAATAAACAATGCGGCCTATATCCTAAAAAGAATTTAATTAAAAATAACATGTAAATTAAGAAAACCGCCAGAATAAAAGAAAGAAAATTAGATAAATATCCAAAACTATTTACTAAAACTCTCCAAGTCTCTTTACTTAATTATTATTATTATTATTTTAGGTAAATTAACAACACTGTCCCTACACTAAAAGCATATAATTAAGAAGATTAGATTTGAACCACCAAATTACCAATTAATTTACTTTAATTACTTTTACAGCTTCTACGCTAAAAGCCTACATCTGATCATCATCAGTCTACAAAAAGTAACATAAATAACGAATTTTAAAAGTAAAAAGATGAGCAAGTATAACTTATAAGATTAAAAAGAAAGTTAAGGGAATAAATCTAAAAAAAAGTTTTTTATTGTGTTCCATTTTCATTTTATTCTTATTAATAAAAAGCTTAATAGTGGTGTTACAGTTGTAAAGTTTTGTTAAATTATCTTAGCAGGAAAATTATCATCAAATGTTATTAATTTCTTCTAAACTTTTAATTACTGTAATGAAGGTAAAGTAACACCTTTATTATTATTTTTTAATTTTTGACTTCATTTAAAGAAAAGAGACATAAAATTTATATATATGTACTGTCACGTGTTCATAAATGTTATTAAGCTGTGTTCAATGTGCGTTCAATAAAAATTATATGGATTATGAAAAAAAAAAAATCAAAATTCAAAATTTTAATGTATTTATGTATAGAGTTGGAAAAATAGATTTATATTTTGTTCTTGTAATGTTTAAAATATATATGTACATAAAATAACAATTTGAAAAAAAAAAACTTTCGAGGAATATCAAACGTTTTAAATTTAAAACGAAACAATTTTAGCGAATTTTATCAGTAAATTACGCTTTTAATTAAAGATTTTTTTTTAAATTCCTTTTACTTAAAAAAAATCGTATACAATAATTACATTATTTAAATTTATTTTTCAATATTTTTTTAAGTGGTATAAAATTTACGAAATGATAGATGGAAACCTTTTAACCCCAATATATACTTCCTTTTTATCCAGTGAAATATGGTATTAATCAAATTATAAAAGTTTTAGATGGGATAGTATAAATAGATAAATTGCTGAAGCACTAACTTTGTTAGGATAACTTTTTTATTGATTGATAAACACTTTCGGTTGATGTTCTAACTGTGAAAAAAAAGAACTCCAGTTTATTATTTCATAAATAATTTTATTTTTTTGATATTTTTTATTAGGAAATGTTTCTTGATTGTCAAAAACAATACTTTAAATTAGCGGGGAAAAAATTTTAAAGCTTTTTATAAGTGATTCGGTATCAAGTGCACTATTTAAAAATAATTGTGATATATACCGTTTAACATTAATTTAATTTTCTCAAGGGTATAAAAGCGATGGTAGTTAACTTGTAAGTTAGAAGCTGTACTGCCCAACTTTTACCAGCCCGAGATAAATATTTTTATTGAGCTTATGAACTTTATTTGAAACAATGAAGTGTGCTTCAAATTTATTCTTTTCAACCAACAATTACCTACAGTTAAAAGATACTTGTTTAATAAACATATAACATACATACAAACATATATATTAATATATATATATATATATATATATATACACCACCTAAATCCCACTTCGTAATAAACATACATAACATGGTCTTTGTGTACTTAAAACTCTTATATATATATATATATATATATATATATATATATATATATATATATATATATATATATATACACACCTAAATCCCACTTCGTAATAAATATACATAACATGGTCTTTGGTGTACCTTAAAACTCTTATAAATTTGATTAATATTACTTGTAAATAACGCTATACTTAATGCTAAGTAGATATCAAAGTAGTATATAAATAGCTATAGCTTTGCAAAGCAAGTTCTCTTGACATGAAATATCTTCATGATACTTCCTTTCATTTCAAAGCCTCTAAATTTTATTACTTCTATGACCACAGTGAATAGATGAAAAAACCTCCAACACGTTCCTCTTCTGTTGCGTGTTTTTTACTTATTTCAATTTATTAATGTTTTTAGACTTCTTTTTGTAAATTCTTTTAACGAAATCGTTGATTTGTTATGTGTGTATATACATTTTAAATGCTTGTCACTTGTGATTATTGGCAACACTGACTGTAAATTGTTAGTGTGTGGCATTATTGCCAAAGTTGTATCAGTATTTCATAAATTACATATACTACAGTGAAGATAAGTGTTGCATGTTACTGTTATATTCACTTACCAATAATTTTCTTATGTCAATCATTTTGTTATATTACTGCTTGTATTTCCTTAGCTTTACACCAATTTTATAATTTAACTTTTCTTTACCTACTTCACTAGATAAATAGGAAAACTATTGTTTTAAATAATATTAATGTTATAGTAATGTTCTGTAAACTTATACTTTTCTTTTTCGTATTCTCTTATTTTTTTAAAATTATTTTTATTTTCCAAACTTAAATACAACTAAATTTGGATATATATAATTGCTGTTTAATTATATTTGTTATTTTAACCGCAAACAATTAATGTAGCAATCTAGTGTAACATAAAAGTTATTTGTTATTTATACTTCTCTGTTTGTTCTTTTTTGTCATTATTTAATTAATTTCCAGATTTATTCTTATTTTCATTTGCTTTTGTCTCTTTTAATGTGACAAATTATTTTAGTTATTGTTTTTAACTGTTAAATAGTGTTACTTAGTTTCTTTGTTATTCTTATGTTACATTTTATCTTTTCATCTTTAATTTTATATTGCTTTATTGAGGGCAGTTTTGTAAAAAATTACTCTCTTAAGTTTATTTGAGATTTATTCTAAAACAATTTACATAATTTTTATTTTCCACTTCTTACTTAAAGTTTTTATAGGACTTAACATTTATATAATTTCAAAATTACTTAAACCAAGTGGTTCGACTTATATTTTTTGGTGATTTTAACTCATAACGATCAAAAGATTGAATATTGATTATTTATAACTTACCTAGAGATATAAGTACATTGAGATGACAGTTCTATCTCATTCCAATGATTACTAGTAGGACTAGTTATAGTTAACTTAGTGCCGGATTGTAAATTTTCGTATGGTCTGATTTTATGTTTTAAGATTTCACGTGTCTGCTATCTCTGTGTGCTATATTTCCATATATATATATATTGTATATTACTATTTTTATATGACACATCCACATTCTGTACCACCCCTAGATAAACAAACAAGGTACTTTAGACCTTAAGTTTTCCAAAAAAAAATAATCAATGCTAAAAATTATGACAAATAATATCGCGTTTACAAATAGTTTGATACTTGCAAGCTATTAACCGAACTGTCTACCTGTAATTCAAATTTAGTAATATTTTATTAATTATCATAAAAGATTTCCGTTCTTAATTATACCTTAGACTTGACGATGATTAATCATACTTAAGATTTATATTGTTAATTATAAACTTAATAAAACCAGTTAAAGTTTTAAGAATAATTTAAACTCACAAATCGTCTACTTTGTACTTTACAAACTTCACGTACTCTCTATGCTTTTTACAAAAGCTTAATTTACATTGTATTATATTGTTTTATTTCATTTGTTCTCATTTTTTTATAATTTTGTATTCTCTTCATTCATAATGTAACTAGTAATTTAAATAAATGTTAGTTATACTATTGTAAAATCTAAAAATAGATTTATAAGCATAAAATCTTTAAAAAAAATAAAATGAAATTACGTATTTTCATTTTAATTTTTCTTTGTTAATGTTAATTATTTGTTTTTTTTTTCAATGAAAATAGTTGTTTCTTTTTTAAAAATTTATAACAAATGAGACTGTTTATTATATATATAAAAAAATAAAATTATTGTATATGTATAATAAAAAAAAATATCGTTAATAATTATAAAACAATGCATATAATAAACATTTAAAATAACATTAAAGTTTTTTTTGTTAATTTCTTTATAAATTACTTAAAAAAAAAGAATTTACGAATTATAAAATAAAGAAATATAAAATAAGACAAAAGTAAAAATAAAACATTTTATTCTGTAATTAGTTTTTGTTTATCTTCTTATTTTAATTGTCTATAAACGCTAATGAGGGTGCATCCAAAATATCTTCAATCAAACTTATTTAGATTTTTTTTATTTTCTTTGTAATTTTATTAATACGAATACACATTTTATTATAACAAGATTTAGTTTAGTTTAGTGAAGAGGGATTTAGTAGCCCGAGTTATCGGGAAGGAAAAGATATCTTCCCGAAGCGCAACACTTGGCACTTTGGGTGATGCCCCTTTAAGGTGATTTACTGAATTTTGTTTATAAATCTTTAACTGATTCATTAGTTAAACATTAATATTTGATGACAAAACAAAGTGAACACTCATAATTGAGAATTCTTTCCTCAACACATCGGATTCATTACGCTCATTCACTCTACTTCAGTCTCGCTTCACTCTTTTTTAGAATATGAAAAGGACATGAATGATATGAAAATTTGAACATAATGTTAATCTTGTGTATGACTTACATGCGTGCCAAGTCTCAAATCTATCGAAACATTTTTCCGAGTTTTCACAATAATGTCGTTATTGTCGTCATTAAAAAATATTTTTCTGTCCAATTTGACTCAAGGATCTTCCATAAAGAGGATTACACATTTAGATAATTTGCAGTATAACAAAGTGACCCCATCAAGAACAAAGAAATAGAGAAGAATCCGTCACAAAACATGTCAAAAACAAACTGCGCATGCTTAATACGAACTACGCATGCTTACAATCAGTACATTAACTGCGCAGGTAATAAATTTAGAGGCAAACTTACCTTTTGATGGTTTCCAGTTGTTCTGCTTTTTGGGAAGGTTATAAACAAATAGTGCAAAGAAATATCTTTTCTTTTATTAACTGTTTCATTTTAATTGACTTAACAAGCACCAAAGTTAACTAAAACCACAACTTACTAGCACAGATGAAATTTGAGGAGCAAACACTACTTATCATTATTACATATCCTTCGTTTCGCGCCTTTATACTATAACCGTAGGAAGGTAAGTTTGCTACTATTTCTTTATCTCATACAATGTCCATGGGGTCAGGAAAGTTCCATAATGTGTCATCCTCTTTATTTAAAATCCTTGATTTGACATAAAGATTGATTTTTGTACTAATTTTCAACCTTAGAAAATACTATATATAGAAGGAGCACTACTGATAACACGAAAGGCGGTTCACTGGTGCACTTAAGTAATGCTGCCACCCTAACAATATACAATTTTCTAAAAAAAGTTGTTCTATTATTAATTAATGATTGATTATTCAAAAAATACTAATACAAATATCGGTGCATTACAATACTTAAAGCCTTTTTAAATAGTAGTTTAACGTATTTATTAAAATTATATTAAAAGTAGTCCTCGTTCACTAAATGTAGATTCTTGTATTCCGCCGCCCTTTTGCCGTCTAAGACCGGTTTTATTAAATACTCAGCAGGTGTTTAAGTTATTTATTGTTTTACGATCTTTCTTCATTAAATAGATATTTATGACACATATTTAAATAATGTTTTGTTGTCAGGTTGCAGCATTACTTAAGTGCACCAGTCAACCGGCTTTCGTTTATCAGTGGAATTACATTGTGTTACTGTGTCCTTCATATAATATATATATATAATATAATTAATATATATATATATATATAGATATAATATAAAATAAAATAATATATATAATATATATATAAATATATATATATATAATATATATAGTATATTCTAAGTTTTCAACTCTCTAGCGTAAATATCCTGGAATAAATACAGATAGACAACTTTTGGTAAACTTCTCAGGCTGTCATAAAGACATCTAAAACGGATAATTCAGGTGAAATCCCAATGTTGAATTTTTTGTAACACATTACTTTTCCTATGTGGTATAAATGAGGAAATGTTTGTTTTTCCACCCTAAAAAGGATTTTGATCACCATTTCTTTAAAGCCCATTGCATGTGATACGTGCAACCTTTTAGCTTTGTTTTTAATTGCGACCAAAAGATTTTACCTTCCTTAAAAAAGTTAATTTCAGTAATGAAATTGCTTTTTTAGAGCCTTGCGTCTTATCAGGGAAAACCCCTGTGGGAACTATCTCAAGTGGTAGTGACAACCGTTACGCTCCAAGTAAATTCTAAAGTGGCGACAATAATCTTAAAGTTAAAGAAAATTATTGCAAGGCGTTAATTTTTACTAAAAGCTAAAATCAATTAAGTTTGTTTAATTTTAATTGTTAATTTCTATTTTTATAACACATTGGTCTGTTTATAAAATTATATAGTTCACTTCTTCAAGAAGTTGTTAAAGAAGGTAAGAAAAATTACTATTTAAATACTTCCTGTCTGTTCTTCTTGTCTTGAGTATTCAATTATAAAATTAACAAATTACTTTTTATAATTGTAGGGTTTTTATCTTTTATCATACCTGAGTTGTTACTAACACTGAAGAGTATTGCGAGTAATTAGGTTGTATGTGAAGGGATTTCGCGCAAGTTTTATTTAAGAGAGGGAGATTTTTATTAGAGTTCATTAACTTGCACTATATATAGCTATTGAAACAAAATAATATAAAATAAAAACCTAGGGGAACTCGTTTTGAAACTTCAAAAAACTTCCCGCGAATGTTTTTTTTGGTGAGTATAAAAAAAACTATAAACATAAAATGAGAAATAAAAACCGAACTCCCCAATTATGAAGCTCAATGCGGCAAGCGTTGACCAAGGTCAGGGTATTTCATTTCTTCCGTCCCGTGTCTGTACGAGTCCTCAGGGAAGATAGCCCGTCCCAAAACATACAAAAAGTAAAACCAGTTTATGCACTCAAATAACCTTATATTAAAGTTTCTTTTTTGCTTTTATTCTTTTAAGAAAACAATATAGCATTATTACCTCTTGATATTTGTTTCGTTTCGAACTGTAAATTTGTTTCGTTCGATTTTTTTATAAATTTATTGAAAGAATAATTTTACAGAAAGATCAACAATTTTAAAGCCTTCTTATGTTACCTTCTGATCAACTTTCAGTTATTGACACTTAGTGCTTTAACGCCGATTGTCTTAATTCGATAAAAATTGAACTAATGCTGATAATAAGACGAAACTTAGCACATATGTTAGTCTTATACATGGCTACATGCGTGCAAATTAGATTGCATCATTTTTATGTGTTTTAAAATTTTTCGAAATTTTTGTTGAGTCATTATCGTAAGTTAATGACGCCATACAAAAATTATTTTTTGTATGGCACAACTAAAGCAATAGACTGATTTTTGTACAAAATTTAAACTCTTTAGCATAAATACACTGGGCGCTACGATGATAACAGACACTCACACACAGACAGACAACTTTGCGAAAACCACTCAGGAGGCTAGTTTAAGCTAAACTTAAAACGACAATTAATTTATAAATTATAAAACAACTAGCCATCTAAAAGATGCAAACGAAAGAAAATAAGAGAATTAAGGGCAAAAATATCTATAAATATATTCAAAATCAAGAGAATATGGGGAATGGTGTTACTAGTTGTCGCGAAACCTAAGTTTTTTATGTTTTCATTTTATTGATGAATCAGCATAATAAAATTACATAGGCCTTCCTACCAACTGCGGCCCATGGGAGTTCCTTAAGAGGTTTAATCAAACCTTGAAAAAGATTAATTTTAAAAAGTACCACATTATCTCTAATCAAGATAATAATTATTAAATTAATATTAATCATAAATTATTCTGCTAGGGCCAATTAACAATTTAAAAAAAAGGGTTATAAAAAGGGCAATATATATTATATTATAACAACACATAATCGGGTACGGGGTGCCTCGGACCTCTGAACTTTTCTTTATTACATCGGACTCGCTATGCTCATCCTCCCTACTTCAGACTCACTTCATTCGTCCTTAGAAGTTACAAGTCATTAATTTTATAATTGCAACACCTCACAGGGCCCCGCGACTTGATGGTAATAAGACAGACTATGCTAAGATTAAACGGGGCCCTATTTTTAAGTAAATCGATAGTATAAAACTTAATCAAGGGGCCCGTAATTTAATAATCTTAAGAAAGACTATACTTAGATTAAACGGGCCCCATTTTTAGGTAAAGAGATTGTAAAAATTCAAACAAGGGGCCCTTAAGAAAGGGGATGCTCTTAAGAAAGACTATACTAAGATTACACCCAGAGCCCCATTTTTAGGTGAAGAGACGGTATACAAATCTTTTAGCAGGCCCCGTGACTTAATGAAGTTAAGACAGACTATACTAATATTGAAAGAATCTCTACTGGGGCATGGAACCATTTTATTGATAAGTTTTCCTTTTTTGTACTTCATCTTTTTGGGGGCACCCGCATTGCGGGCCCATAGTCACGCCACTGCTACGGCATAATCGAGGAAAAGTAATAAATAAATCTAATTGAAGATGTATAATTTGATAAACCTCATTGACAATACAAATCTATATTTTTACAAATGATGACGAATTTATTTGTCTTTCAATGGGTTTTAACTTTTCCTTTTAACTTGCATTATACGTGGAAATAGTAGGCATCATTTATAGGAAATAGTAGGATATTGTAACAGACTATGCTTATTGGGAGAGTTATGCTTTATTTTAAATAAATAATACATCAGACTACTTATAGAGGTCATCTTGAAGTCAGTATTACAATTATTGACGAACTTCACACTCGATTTAGTTCTTTAATATTACATTTACCTTCCTTCATTGACTTAGTTTTTTTAAATAATTTCTATTTTTTGTATCAATACACCTCAGAGCTCTTCTAAAACATCAGTAAAATCAATGACCACGAACATTTCTCTTATTACGTTTAATTTTTAATTATTTTTATTGTTTTTATTTTTTGCCAGATACTGACGATGTCCATTTATTTGGACAAAAGCTGCGATTTTTTAAACAAACAAAGTTGTGGTGAGATTTTTTAACCATCTGTTCCATTAATTACACACAAAATATTAAAGAATAGATAGAGAGTTTAAAAAAACTAATTTATTAATTATTTATTTTTCTTTTTAATTATTTATTTTTACTTTTTTGTTAACAAGTTCTTTATTGGCAAAAGTATACAACCGGAGCCATATTTTTTTATTGATTTGGGGTAATTTGTGCCTCCTTATTTATTTATTTATTTTGGTATGAAATTTGGTTATTTTTTGGGGGTGTGAGGGGGTTTGTTTGGGTTAAGGATGATTTCATATTTCTTGGTTTGGGTATTTTAATTTTAATAAATTAATTTTAAATTATAAAAAAGGCCTGACATGTGATAAAAATACAAGTACCTAAAGATCTTGCTGTCTCCGACAGTTAATGATTACTTTCGATTAGCCTTTTAGTGCTTCAGATCTAGGTTATCAGGAGTCAGAAGCTGGGAAGTCTTCACGGGCGGGTTAAATTATGGATGGTTTAGTTGTTCTCTGGCCCACTACTGTTTTATAGGTCAAACAGGATTGTCTATAAGGATTTCGAAGGAAAGGAGTTATATTAGCCTCTAAAATAAATTCTTTTCTCCGAAAAGACTTTGATCATAGAATGATCAATAGAAATTTATGGAACCTTTGATAACTTTATTTGGAGAGGTTCCTTCAAAATGAGATATTGAGGCCATGACCCATAGTTAGTAGTGTTGGAGTCATTCAGAAAGCAACATATGATTTTGACAAGCAAAATCGAAATCATAGGTTATAAATCTCATATGTTCGTTACCTTAAATACTTATAACCTGTATTATACATTTTTGATTTTACCATAAACATATTATCCTAATATTTATTTTCATTACACAAATCATTATTAATTATAAGTTATAAAAGTATTAAATTTTTAAATAATGCCTTTAATAATAATATAAAAATACGGTGTAATTAATTTTAATAATGATAATAATTTTAAAATTGGCAACAGTATAGCGTGAGTACAGATATATTTGAAGTATTTCTCAATTTTGTCGGGGTACTAAAAGTGCAATCTCAAGGCTACCAGATGCATTGTTTCCGTTGGAACCGCATCTTAATTTTGGTGCAATGATTTTTTTTCTTCATGAGGGTTCTTTTTTCATTTTTTTAAAGATGCAGTTAACCTTGAAGTGCGTACACAAAATTGGTTACAGATTTTTTGGATAAGTAATAACTTTTGTAAAATTCATCGAGGCGTCGCGGTTTTTTTTTGGAGTGTATAGTCGTAAAACAAGAACTTGAAAACCAGGGACCCCCAAGACTAAGACAGCACCGGGACCCGCTTATGGGTTCCTGACCTACCTCAAGGTTTTTGTTGTTGCCCTCATCCTAAAAAAATATATACAGACTTCTTAAAAAAGTAAAAAGACGCAAAAACCTTCTTACTTTAACATATAAAAAATAATTAAAAAAATGTAAAAGTACGAGCGGACCCACATAATACCCATAATCCTACAACCCACCGGTTTATCGCCCACATCTCTACTGCACAATTGTAATAATATCGAAATATTAAATTCCATTATAATAGTTCAAAATTTATAGGCTTTCTGACATTAGTCTAAGAACATTTTATATTTATTATCAGTATTATTATTATTTATAAGCAGTGCATACAATATTAACGGCATGAGAACTAATTGCTTAATCGTGAAGCAAATACGTTTATAAATATAGTTAAGTTGAGAAAAAAACGAATTCTCATTGCAGTGTATATGTCCTAAAATTAAGCCGAATGTCAATCTTATTTCACCAAACTCAAATTACAGACCACATCGGTCATTTTCAGGGTGGAAGAGGAGAGAATTGTAAAATTGTTGAGTCATCAGATTACATGATTGGAACTTAGTGATTACAATGTAATAAAGTAAACAAACTTGACAGGTTCCTACTATTTCTAGAAATCTAAGACTTAAGAATCTAAGATTCTAAAGAGAGGATTTTAAGGGGTTTCTTAAGGAGGCCTAAACGCTTCTTTTAGGTGTGAGTATAGGAAATGCTGTACATTTTAGCTAGTTTTAGGTCAACTTAAGGAAAATGTTAGGTTTAGGTAAGGAAAATGTCTTTGAATACGGGCCTTAATCTTAGACTTAACAAACGGCATCAGCATACGGATAATTTTTTCATAATCCGAATAGACTTGAAGTTGACTATTCGGTCGAATTCTAGCGTATGAAATCTACTATTTAACACTCACATAAACGACACAGGTACAAAGACTGTTTACTTAGCTCTGCTTTCGGCTAAAAATTTGACCAGCTACTACCATATAATTTACGTTATTCCTCATGTTTGGCATGAGGCCAGTTTTTCAAATATGCTATTTGTAGCTACATCGTGGTAGATTAGGTTAAATGCTTTTTAATCATTCAGCCACTTAAAAAAGCCTAGTTTGGTTTTAGTCAATTTTCATTATAAAATAAACACCCTCAACTTCCGTCATCCGAACAACCTCATAAGCGTCATTTTCATAATGAAAACTCGCTAAAAAGGAGAGTGTAGGGGTAGGGGGTGGATTCAACTTTTTGGAAATAATGAGGTAAATACTACATAATTTTTTGTTCATCATACACATTCTAATTCGTAAAATGTTTCATGATAAGTATGTTAGAAACTAAAATCTATTACAGTTTAATGAAACTCAATGAAAATACAGTAAGAATGTTCCTTTAATTATATTTAAGCTTATCAATGCAAGAGTTTGTTCCACACAACTCACGGTTAAAATCTTCTGGTAGTGCATATCAGCCAGATGATGATATGTTGAAATCATCCACTACAGTCTATCGTTTAGTTTAAAAATCCCCAAGGTCATAAGTATTTTGGGGATTGACCAATCAGAGAAGCCGATGCCAACCTCTCACTTAAAAAAAGAAAAAAAATGCCTACCACAATAACTGCTGTAGGGAAAAAACCTTCTTCCCGGCAATCGTTCACTTAGTTTATGTTTTGTTATGTTCTTTTGTTTACATCGTTTTGAAAACTACTTTCAAATTAATCTTAAAAATTATATTTTAAAATAAAACTACACAAAAGAAATGTAAGAAAACATCGCCAAGAAAATACGGGTAAAATAACCTAATTTGTTTACATAGTTTTTTCCCGCTCCCTTCTTGCAGGGATTTTTTTTCTTAAAAATCAGTGGTGTCTAAACTGACCTGTCAAGATTTTTAAACTAAACGATAGACTGTAGACAACAACATAACCACATTCATGCCAGTGAATGAAAGTACCTTCTCCACGTTTTAAATTGGTCACACATCCAAGTACTAAGCATTCCTAATACAACTTCGTCATTTAAGTAGAACTGGCCTTTTCTCTGGTTCAAAGAGAACTAACATCCAACTAACATTGAGATAAGATTTGTTTCGGAAATCTTTACAGTACAAATTTGAGAAATGTGCTTAAACAGAGTTATCAATTAGTCTCTAGTCTCCTATTATGCTCCTATTATCATGATGGCATTAATTTTATTGATTATTAAACATTGCATTCAAAATAATCTTAAAAACGACCTGAAAAGAACAAATATAACTTGGCCAATAGGCTGTGCTTGTCGAAATGATAGACTGGTGATGATTTAATGGTTGATTAAATAATTAAAATAGAGGGGAGGGGCTGACGAAATTAAATCAAATTTTGTCTGCATTAACGTCACTCTATTCATAAACGCAGCCATATTATAACATTCAAACGCGTTTGGTTTGTTTATTTCGAATTGAATTACTGCCCTAACTCTGTCATCTTCAATCATAATTAGTAACCTTTCTAAGGCTTTTCGCATAAAAGCAACACTTCACAACTCCAACAAAAACAAAGTATTATTATCAAAATAAATCAAATGAATAAAAATATAAACCAAAACATGAAAGTTACATTAACTTTTATAGAAAATTTTTCAAATAACTTATCAGATTGTTATGAAGTTTTAATTTAAGTTAAAAATAACAACAGATTTAAGTTAAATTCGTTTCAGAGTTTATTTAAGTAAAATAAACAAATTTAGCGGTTACGTTTGATTGAAGTTCATTTAGAGTAAATTTGTCCGTGCAAATTAAAGTTATAATTATATTCCTTTCTTTTTGTTTTAGTCATGGAACAAGAGACGTACAGCAGAGGAGAGGGCTAAGGCATTTAGTATTGGGGTAGGCCCCAAACTCCTATATAAGGGTGACCTTGTATGGGTTTATTAGCCTCTATACCAACAGTTCCCATCTCAGACTCCAAAAAAAGAACAAAAAATCGCGTTTTTAGTAGTCTCACATATACACCGCAAAAAAAAACAAGAATTTTAAAATAATTCCCCCTTCTTGAACTTTGAGTTTAAGTCAGCACTCTTTTTAGCTTAATTTTTTCCATCTTCTTCCTCCTTTTCTTTTCTTTTTTTACGTGACAGTTTGTAAATTGTTTTAAAAGTAAAATAACATGTTTTCTGTTTAAAAAAAGAGACCTAGGTTAGGGTTCCAAATAAGAATTAAAATATTCTATTTTGTTTAAAATGTCAAACAGTCTCGTGGTTCGTACAAAAATTTATTCTTAACAGTTCTTTCACTGTAGGGACACCGAAATAGATTCACATATTCGCATGTTTGTGTTTTAGTTCTTTTAGTAGGGAACACTTAATTCAAATGAGTTTCAAACAAAATTGTCTGGATATAATTATTAAAGTACTGCGATATTTTTGCACAGTTAGAGGATCAGCTGGTAAGGAGTTATTCTAATCGAAAGTCGAATCGGAAGGCTTCTGGACCAGCAGTGAGTTATTCTATAATCGAAAGTCGAAGTGAGTAGTTATTCTAATCGAAAGTCGAATCGGAAGGCATTGTGGACCTGCAAGTGAGTAGTTATTCTAATCGAAAGTCGAATTGGAAGGCATTGTGGACCAGCTAGTGAGTAGTTATTCTAATCGAAAGTCGAATCGGAAGGCATTCTGGACCAGCAAGTGAGTAGTTATTCTATAATCGAAAGTCGAAGTGAGTAGTTATTCTAATCGAAAGTCGAATCGGAAGGCATTGTGGACCTGCAAGTGAGTAGTTATTCTAATCGAAAGTCGAATTGGAAGGCATTGTGGACCAGCTAGTGAGTAGTTATTCTAATCGAAAGTCGAATCGGAAGGCATTCTGGACCAGCAAGTGAGTAGTTATTCTATAATCGAAAGTCGAAGTGAGTAGTTATTCTAATCGAAAGTCGAATCGGAAGGCATTGTGGACCTGCAAGTGAGTAGTTATTCTAATCGAAAGTCGAATTGGAAGGCATGTGGACAGCAAGTGAGTATATTCTAATCGAAAGTCGATCGAAGGCATTCTGGACCAGCAGTGAGTAGAATCGGTCTAATCGAAGTCCATTGTGGACTGCAAGTGAGTAGTTATTCTAATCGAAAGTTCTAATTTCGAGTAGTCGAAAGAATCGAAGGCATTGGGACTAGCTATTGAGTATTTAGTTATTGTTATCGAACGTAAACAACGTTTACGTCGAAACTGTAACAACGTTACAGTTGTACATTGGTAGCATTTTTCTAATCCATCAAAAATATTTTCTTGTCTATTACAATGCCTTGTAAATTTTCTACCCACATCCGAAATTAGGTAGAACGAGTTACAAGTTCATTGTACAAATATAAAACTTACTTGTTATTGTCCAATTTTAATTTATAAGGAATGTAATACTCAATATAAGTTTATAAAACGTTGTTTATAAATATTACATCTCATATTTGAGAAATAATTGCATTCCAAATGATTTACTTATATGAATGAAACTGGGTTTTTATAGTTATTTGGACATATTGTTTATAAAATATTGGAACTTCTGTAAACATCTCTTGTTGATTACAATAATTTGTAATAATATTCGTGAAATGCTTTTTTTGACACTTGTAGTGTTACAAGCATAGAGACATTATTACTAGAGAGGACCTATATGTTAAATTTTAAAACATCAAAAAAGTAACCTGACCACATTCGCTCATAAATAAAATTAAATAATATGTACTCAATTACTGTAACTTATATAACAGAACGTTAAATATAAATCAAAAATCAAACAACGTGAGGGAAGCCGAAATCAATCGATTTATTTTAACCTTAACTCACTCTTGAAGGAGGTTTTAATGCGGTTACACAGAGCCCCTGAGCTCCCCAAAAAGATGCTTCAGGCCTCTTAATGTATTGAGATAGGCTATGCCCCCTCCAGTACATATCTGTATGGTTACAAGTTGATTTTGTTCAATAGTTTGTAAGATACGTAAGGGGAGAATCAAGGGGGTCCAGCTTCAGCGATTTGGTTGTTCCGTAGCAGCACCGGGCCCCGGCAGAGGAGAAGCAAGCTTTTCGGTTATAATCGGCTAACCTCGTGTATTTCCGGTATGACAGAAAAACTGGAATACGCAATGTTACTTCAGAGACTATAGATACTTAAACAGTAAGACTGTCGACTCAATGGTGGGAAAATTTGGATTCCGGTCGACACTAGCGCGGCGAGGGACCTACTTTTCAATTCAGGGGGCGTGTCTTGATTTCCCGCTTTTTGCCCACAGTCAGTTTGAAATTTAATTTTAATACTTTGTATAGTTATACTTCTAACTAACCCTACCACTTTAATCTTACACAGAACACTTCAGATTATTTTTAAGTTTTTCATTCAAGTAATTTATTAATTTAATTGATTCAATCAGGTAA
Source organism: Microvelia longipes (assembly GCA_018340805.1). NCBI lineage: Eukaryota > Metazoa > Arthropoda > Insecta > Hemiptera > Veliidae > Microvelia > Microvelia longipes. The sequence continues at coordinate 16,766,301 of JACMZG010001913.1, read as the reverse complement.
TAATGAAATAGTGGCTAAAGTTTACACATGCTAGAAGATAGATTTTGGCATTTAATGCAGCCTGTATTTTAATTACATCTGCAAGATGCACACATGTGATTAAATGTAATTACCTGATAAAATCGACTAAATCAATAAATTAATTAAATGAAATTTACACTTATCTGCCATCAGTTGCGTTCTCTGGAAGTTTTAAAAAGGTTTCTATTTAGTTTTAGTTTCTGAATTTTTGTAATACAGAACATGCAACAGCGAACCGTTTTTGTGAAAAATAAATACAGAAAACAATCATTTTATAATAATAATAAATGTAGCTGTCATAGCTAAGAATTGCCATGGTATTCATAAAATATAAAAATATAATCAGTCATTTTTGGAAAGCTATTGGGGTTAGTTCATGAGTTGTCCGCACCGGTCCGACGCAGCGCTATTTTTAGTAGCTTGCGATAATCGAATCCAAACTTTTCCTTATTTAAGTTAACCCCCCCTGGTTTACTTGATTATAAGATATTTCTTATAAAAATTTGTTTATTTATAACTACTTGTAAACGTTTGATTGATCAAATTTCTTTTAGTTATTCCTTTTGATATTTTTTTAATTCATTTCAATTTTGTGTATTGAATTTAATAAGCCATAAGTAAATACCGATTCCTAAAATGGCTTCATGTTATTAATAAAATAGGCAGGCTGTAACCTCTTACCGCGTTTGGTTTGTTTACATAGAATATATTCAACGTTTAACTGTTTATCATCTTGTCTGGTAAGGGGTTTTATAAAAGACCGTTTGTAATATAGCATTGTGAGATTGCTCCATAGATATATTATTACTAGAGGATATTAGTTCTACAATAAGTAGAATTTTGAAACATCGAAAAAGTAACATGAACCTCGGGAGTTACTAATATAATCAAATTAACAGTACAAAATTACAGTGACTTATATACTAGAACGTTTTAATACGAAACAAGCCACAAACAATGGGCCGTAGAGGATTGATTTATTTTAACCTTAACTCTATCCTAAAGGAGGTTTCATTAAGGATTCATAGAGCCCCTGAGAGGCTCATAAAGATGTTTCAAGCCTTTCAAATAATTGAGATTTGGTATGCTCCCTCTGTAGTTATGCATCTCTGGGTTGTTTTATTATCAATAGCATTGTATTGACTTGATTAAAATGAATGGTTTTATCAAAGTTACAACATCGAAAGTTGTAAAATAACTTATAAATATGTGGTTACGAACTTGTTTCTTTTTAGACTACGTTTTGATATAAACGTTAACTAACATTAAAATTAACTTGTTATGGTGTTCGTAAGGTTATGAACACCAGTTTTCGCGATTACACTGTTAGGTTATATAATTATTAAATTGAAGTTATTGAAGTTTAGTGAATTAATTAGTTATGATATGATCGGGGGGTTTGGATTACATTATTATAAATGAGGTGTAAACGGCTTAGTTTTAAAATATTGTCAGGTTATAACCGACAGGTTTTGTTATAACGTTGCCAAGTTATAAGCGGCCGTTAGTATTAAAATATGTTTTTGGGCAACTGAAAAGTAGGCTCTTTACATCCTCAAAAATCAGGTATGGGGTACCTCGGAACTTTTCCTCATTACATCGGATTCGCTACGCTCACCCTCCCAGCTTCGTACTCGAATCGCTCGTCCTCAGAATTTACCAGTCGTTAAATTTATGCAACAAAACGTCTTCGAACTCGGTTCGCCCGTCCTCATTTTCCTCAGATAGTAAATAGATACGGCCACTCTAAGTCAACAAAAAGTCGAACAAAACGGTGGTCAATACCAGAAAACCTAAAATATGGCCGCTAAACCACTCATTTCAAGTGGGGAGTCGTTTTCGATGTTTTTTGGATATGTGAGTTGATTGAGATAGGGGTCCAGAGTCAAGAGGAGCACTCAAAGCCAGGGTACCTGGGTTCGAATCCTGGTAGGGACGATAATTTTTTACATTAAATAAGTTTATAACTACAAAATAATCCTGGCGCTGAGGTCCGCAAGAGGGGTGAATTTCCATTAGGGTGCGTGTTTTTTATGCTTAACAACTCATTTTCTGCTTAAGGTTCCGGCTTTTTGCTTTAGAACCTAAGCAGTTACTCAATTGTCAAGTACTGCTCGCAACTCATTTTGTCTATATTTTGCAAAGGAAATGCGCTAAAACTTTTCAAGATAAACAGTAACTGAGCTTTAAACTAGTGCAAATAATAGTGCGCACTGACAAATTAAGAGGCATAGTTTTGTATAACCAACTGGATAATTATGCGCATTTCCTTTGAAAAATATAGACAAAATGAGCTATAAGCAGTGCTTGACAATTAAGTAACTGCTCAGGTTTTAAAGCAAAAAAACCGGAACCTTAAGTAAGAAATGGGTTAAGCACAAAAACACGCATACCAAAGGAAATTCGCCCCTCATGCGGATCACCACGCTAGAATTTTTATGAATTGTATTTATTTGTTACAAAGAGACTTCGAGCATAATTGATACGACCCATATGCGGTTGTTTGTTGAGGATGTTGCTACCTCCTTTTTGCCTCTAATGAGCCGAAAGGCCCTTAAAATTTATTTGTAGAGCGCCAATTAAAGAAATGTTTAGTCGGAAACGTATATCCTAATTTTCCGAAGGATATTACAACGTTATGTATCACTACACAATACATTTGACTATCAGTGTCAGCATAAAAACAAGTTAGTTTTTCTAACGCTAACGCTGTTATTTTTAACGTAAAAATGTTTATGTAACGGCATAAATGAGTTTTTAATGACAGCAGCAAAACATAGATGTGCAACATGCTACTTTTAGATTTGTGAAAAAGGGTCAACATAACATATCAGAAACATGGTAACATGAATTATACAAGAATAGAAGGGTGTTAACACTAACTTTGGTTAAGCTAGACAAGACAACATATGTTGAGGGTGACTATGCAACTCAATAAACTCCCCTTAAACTCCAAAACCAAATATTTTAGTAGAGGAGGGAATTTGTGACACACATCAAACATTTAACTCCCCTAGTTATATCCACAGAGCTCAATAATAAAGGCTTAACTCGGTCCACACTAAGTAATAAAGGTTTTGTAGAGGTTTCTATACAAGTTATTGTCCAAATCAAACATTGATACAATATTATCTAATTGTAACCTTAAAGTATTTTAACCTTTAAAACAATGTCATCAGCATAATATGTTCCCGAGGCTATACCTTGCAGAGAAGTAAAAGCATTTTAGAATAATTTAATGTTTAACCGAGTTTAGAAAACCTTTGATTTGTACTCAGACAAATTTAAAGGTATTTTAACTTAAACCTCTGCATTCAAACTGATATAGTTTCGTCAGATACTTCCTCTTGATTTTATGAATTTCTAAGCACACTGGAATCAAAAACTTTGGACAAAAGCATCACTAATTAGAGCGAAACATTTCCAAGTATAAAGATCAAAGATGCACAACTAAATATACCTGCTATATAGTTTGCTTTACATCAAAGTTAAAATCTTCCAATTAATTTACTTATCTTTTATATTCTAAATAACTTTTGAATAGATTCATGGCCTGTAAATTTTAATAGGCATTTGAAAGTATTTGACCAGTGAGGTGACCTTTAAGTTATTGTTATGTTTGAAACCTTTGTTAATTTGTAAAGCATTTTATCGAGTTAATTATCTTAGTATACATTTTTCAACAATCGGCCGAGATATCCAATTTGGTTTTTCGTATAAGAGTTTTAAGAAGATATATTTAAAAATTATGAATCAAACAGTATGTTCTGCTACCGACCGATTTCAGACATATTATATATATTATAATCCGACGTATTGAACTCTAAATTAAGGGTTATATAATTAAAGTCGTACCATATATCTCCCAGGATGTTGTGTACTAAATTGCTAAAAGTTTGAAGAACTAGCCGAGTTTGTCTACGTGCTGAAAACTTTTAATAACATCGCTTTCATGTCTAATAACTCACTTAAACAAACAAATAGGTTATTACGGTGTTCTTATCAAACAAAGAGTTATACGGTGTTCTTATCAAAACAAAAAGGTTATTACGGTGATTCTTTATTATAGCATAGAGGTTAACCAAACAAAAGTTATTACGGTGTTCTTATCAAACAAAGAGGTTATTACGGTGATCTTATTATAGCATAGAGGTTATTACGGTGTTCTTATCAAACAAAAAGGGTTATTACGGTGTTCTTATCAAACAAGAGTTATTACGGTGATCTTATTATAGCATAGAGGTTATTACGGTGTTCTTATTTAAGCAAAGAGGTTATTCAGTGTTCTTATTATAGCGTAGAGGTTATTACGGTATTCTTATTACAGCAAAGAGGTTATTCGATGTTCTTATTATAGCGTAGAGGTTATTACGGTATTCTAATTACAGCAAAGAGGTTATTCGATGTTCTTATTAAAGAAAAGAGGTTATTACGGTGTTCTTGTTACAGCAAAGATATTATTACGGTGTTTTTATTAAAGTAAAGAGGTTATTACGGTGTTCTTATTAAGCAAAGATTATTATTACGGGTCTTATTTAAGCAAGAGTTATTACGGTGTTCTTATTAAAGCAAAGATATTATTACGGTGTTCTTATTTAAGCAAAGAGGTTATTACGGTGTTCTTATTACAGCAAAGAGGTTATTGGTCCTTCATGCATAAACTAACATCTTGTGCAGCAAATAAGTCATTCAATTTTATCCGATGTTTCAGATTTAGTAAATTAAGGTTTTTAGACATTGTACAAAATTTGAAATGCCGAAAGGCTTTGTATGTAATGTGTTTTGAACATTTGCAGATTAAAGACGTTTAAGAATTTTTGTTTTTAAAAAGAGAGAGAGTCGAGAGATTTGTACAGTAGGTAGTAAGCTTGAATAAGCAAACCCGACCCCTGCTTATATTTTTCGTTCATGGTAGGTTCCGCCTTAACCCATCAAGAAACCCATCTATAAAACAACCTTTATTGTTCCTCGTACGCTAATTCGACCTAAATCTAAAAAATCGAGTACGGAGTACCTCAGAACTTAGGATTCACTCCGCTCTTCCTCAATAATTCTGACTCGCTTCGCTCGTTATCAGAATGTAAAAATCAGTTTATTTATACTACAACACGATTTTGGACTCGCTTCACTCGTCCGTAGACAGTAAATACATTAGTTTTCATTTGTTTACATTCCTAGCGGTCACGCATCCAGGCACTGACCTCGCTCGATGCGGTTTAACTTTAATGATCCAAATAAAAAGCGTAGATAATCGCCTATTGAAATAAAACTTGGTGTACTTATTTATTACATAACGGGATATTTTTGTGCCAAATTTCAACTTCATTAGATCATTTTCCGATTTTTTTATTTTTTTGAAACGATATTTGATAAAAGTTAAAGTGATGCTGATAAATAAGATAAAACATCGCACTTATTGGTCTTATATACGCCTACATACGTGCTAAATCTCAAACCGATGGACAAGTTTATAGGCGAAGGTGGTCGTCAGGTTACTTAGTGATGTTTTAACATTTAGCCTATAGGGCCCCTCTAGTAATAATATCTCTATGCTTTTTTTGCTGTAACCTTGGGAAGGTAAGTTTGGTCCTATTCCTCTATCGCACACAACGTCCATGGGGTCAGAAAATTCTATTACTTCTCATCCCCCTTTATTCAAGATTTTTGGTTCCAATCGACTTGGTTTATCTCGTAACAAACAAAGTCATTTTGCAATACAACAAAATAGTCATTCTAACAAATTTAACCCCGTAGCGTCCCACATCCACAACAAATAATTTTAATATTGCAGATGATTTTTTAAATTTATTTCATATTTCTTCGTTAAGGGGAAAGGGAAAGGATATTAATTAAGGTGCACATCTTGCAATGAAGGACCCTCCGTCCCTTGCTCTGTCCTTTCTCGTACCATCTGCGTACTCAGACCCATCATATTAAATAATAAATTACCTTTTGTTTAATTTTGACCTTTTGATTAAACCGGCAACTTTTTAACAGAATTAATATCTTACCTTTTACCAACCTCATCCTGCTTTATCAAAATAAATTAAATAATTTAATATTAAAATTGACTTCAAAGCGAAATTGTTTTACGCAGATTTATTTCGTATAAATATAAAATACTTTAGTATGTTTTTATTTAACATTGTTTGTGTTTATCACATAGCGTTAGTGTTTGTATTGTGAACTCGTTTAATGCAACTAAATACTAGCCTTAGGCCCGTATTCAGAATCATTTTTAAAAAATCTCTCCTAGGTTGTTCCTAGCCTTCTCCTAGGTTGTTCCTAGCTTTCTCCTAGGCCTAGCGGTATTCAGAATCAGTTTTTGAAATCTCTCCTAGGTTGTTCCTAGCTTCTTCCTAGCTTCTTCCTAGCCTTCTCCTAGCTTTTAAAAAATCAACCCTAGGAATTGATTTTACGTAAATTATTCGTGCTAAAACGTTAATATAACAAAAAACTTACATTAGAGTTAATTAAACTTAATTTTATTAATTATCTTACAATAATTTTGAACCTCAAATTTACGTAAACAGGGACAATTTTTTGACAACTAGCGCTACCTAGTAGAGAACTGTAAAACTAATAATATTGAGATATTCTACAAAAATAAACAAATGATTTGTAAACAAACCTGGCACAGAATAAACTCCCTTAAAATACGTAAATTTGTAATGACAACAAACTTTATAGTTTATTATAGTTTTATATGTTATTTATAGTTGCCGATTATTTTAAAAGTATATCTAATGTGAAAAGTGCGTGACCTTGACCCAGTGGGAAGGTTTGAAACTAGAGGAATGATTTGCATTTTATTTTCACTTATGAAGAAATCATTATATGTCATTAATGTACTATTTAAATGTTTTTACAATAACATAGTTAGTGATAATAAAACAGGTTAAACTTTTCGTAGAGTGTATGGTGCCACATTTTGAATTGTAAGTTTTATAGAAGAAATTATTATATTGACATAAATAAATCATCATATTATAGGGTTGTATAAACCCTACGTTGGAATTTCCATTTTTCACACTGATCTATAAAGTCATATCACGTAAAGTCAAATTTAGTTTACGTAGCAATTAGTTCGTTTTAGGCGTTTTTAAAAAAAGCGGTTGATATTTGTGAACAGTTTTAAAAACTACACAAAACAAAACAAAATGTATAATATACCTTTTCAGTCTTGTTTACCTTTATGTAAGTACCATTTACCCGAATTATTTAGTTTAGTTTAGAACTTTCCAGTAAATAATTATATACTCAATAAAATATACTCAGCACTAGTATTATTTTATTTATTTTCTAAAGGTTTCATCAATGTTTATGATACTTTCCATTTATAATATTTGATAGCATTTATTGCAAGGTTAGCAATCAAGAAGGCGGTCGCCTCAAAACGGGGATTTTCAAAACAGTTAACAGCTCTACTTCATCTAGATGGGAATATACAACACTACCACGTTAAGGCCAGGTTTTTTGAATCCACATTTAATTGGGGAGATACATTCAATAAGTATAAATGTTTACTCTACCAACATAATGTAAACAATGTTTTACTATTCCCCGTTATGATTGTTACTTAGCTGATCCTTTCTTAATCAAATCAGCATTAAACATCTCTGAGTTCATGCGTTGTGAACGTAGAGATCACGATTTTCTTTACGTCGTGAACTGTGTGTATTTTTTAGTATTCATAAGCCTATTGCTTAGGGAAAAAAACATTTGTTATAGCTTAACAAAAAATTTAAAAAAATGTAAATGGAATGTAAAATTTGCTTCGGTATAAAATCGACCATATCAAATAAAATACGTCACGGAAGTTACGTTTGTGCAGAACGTTTCTTTGTTTACATAATAAAGCAATGCTATTGGTCACTTTAGGATCACAAAAAATAAATAATAGGAATCTTTGTTTCATTTGTTTTGATATGAGCCAATATGTATTTTGTGACGTCACACCTTTCGCGACGATTAAGATAGTGCTCATGAAGAAGATATACAGGGTGGTGCATTTCACCCTGCACTGGTGCATTTCACCAATACATCACTTTGATTAACTCAGCTTCGTATGGAGCTATAAAATTCGTTACAACCCCACTAAGTTGACAACGAAGTTTGAATACCCAATTATTATGTTGTTAATCGTTCTGGTATGTATGGTTCATCATATTACCAATAAGTGATTTTTTACAGTAACTTTAGATTTATATTGGAGCAAACCTTTGCGTCATATTCTGAACATTTGATACTAATAAAATGAAATTCCGGTAATTTTTTTGTAATTTTTCCCGGGGGTGGTACCCCCAAATTTATAAGGGGGACCCGTCCAAAAAAAAAACATTTTTACTGGCGCAATATCCGGTTTCAGGTCAAAAGAAGTTGTTTGGAGCAATAAAAACAAATTTTTGATTTTTTCGGGGGCAAACACCCCCAAAATTTTAAAAGGGGGAGCCAACAAAAAAAAAATTTTAATGGCTCAAAATCCGTTTCAGGTCAATAGAATTTGTTTGGAGCATAAAAAAAAATTGTTGATTTTTTTGGGGCAGCACCCCCAAAATTTATAAGGGGCAACCAACCAAAAAAAATTTTTTATTGCCTCAAAATCCGTTTCAGTCAAAAGAAGTTGTTTGGAGCAATAAAAAAAAAATTAGACTTTTTGGGGCACCAACCCCAAAATTTATAAGGGGGTGACAACCAAAAAATTTTTCGCCCTGAACCACTCTTGTTTACCCAAAACGGATTTTAAGCAACTCAAAAACAATTAATAAATAGAACAAAAAAATGACTAGAGACAATCTAGGGACGATTAAGGTACCTATCTACCTACCTTGGATTCTAGGTTGTTCCTAGCTTTTTCCTAGCCTTTCCTAGAATTTAAGGTGCCAAAAGTTTAGGAAAAGGCTAGGAGAAAAACCTAGATGAGATCTCTTTCCAGCCCTAGGGACGTTAAAATGTCTAAAAATTGGACACTAAAGCTTAGGCAAGAAGCTAGGAAAAAAGCTAGGAACCAACCTAGGAACAACTAGGAAGAACCTAGGAGAGATTTTTTTGAAACTTTTGATTCATTCTGAATACGGGCCTTAGTGTCAGTAGATCTACTAAACCATGAATACAGATTGGTATTCCCCATCATAGTCTATCATGCAGTTTATTCACATTTCTGGTTTTGACATAAAATTTGTATTTAAATGTTTAATTTTCAAATTTTCGGAATTTTTGTGTAAAATTCAGTGAAAATTTATTATGTATAGTTTAGAAAGCAGAGTCAGCTACAAACCTCTAAAACCTCGAGACAAAACTGTAACCGCTGTCTCCTGACTCTTTTCTTCGCTGCTCGTCGGTACTAATGATGATCTGTTAAGATTGAAAGCTGGCTTTGTCTTATATTAGTTGAGAGACTCTGTTTTATTTCATGTCAGTGGATGGTTATAAAGTATAAGTAGAAGGCTTCCTCAACTTAATGAGTATATATATATATATCTTTTGAGTATTATTAATTAAATTAAATCTGTAATTTTACTAAAATTACAATTTTGTTTCAACAAAGGAATAATTCCGAATAATTGTATCTTATAACGATTTACTAGAAAAACAGAAAAATAAAAGATTAATATATGAAAACAACAAGGTACAGTTTTAAAATAATAAAAAGAGAGATGATGTTTCAATGTATAAAACACAGTTTTTACTTTAAAATAGACGGGATTATCCAGGCAAAAATCAAAAACAAGGTTTTTGAAAATCGTGGTGGATAAAGGTAGGAGAAAAAAGGTTTGAAAATTGATAAAAGTCATGTTATGTTACAAGTTAATGTATAAAACTATAGGGAAAAGCTCAAAAACAACTACTTCATACTTCTAATTAGAGATCCCCATAGAGTTTTTGTTTAGATGATCCTTTTATACCATGTTATAGGGAAAAATTTTACCTCTTTTTGTAATAAGTTTCCTCTATTTCACTATTCACTCCATGGAGCCCTTACTTTTCATCAACATAGATTTTTTTTAATAGATATAACTATCATACAAAATCCACTTTAAAACTTTCTTTTTCAATGACCACCACAATGAATATTAAATAATTAAACTTATTTTTTATACTTTAATTAAATAATTATAATTATTAATTTGACTAAGTAAATTAAAACAAAGTTTGTAGATTTGAATAGTTATATTTCAATGACCATACCTAATGAAAGAGTACAATAGAGAAAGAAATATAATTATACTTATCTTACAATTAATTTTAATGAAAATGTAATAAATATTTTTTTTAATATTCGATTATTTAACCAGCACGATCGAGTACTCTAATCATAATTTGTAATATATAAAAATTAATATTTTTAAAACTATATATATAATGATGCCCGTTTTAGGGCCTTTCGGCCTTTCAGAGTATTCGCCCTACGGGAACCACCTCGGGTGGGTCACATCTACTATGGTCAAAGTAAAGCTAAAGTTGACAAAATCTTTTACATCAAATTCTATTCTTAAAAACTGAGAGCATAGCCCGGGCTATTAGTTTTATATATATTTATAAAACTAATTTTATAAATACATGCACTTCCTCTTTATATATTATATATTTTATCCTCATTTTTAAGGAAATTAAAGAAATATAGTATGATGTAAAATATTTTATCTTCATTCGGTGTATAACGTAAAGTTTAATTACTAGTTTTCAGGGAGTTATGATGCACTTTTTACTCTGAAGTAGATGGTACTTTTTACTTCCTTGGGAATAAAAAGTCGTTTTTTCTCCCTTGGGAGTGAAAAGTGATTTGTATAATCGTTGTTAGTGCCCCCAAATTTAATAGGAGGGGAATTCGACTCGAGAGTTATATGATTTCGTTCCCTCGGCTTTCCCCTTAGGAACCAACTAACTGCTCAGGGAAATAATAGCATTTTTCACTCCCTCGGTGCATAGTAAAAATTTAACATAAAACGAACGCGACACACGAAATTTGGTCTTTAAATTACAATCATTCCCCAAAAAAATTAAGTTATTCCTCTAAATTATTCCTAAAGTTATTCCTCGTGTTTCTTGCTTCTTCGTAGCTATCGTTTTAATTTTAGTTCACTTTTAACCTGGTTAAAAATGGAGGGCTGGTGTAGGCCCTTCCATAGTTTCTCCTAGCCTTTTTAGCTTTACACTTAAAATTAACGTAAAATCCTAACCAAGGTCGATTTGTGAAAAGCTTGGAAAAGCAAGAAACAACCTAGAAAAGGCTAGGAAAAACCTGGCATTTTTTTAACAATGTTAAAAAATTACCGAACATAGAGTAAAGAAGAGGATCTTAGACATTTTTATTTAGGGCTCCATGAAAGGTATCCTTACCTCACTCTTTAAAATGTCTTCTAGGGCCTTAGGAGACCACATCCAACTGTTAAAAAACACTGATTTTAAGGGCTACAGATAGTATCTTTAAAAACTTAATTTTATGACTTAACTCTTCAATTATCAAATTCATCAATTCAGAATTACATTATAATAACTTTAAAAGGAATACCCATTTCAAAATCACATTTATCGATATTATTAATTTAATGTGTATTATAATGTTTACATTTGTAACATATTATAATATATTTATGTAATTAACATGGTAATTAAATGTAGTAAATAATTAAGCTCAAAGTAAGCAACAAGGTTGAATTAACCTGGTTTCGGGTTGGTTTCATTAATTTACTAATAAGCATATTTAATATGAGGTGATATATAATGAGATATTATTTGAATTTAATATTTTGTAATTCATTCAATGAATTATTTAATAATTATTAATTATAATTTAAATAGAGGTTGAAATAACAATAAGCTTTATCCCACGTGTTGTTACGATGTATTATGGTAATTCTGTTTGCCTTATATTTGTCCAGGATAAGAGGTAAACACAATTTCAAGTCCGCGACAGACCCATCAGAAATTGACAATATAACATAAGATAAGACATTGATAACATAAGGCGATTAACATATATATATACTTTAACCATAAAATTATTACAATTTTTTTTAATCGTTTCTTTTCAAAATGTTTAGTTAATTTTTGCGTGTACTGACTCTTATCATCACTTTTTTTCTTTTTATTAATATTAATTTAATTAATCATTGTAGTAAATGAGTTAATCACCCAATAATACATTAAAGGCCTTCGGCCATTTGGCTGATGCGGGGCCAAAAGGTTTGTTGTGTTTCCTTATTGTGTTGTGTTCCTCATATGTTTCCTTATACCTTCTTTAGGTAGGTATGGTAAAGAAAATTAAAACTAAAACAAATAAAAACAAATACAAAAAAAACTGCAACTACAAACAAGATCTACACAATAATTAAGAAGCAAAATTTATAATAAGGGGCATTCGACCCTCTTCGCCACTACGCGACGCAGATGAGCAGAGGCGGCCTCCAGGCTTTGTTCTGGTCCTGTGATTTCTGGCCTAGACAGTAATCTAATTTTTTAAAAAATCGCTTAATAGATATAATTAATGAAATAAGATTAAAATATTATTGTTTAAATATTATTATTATAAAATCTTATACAACTAAGAGATATGGTTAACTAAAGATATTATTAGATGTATAATAAGTTAACCCAGCCAAGTAAACACCAAATAATACTTATTGGATGCAACCATCATTAAAAAAGAGTAAAAAAGAAAAAGTAAAAAAGAAGTAAAAAGTAAACAAGTAAAAAAGAATGTAGAAATAAAATATTAAATCAAATTATAATACATCAAAACTTTAACGATACTATTAAAATGAGCAAAAGTTTAAGAAGCATATTAGTATTAATGCTTGAATGTACTATGAATAGATCTTTAAATAAATAATGTCTAACATATTAAGTTTTGGTATTAAATATAAATTCGGACAAAGTTAAGATATGATCATTATTATTTTAAAATGAATGGACTTATTACCTCATTTGTCTGGCGTGAAGGCGTTCAACCAGGGCGAATTTCCTTTGATATGCGTACTTCCTTCTTTAACTATCCATATTTCGCTGAAGTTATCAGTTTATGCTTCATAACCTTAGAAGCATAAATTAAGCTTTAATTCTTGTGACACATTTTTTCTAAATTTTTCAGAAGAAATGCGCATATTTAGCTCTAAAGTTATACAAAAGTATAATTATCATTCTAACATTGACAATTGAAATCGAGTCAATCCATTTCAAGTGATCCAGAGATGTTGCTCGAAAAAAATATTTATTTTTTTGTTTGTTTTGTTTAGGTACTCTACAGCGTCTTTAAAATTAGCAGTTTTTCAGTTGAACCATTCCACAAAAATATACATATTTCTATTGAAAATAGGGTTTACCTTGGGGGCTCTATGCTAATAAAACATAGTTAGAGGTATACTTTATTTTTATGTAAATAAATTCGACATCGCCATCCTAAGTGACCAAAAAGTCGAAAAATTGGTAATCAATAGTCAAAAACCCTGGTGTTCACGTGAAATGTGAACCACACATCACGTGGGGAGTCGTTTTCGATGTTTTTTGGGCTTGTGAGTTGAATGAAAGTAATCCGGAGTCGATGCGATTACTAAGCCAGGGTGCCTGGGTTTGAATCCTGGTAAGGACGATAATTTTTATCGTTTTTTTTTACATTGGATAAGTTTATAATCACAAAAGCATTCGAACTCTGTTACCCTGACATTGAGTACTCGTATCGACTCTGGATCACTTTCATTCAATTCACAGGCCCAAAAAAACATCAAAAACGACTCCCGATTAGAAATACATGGTTTACTAGCCGTTTTAGGTTTTTTGGTTATTGACCGCCAGTTTTTCGACCATTTAGGGTGGTGATGTTGAATTTATTTACATAAAAAAATAATATATGCCACTAACTATGTTTTATTAGCAAAAAACCCCAAGGTAAACCCTATTTTTAATAGAAATCAGTCAATTTTAAAGTAGTATATTTTTGTGGAATTGTTCATCTAAAAACTGCTGAAATTTAAAAGCAAATTTGCCTGGCTTGCAGTTTTTTGCGTCAAAATTCTGTTTTTAAACCGTACCAAAGTAATTTAAAATATAATTTTCTATAAAAATTAAAAGTTTAATTTAATTTTAATTAAATTAAAAAATAAACGCTGTCGCACTAGGTTTAATTCACAATCTATCGGACCCTAAAACCAATACATATACTACACCACCTTTGCTATAGTATTAGATAAACCCACTTAACCCGGTATTTTATATCAACAGTTTTATTATACAATCGTTTTTTATTTTTCCGGGGGTTTGACTTTTTGACCACTCTAGGCACTTCGGCACTCTTAGGGCCGATTTTAAAAAAAATAACATTTTCCTAGCAAAACATTTTAACCCTTAATTTTACCACTGATTTTTTGAAATTATTGACGACACAACAATCCTAGTTAATGACTTTACACACACACACAACACCATATATATATATAAATATATATATATATATATATATATATATATATATATATATATATTATTATATATATATATATATATATATATATATATAGTATATATATACATTATACATAATACATATATATATATATATAATATAATATATATATATAATATTATATATAATATATTATTATATATATATATATATATTACCGAATTTTTTCAGAGGAAATTCGCTAAAAGATATAATAACAATAATAGAATAATGAAGCTGCCTTATAAATTTATAAGACTTTTAATGCTTGATTTTTTGGGGTTTATACTTTATACTTAGAAACTTATTTGTTCATATAAAACTTATAAAATATTTAATTCTTTATTGTCAATCGAATTATACATAATATATATATTTATTTTGAAAGAAACGTTTTTGGAGTTATTATTGGTAAAGTTTTTATTTCTGGCGTTAGATTTACCCCAGTTATAAAGTTAGATTATTTGATTGTCTCTATACTTTGAGTAGCATGGGCTTTAATATTTGAGTAGTCCGATGCCAAAAGCATGTATAGTAATTTTTTCGTTATTTGTAAAATTGAGAATCATTACTTAATCGAAAAAAGCTTCTTTGGTGCTCTAATGTTTTTCTTATTTAATCTAATCTGTACTTTCTCTAATAGGACGGGTCTACAAGTATCAACGACTGCACTATCATACGGACCTGCTGAACCATTTTTTTCTATTCAAGGCTGTTTTTCTATTAAGAGAATTTATAATGAAAATTTGCTAAAAAAGTACCTCGACACAAAATGCAACTTTTTCATTGCAACCTCAAATACTTGGTCTACTATACCTTACTTTAGGTCCAAAAAGTTTGCATGGTCTCTCAATACACAACAAAAGGGAAAATTTGGGAGGGGGATTTAAGAGAAAATACCCTTATTTTCTATTGACCTTGCCATATTATAAAGTTCTTTTTGTGTTTTGAACTCAAATCTATTTGAGTTTCATAGGTTAATTAATTTCAATAGACCTGATATCAACGTAGATGACAAAACAAATAAAAGCACCTATCTGATGGATATAGCTGTACCAAATATTCCAAGGATCTTGAAAAAAGGGGATGCCGCACTAAGTTGATTTGCCATACAAAAAAGTGACCCCATCGAAAACCAAAAAATAGAGAGAATTCAACACAAAACACACGTCAAAAACCATGCTTGGTACAAACTGCGCATGCTTACAATTTTTATAACAGCGCAGGTCTTACATTTAAGAGGCAAACTTACCTTTCAATGGTTTCCCGTTTATTGCTTGAGAAGGTTACAAACACGCTTAAATTATCACTCACTAAAGTATAGTCCAAAATTTAAAAATAAATTAGCACAAATAACTTGGCACCACAAATGTAACAATCACGAGAAGCACAGAAGAAAGTTGAGAAGCAAACTCGACAACCTTGCTACATAACCTGCGTTTGGCGCCTTTTTTTATTATAACCAAAGGGAAGATAAGTTTGCTCCTATTTCTCTATCTCATACAACTTCCATGGGGTCAGAAATGTACCTTAATGCGTCATCCCCTTAATTCAAGATCCTTGAAATATTCAGAGCTTGCCATTGAAGTACAGCGGCTATGGAAAATGGACTAAGTTTTTGTGGTACTTTTTTTATCTGGTACAGCATCTATACCTAATACAATTCATGACAGTGTCCATGAATAAGATATTAGCCCTTTCATTTACAAACTTTACAGAAAGCTGCCATCGTCAATGTATAGCACATCGTCCGCAAATTTCTATCGACTGACCGAGTGACTTAAGAAAGAGAAATTACAAATGTCAAATGTGATGTTTGACTTGTTAGCCAGTTTTTTAACTGATATAGAGAAAATCTACACAAATAATGATAATAATTAATATTGATAATAAGGTGTATGATGTATAGATAAGAAATGAAACCCCGCTTTTCAGCTCATTACGTGGTTCATTACTAGCCCAGTTTCGCTTTTACATGGTGAAGGCTGTGGGTTTTTGTGCCCACGCCTTATGGGATACTTTTATATGTCTCTGATTATTTATTTAACCCTTTTAAATTAAAGACGTGTTAATTATAATCCTATTAATAACATTATTTTACAATATATTTAATTCCATAATTTTTAATCAATTTTAAAAGTGAGTGATTTTTAAAAAGTACAAGAAAAACCAAAATGACGTCATAAGGTTATATTTTTAAAGGAAACTGGGCAAATGATTGATTCCAAAACAAACGTTTTTCTTGTATTGTCTTGTCATGAACTGAAGTATTTTCCATTACAATTTGAAGCAGTTTTGTTGTTAACTTTCTCTAAATTTGTTTAATAAGTGTTATTCTGAGGTGTAAAAACATTTAACTTTTCTTATAAACATTGATAGCAAAACAAATAAAAATTGCGAGCTCTCAAACCTAAATATTTATCTGCTGTTAGAGTATAAAGTATACAGAAGGCTTTTCTTTTTTTAAGAAAAGTAAATTCTAAAAAAGCAATAGACAGTAAAACCATATACCCATCATGCATAAAATACATATTTGCATATGCATAAATGCAACCATATGGTCATCATGCATAAAAGTATCAATTGCCAATGTAAGGGAGCCAAAGCAGCCGCGGATCTTCCCAATAACAGTGGGTGTAATACATATTATTAAATAACTGCAAAATAATACGCTATTTCTTTTTATAACATGAAATTTGTGCTAAGTTGCAACATTTTCAGTTCAACATTTTCAGCTGCAACCAAAGAAAAGTATGGGTTCTTTTTAGATTAGTGATAATAAAAATATAATAATCCTTTCATAACTTCAAATTCTTATGTGAGATGTTTAATAAAAGGTGTCAATATCAGAATACAACTTGGATTTAAAAACAGCGGATGTAACGATTTCGATCGTTTCTGTGCCGATTTGAGGTGACAGAGGGGCGACTGTGAGAATATGTGAGGTAATCAAGGATCTATATGATACCGACCTTGTCACACTGGCTCATCTTAATGTCCGAACCTAATGACGGGTGTCGAATGTTGTCAGTCAAATAAGAAAGGGGGTCAAAGAAGATGAGTCTTGGTGCGGGCGGATGCAGGGGTGCACATCTCCAAGAACCTGTGAGAGAATAGTTGCAAGAAGGGCCGGTTAGTTTGTGATTTATTGCATCTCTGTAATCCTTGTAACCGGTCCATAGTGGACCATATCTTCTAATCCCATTATTCCTGTACCTCCCTCGCTCTAGCATCACCCTCATTGTGTGTTTTACCTTTCCCCATCCCACCTATCCAACACTTTTTTATAAATGCACTCTTTCCCAAGCAAAAAAAATCCCCCATCTTTTTTTTATTGTGCACTTTTTAAAAAAATTTAATGGAATTGTGAAACTTTTTTTACTGACTCCCGTTCCCCGTTATCTCTTTTTACCGGTCGATACAGGTGGAAACTGCATCTATTTGTACGAGAATGACACAATGCAGCCAGTGTCTGTGCTCTCTGTCTAGACGTTGTGAACAACCTACCCAGTTATTACAAAGCCCTTGGAATATAAGAAAATCCCTACCAGTTCCACATATTAGCAATGACACTGCTCCCTTGCATTATTGCAACCCCTCAAGGCATATTCAAATGACTCTTTATTTTACTATTCCAGTATTCTGGTTCTTTTTACGCTAAAAACTGCATTTTAGACTCTCCTTATAATAGGATGAGAATAATATGAATACGTTATGTCTAAAATTTAAACATAGATTTGCATTCATCAATTTTAATCAGCGGTTAAACATTGATTGTTAGACCAGATATATGACAATCGCATTTTTTAAAGCGATGCAATTGTCTTCTACTTTAAATGCAACGGTCGAAGGACTTGATTTGCAGAACGTGTTTTATTCAAACTCCTGCATAAATAAACAAACTTATTTTTGGACCTGCTTCATAAGGAAAAAACAATCTTTCCATTTCTTGTTTTAGATCAAGATAAGACAATGATGTTAATGATGTTAATTCATTCGATCATTTTTGCATTTATGCTTGCCTAATTTTTCAAGACCGAAGATTTTTTTCAAACAAATGATCATTATTTCCTAACTTAACTGTCCGAGATGCATTAAAAACCATTTCAGTAGATAACGATTCAATAATTGTATGCATTATACTAACAAAAGTCAAATTAAATATTATCCATGAAACTTATATTGATTTTGCTAGTATGTCAGCATATTGTAATATTTGTGGGCACAGCTTGAATAGTTTTGAGTCTGTTGTGGATTTACTAACTACTACAAAACACAATTACTCCATTAATGTTAAACAACAAACAAAATACAAAGACTATGGATTTCATCTTATTCTTGTCCCTTTAGACCATCAAAACAAGTGGTGTGTTATTGATAATACTTTATTTATTTCAATTATTTTGTTTAGAATACCGTTCAGGACGATTGAGAATATTGAGGAACAGCTCTTGGCATTTGCATTGTTTAAGCGCTGGTGAGTGTGAAACTGGGGGCAGTGTACATGACCCTGACAAAAACTGGGGGCAGTGTCACATGGCCTGACCCTAGACAATTGAAAACTGGGGGCAGTGTCACATGGCCTGACCCTAGACAATTGATTACTGCATTATGAGTAGAGAAATAAAGATTTAACTTATCCAAGGTTAAGTGGAATTAAAGTCTTTTTTTAACCATAATGTGGAATTTTACTCAAGAATATTGGAAAATGTAAGTTCTCATGCTTGATCAAGGGGAGTTCTATAAAAAGTTTTGAATGATTAATTAAATTTAATATATTTCGCCTATCATTGTAGGCATCTTCAGAATCAATATCTACAAGCTACATTAATAAACTATTAAAATAAATAAACAATCACAATACATTAATGGAAAGACTAGAAAAATCACAGCTTAAAAAATAAAAATAATATTTTTTAAGCTGTGATTTTTCTAGTCTTTCCATTAATGTATTGTGATTATTTATTTATTTATTTTAATAGTTTATTAATGTAGCTTGTAGATATTGATTCTGAAGATGCCTACAATGATAGGCGAAATATATTAAATTGAATTAATCATTTAAAACTTTTTATAGAACTAAAGTCCCCTTGATCAAGCCTGAGATGGAGTTCTATAAACTTTCCAGTGCTACAAAGAACAAACTATTAAAATGTAAGTTGAAAATTTAAGTCTGTATTGCAACATGCAAAATTATCGTTGCACTCATTAACCGGAGGGTTGCGGCAATAACTTGGATTTATTTGTAAAAACCTTCAAAATATTCACAGTTTAATTAGGTTTTTCCTGCAGGCTACCCATTATTGGTGTCGTTTTGCAAAGTCATTGGATAAAAAAAATAATTACCTGTTAAGAATAAAATATATTGTTTATTAATAAATAACACCAACAACCACGTCTCTCCACTAAACATTATCTATTAAAAATAAATAAATTAACAGAGCCGGCTTTCAGCAAATAGCCATCAACAGTGCCGGTGAGATGCAGAAGGGAGGATCTTGCCCAGTGACTGGTGACGGTCCGCTACCAGTCACTGGACGAGATCCTCCCTTCTGCATCTCACCGGCACTGTTGATAGCTATTTGCCGAAAGCCGGCTCTGTCAATTTATTTATTTTTAATAGATAATGTTTAGTGGAGAGATGTGGTTGTTGGTGTTATTTATTGTGAAGTACTCCACGGCGCTTTTAAAAGTCATATATGTTTTATCTTTTTTCTAGCAGCAATGTAGAAACGAATGCAGTGCGTCAAATATGTATGTTAAGTGTTACTTTAATAATTAATGAAGTCGATTTTTACTCTTAAGATAAACATAATCCGATATATTTTGTGTCCTCTAAATTTTTTTATACGAGAAATGGAAATACAAAAATGGTCCGTCCTTTGAAATGGACGACAAGCCAGAAGTTCCAAGCCAATGCGATATCAGGTACTCTATAACCCAAATAAAGCTAAGGACATAGAAATATCCATAACTTAAATATCCCTGGGCTTAGAAAAATGTAGGTACCTCAATAAGTCAATAATATACGTTTTGCCTCATGATTTAATAAGAATATGAGAGCTTAGTTTTGCGTGTTGGGCCTGATCCAAATTTATACACTTGCTCATAAGACATTAAATACTTCCTCTTGGCAAGAGAGGCCGCAAAAAATGATTAATTTCCTAGTTTCAAGGTGACTTCTCCATAATTACTAATACTAATAATGTTGTCAAACATGAAGAGTTTCAATTAGTGTTACATACTGTAAGTAAACAAAATTAGAGAAGAGCTTCTGAAGAAATTCCATTTCTAAATTACTTACTTACTTAACTGACAAAATTGATACATTGCATTGACCAAACATGATTTTAAGCCGTACACATTTTAAATTTGCGTGTACAAAAATACTCGCAATAATTTAAGAATAATTTAATTTTTTTTTCTGGCATAGCTTTATGTTTTCTTCTGCAAGTTTCATAATCCCTTATATCACTGAACCCCCTTTTGACGTCTAAAAGCAAACAGTTTATCAATATTGTTTGTTAAACTTCTAAAGCAAAAAAAAAGTTAGTAATGGACCTTAGCCAAAGTCAACTTTAGCAAAGAATTGAACTTAAAAAAAACTGCCACACTGACACACTCTCCGAACAATATTTTATGAAAAATCCTACATAGAAAAAATAAGTTGAAGAACGTTAGTCTGAAAGTTTAAGGGAGTCTGTACAATGGATTAATGATGAGTAGGCCAAGTCTAAAAGCCATAAATAACACTTTTATCCCTTTTGGCCAAGTCTTTAAAGACCCTCATTCTTTATTTTTTCCTATAACAAAAGTCATACTAAGTGATCCACTTTAAACTGGTTAGCCAAGATTTTTTTATATCTAGGGTTAAAGATTATTATAGTTTTTTTTCGTTATCTTATGCAGCACCCACGATGTCTTAAGTAAAAAATGATTCCGGTATTTACATTTAATAGGATGACCTAGTAAAGGGAGTTTTTAATGCGTACCTTTAATAAAGTAAAGGGTTAAGGGTGAAGTGGATCGAGAATTCTCAATGAAGTCAATGAATAAAGAAAGTAGATAAAAAATGTAACTTCAAGAACAGTCCTTTTTAAGCACATTGTGTTTTGTTATATATTTTTCTACAGTCTTATATAATATCAGCAAGGCTGATAATTAATGACTAAATGCAATGCTTTTAGTCATTATTTAGTAATTTATAATTTATTTATTATTTATAACTAAGAGCAACTTTATCAAATTAATAAATTAAAAAAAAAATACTTTGTGACTAAGAACAATGCTTAAATGAGAAGAGAAAGATACAATTTTTGTTAAAAATAATAATTGATTTAGCGTTCGCGTATTTCTCCTTTAGATGTGTTCCTGTAAAATCGTTTTACACCAAAATATTCATCATGTTTTGCTATTGCAAAATCTTTTTACGTCGATTTTTTAACAAAAAATGGCTTCATAAGAATATTTCTAAAATATTATATAAGACTAAAGAAAAAGTTATTAAAAACATAATGTTCTTAAAAAGAGCTGTTCTTGTAGTTACATTTTTATCTACTTTCTTTATTTATTTACAATAAATAATAATATGCAAATAAAGGTGATTTTTATATCATTCCTGGATCATCAACGAATAGTCGTAATGATTACTTAGCCGTCTTACGATTTTCGATGTCGTGCTTAGAACTCTTTTCACTCTTTGCTAAAAACATCAATGACGCTAGACATATTTCAACAAGTTTGAATTATGTGTAAAATAAATTTGGTGCCATCTTGATGAAAATTATGGCTGACGTTTAGGGCATGATACAAAAATTTAGCGTATTAAATAAATAGATTTGTAAGACATAACAGACTCACAAGGTAAACATAATCAAAGAAAAATAATGTAAGACAACGAGCATAAAGACCTGAAGTTATTTTTTAAAAAAATCATTAATTAAATAATAACAATTAAGATTGTTATTTGTTAATGCTAGTAACAATCATTAGACAAAGTTAACTCATTAGAGTTAACTTTGTAGACAAAGTAACTTGAGTTGTAGACAAAGTTAACTCTAATGAGTTAACTTTGTCCAATGTGAATTTAAAATAGAAATACAAAAAAACATTCAAAAACTAAAGAAAAAATTATTTTGTATCGAGGTGCTTTTTATGGAAGTACTCCCTTTAAGTTTTTAACTTGGTTTAGTTTTAAACTGAGAACAATGTTTCAGACAAAGAAACTGTGAATTTCTAAATATCATTAATTCTTACTGATGATACATCCGATGTAGTTAACATTTCACACATTAAATGTGTACTTCATACTTACAGACAACGACTTCTTTCCATTTTAGGGTATGTAAGGGTCTTTATTCTGACATGAATTTATGTAAAATGCAAGTTTCATATTTTGCTCATTGGACTTCTTCGTCTACACAAAGGAAGGGATACTAACATGCGAAAGATTAAAATGAGTAAAATATAATCATTGTAAAAGAATGAAAAAACCATATACGTAGTTAATACGTATTCATGAAAACCTATCCTGGATTATTACATATAAAATTTCCTTTTATTCTTTTATTAAAGAGAAATTGAGTGTTTTATACTGTAAACACGTGTATACCTTGAAATTTTCATTTTTGTTCTTTAAGGCGGATATGAAAAGAAAATGTTATTAAATATAAAAATGAGGTTTTTGTAAAAATGAAAAAGGAGTGTATAAAGTAATAAGAAAAATATTGTGTGTTAAAGATATGATAAGATATTTCTCTCTTTATTTAGTTTTAAAGTTATTTATTTTTATTTAAAGGGTGCAACACTGTTTTGGAGGAAAAGAGTGTTAGTGAAGGTTAGTTAAACAAGAAGAAAAGAGAAAGAGGTAGGAAACGCCTGTTGTGGTTGCCTAGGCAACAGGTCCCCGGAAGGGTGACCCATTTCCCCAAATCTAGAAGGCTTTTGCGAAAGGAAAGTTGAAGAGAGTTGGAAGAAAGTTCTCAAAGGTTAGACAGAGGAAAGAGCGATGCAGTTTTAGACTTCATATACTCGTTTCCTCATTTAAGAATCTTAGTGTGTTAAGAGAAAAGGCCCCTAACGCCCTTACTTTTGCCTGCCTCAATCGATAGACCGTCTAGACGTCCCCCCCTTCGACTCAATCTTGGTTTAACGGCACCTCCAAAAAACTTCCTACCTCCCTCATCATTTTTATCCTCTAGAGAGCATAAAAGAAAGGATGAAAAAGGACATCCTCTTCTAAAAAATAAAAAAAAAAAACATCTCTTAAAATACGTCAAGCAAAAACATTCTTAGAAAAACTTTAATTAAGCGTAAAAAGTTTAAATTTAGCGTAAAAATAGTTTTGTTTTATAGTTTTAAAAACTTTATAATAAGTTGCTGAAAATTTATCATTTGAATAATTTTCAACTCATGGTTGGTAATTGTAATGAAGTAACTAGGTTTAAATCTGCTAAGATACATTATAATATTTGAAATAAATAATAATTTGCAAACAAATAAGTAGTGTTAAGATTTTGGCTAAACGGTTAACTACGGCCGTGTCCTGGAATAATCTACTGAAACCTATCAGCTTGTTACATCTTGCTGTTTCTCCTCTGTCACTTAAGACCGAGAAGCAAAAGCATGATGCCCTTCGTTTTTGTATTCGCTCTTTGAAAGAAGATATTTCCATCACTGTTCACTGCTTTGGAGGGATTTGGCTCAATAAAAAGTACTCCCTTGTGTATTAGTGGTTGTGTGGTATTATTAAATTTGACTTGAGGTTTTGCCATGTTACTAGCAAATTTGCAATTTCCGGGCTTTCCCGTCTTATTCTGGATCTTTCGAGACCATATTTTAATCCTGTGGCCTATAGAGACGTGATCATTTAAATATGTTTCTGTTTTGTGCTCCGTGTGCCAGCTACACAAGTGGAGTTTACCCAAGTGCTGCTACGCTTTGGTCCCATATTGGTGGCCCATGTGTTGGGCACCACATCCCTTTGAAACCTCTTTCTTTCGATTTAGCACCCCTGAAAAACATAAAAATAACAGTTCTGTCATCTTTAAGCAAGCATAAGAAAGTCGTTTTTCAGTTGATTTCGATTTTTCTGGATGAAATTTACTAAAAAGCCTTAATAGAATCAGAAGACCTTGAAGCATATTTCCTCCACGCTGGAGTTCAACCACTAAAATTCATCTATAATTTTGCTCTCTAATGAGCTTATTATCTGACTGTTAAGACTCTTCTCAGGATAATTACGCGTTATTTTACAATTAGTCCAAGAGCCAGGCCTAAAAAAGTTGACTCATTTTGAAAACTTCAAACCAAATTGTTTTTAACATATACCTTAAATTATGAAGGAAAAGCATAGTCTGCTTATCCAGAGTGGAGCCCTTCACATGAATGCGCTCGCTTAAAATATTTAAAAAAAACCACAAATTCCTGTTTTCTTGGGTGGTTCCCTGTGGGTCGTGTGCAAAACATAAAGAGAACATTTTTTAAGCTGATAAAAGTTCCTATAAAACGAGTGTTCTTTTATCAAAATCGGATAACCAGACATTAAGTTATGACAAACAAATTCACAAAATGCCAATATTTTTTTTATAAGAAATTCGATACCTTTCCTCTGCTGTGTCAACTTAATTCATACCTACGAAAATTAAGTTTTTTTAACTTCAGTTAGTAAGTATTTACCCCATGTTTTAACTAATTTAAATTCCCATTGTAATTCGCTGACAACACTGAATTTATATTCAAGCTGGTCTAATCTTAATAGTTAATAGTTTCCATAGCGCCTTGAATACTATTTCTTAACATACTTGCGATAATATTATTTTTGTCATGCATTGCTTTTTAATAGTTTTGTCATGCATTGTTTTTTAATAGTTTTCTCATGCATTGTTTTTTAATAGTTTTGTTATGCATTGTTTTTTAAAAGTATTGACATGCATTGATTTTTAATAGTTTTTTCATGCATTGTTTTTGAAAAGTTTTGTCATGCATTGTTTTTGAAAAGTTTTGTCATGCATTGTTTTTGAATAGTTTTGTCATGCATTGTTTTTTAATAGTTTGTAAAAAGATATATAAAATTAATTCAAGGATATTTAGTTGATTGCTTGCCGTTAATGTTAATGTAGAAAATAAAAATATTATATCTTCAACGAATTTTCATTATAAAGCTTATGAGGTTGTACGGATGACGGAAATTAGGAGGGAATGTTGTGAGAGAGATTAATTTTGTTCGGATTCCTAATAACAAAAATATATGTTCAAAAAATATTATACATAAATGTATATACAGGGTGTTTTACTAGAAAGTTCCTCTATCTTTTTTCGGAAATTAACAAAGATATTAAGATGATCTTAAATTAGGTAGACAAACCTTCGGATGATCGAGAGATGTCCCCCTTCAGGGATTGGCTGCTTTGATTTCAAAGGGTAAAGCTTTTTCTCTAGAGGCCATCATAAAAAAAAAAAAAATTCCGAATAGCACAACTACAGCGGAAGACTGGTTTTTGTACAAAGTTTCAACTATCTAGTATAAATACACTAGGCGCTACGATGATAACACACACACACATTCAGACAGACAACCTTGAGACAACTACTCAGGGGGCCTAAAACGAATAATTCCGGTTTCGGATTTTTTTGCAAACACAATACTTTTTCTATGTACCTACGGTATAAATGAGGAAAAGTAACAAAAAATTCTGGCGCAGTGGTCCACTTCTCGGGCGAATTTCCTTTGGAATGCGTGTTTCCGTGCTTAACAATCCATTTCTTGCTTAAGTATCCGGTTTATGGTTTATAACTTAAGCAGTTACTCAATTATCAAGCACTACTCGTAACTCATTTTTTTCTGTATTTTTCAAAGGAAATGCGCATAATTATCCTGTTGGTTATACAACATTATGCCTCTGAAATTGGCAGTGAACCCCGTTATTAGCACTATTTGAATGGTCAGTTGGTTTCATGGTTAATTTTTTCAAAGGTCTTTGCGCATTTGCGAAAAATACAGAAAAAGTTACGAGTAGTGCTCAATAATTGAGTAACTGTTCAAGTTATAAAGCTTAAACCGGATCCTTAAGCAAGAAATGGATTGTCAAGCACGGAAACACGCATTCTAAAGGAAATTCGCCCGACAAGCGGACCATCGTGCTATAATTATTTTGCAGTAATAAACTTATATAATGTAAAAAAAGATAAAAAATTATCGTCCCTACCAGGATTCGAACCCAGCTCCTATGGCTTTTGAGCGCTCCTATCGACTACAGACCACTCTCATTCAACTCACATGCCCAGAAATCATCGAACACGACTCCCCACTTTAAATATGTTATTTAGCGGATAAATTTCAGGTTTTCGGGTAATTGACAACCGTTTTTTCCACTGTTTGGTCATGTAGAGTGGTCTTATCGATTCAGTGCCCACAAATATAAAGGAAACGACTCCCTAATCGAAATGTATTTTAATTCGATCATAACGAATTACTTTAAGCTGCATATTGGCCAAGTCATCAAGACCTTTTTTGATTGCTTATTAAGAATGATTTAGTGTTAGACGATTACAATAAGATGCTGAGTGTTTCTAGATAACATAGGCGACAGACAATAGTTTGTTAAATTATGTGCACTGCACCAAAGGTGTGCGACGTTTAAGACTTAGCGTAAAATAAGATCTCACTTCTTGGCTTTTTTACACAAGTGATTACTGTGTGATAAAGTGATTACTACAGGAGTTTCATTACTTTGTGTAAGTTAGCTTTAAACTCATTAAGTTGGGTTCTTCTTCTTAGGTTAACTTTTTAGGGATGTATATGTGATGCACTATTACTCTTTTAGCCAAAAATTCGCTAATGAGATAAGTCATGTGGTTAGGGGGAGGGGTGCACCCGAAAGTGTGACTAAAATCCGTTTTAGAGGTCTCTAACCAGGAATAATACGTGCAAAACGTTATACATATAATGTGTGTGTATTTTAAGCTGATTTTTGTAAGCGCGCTATCTCTCGAACAGAATAAAAGTTTTAAATCAACCTTGGGAGAAAACCCAGGTTGTTGTAACATCAATAACCTGATTTGTTGAGTCAGCAAAATTTTCAATAAATCATTAAAATTCAAAGTTATTATTTTTCGCCACAAAAAAGTTCCTTAGTAAATCGAATCAACCCGAAGTCGATACAACCACTCAAAGTGAAACCCATGGGAGAAAAAAAACCAAAATAACGGTCAGTAAAAAAAGCTAGGGTTCCATGGTTCTTATTTACAATATTTAGGCTTACCATGGTCTTATTTAAAATATTTAGGTTAATAATTTCAATTTTTTGGCCCAAAGGTCCGCAATACTTGCGAATTTTCTTTGAAATGCGCGCTTTCTAGCTGATCAATCCAATTTTTGCTTAATTTTTCAGTATATATTTAATGACATGAATAGTAGTCTCACAAATTATTTATTTTTTTAGAATCATTTAAAGAAGCCTAAATTGAGCTTCAAATGAGTGCAAAAAATGCTTTGCCCTTTTGCGTATAATCTGTGGGATAAATATGCGCATATTTATCCCACAGATAAATATTTATCTGTGGGATAAATAGATTTTTAGATCCTTGAAAAAAATCTAAAAAATTAATAACAAGTTGTGAGGTACTGCTCAGGTTATTTCTTATTTTTTAAATCTTCATATTTAAATGAATAAGAAATACATACATACATACACACACACACACACACACACACACACACACAATATATATATATATTATATATATATATATATATATAATATATATATATATATATATATATATAAATATATATATATATATATATATAATATATATATATATATATATATATATATATATATATATAATTTATTAAGTATATATGTAATAATTAACTTAAATTATCGTGTAAACAAATACATATATATATAATATAATATAATATATATATATATATATATATATATATATATATAATATATATATATATATATATATATATATATATATATATATATATATATATATATATATATATATATAAATATATATATATATATATATATATATATATATATATATATATATAATATATATTTATTATTTATATAGTATATATGTAATTAATTACACTTAAATTATCGTGTAAACAAATAACAGCAATTTAAAAATAAACAATACCTATTAACTAAAAATATGATAATGCTTATTTAATCGATAAAAATTTCACCCAGATTATGCCAAATTAAATCTAAAATTATATTTTATATAAATAAAAATAATTAGTCAATTACATTCCCTAATAATTTAGATAATTATTATAAAAATTGATTGTAGCATGCTACTCTAGTACTGACTCTATTTACATAATTTTGTTGAGTAATTATTTAATGTTTAACGAGTGTTTTAAAATTACTCTATTTATTCCTTTAAAGAAACATACGAAGCCTTTCGATGAATAATTTAGAAAATTTTAAAAACTTGTTAGTTTAAAACAACTTGTCAGCACTGGCTAATGGTTTTTTTTAAATAACGTTTTCTAAACTTAATTCTATTATTTATAACACTCCTTTATTCTAGTTGATCAAATTTTTTACTTAAAGTACGACGAATGAGAAGTGTTCAAATATATATTTATATATAGCCGAATATACTTTAATATATGTAAAGATATTTATTTAAATAAAGATATTTATACAGCATGTTAAAGCTCACCTTATGATGTGAATTACTGTGGCTGGGTTAGCTAGAGCGCTATAGGTAATTGGGGATCTACAAACCATTAAGTATAGCTAAGCTAATACTTGAGGTTTGAGACTCACGATTTTACCTACAGCTCTAAAAACTGTCATGTTTGAATTGCTCTAATAGTTCAAGAGCCGGATCTGAAATAATGTGACTCATTTTGTACTACTTTAAACCAAATATTTCTGAAAATATACCTTAAATTATGAAAAAAAGCATAGTCTGCCTATGCAGAGTGGAGCTCTTCATATGATTGCGCATGCTCAAAATATTATAAAATCGCAAAATTTCAGTTTTCTCGAAATAAGTGGTTCCCTGAGGGTCGTGTGCAAAACATGAAGAGAACATTTTTTAAAGGTGATAAAAGTTTCTGTAAAACGAGTGTCTAATTATCAAAATTGGATGACTCCAACCATATATGGCTCTTTCAAAAACACTGAAAAATGGTTAATTTTTCAATAGTCAGCGAATTTCTTTGGAAAAGGATTGGATTTTGTGAATTTTTTTGGCCATTTAACAAATGTCATAACTATAGTTGTATTTATCCGATTTTGGCAAAAAAAAAAACATTCGATTTATAGGAAATTTTATTAGCTTTAAAAAAGTTTTCTGCATGTTTTCCACACGACCTACAGGGAACCACTTATTACAAGAAAACTGGGATGTGTGCGATTTTCAAATATTGCGAAAAAACAATAATATAAAGGGCTCTACCCTGGATAGGCAGACTATGGTTTTCCTCCATAATTTAAGTATAGTTTCAGAAAAAATTGGTTTGAAGTAGTACAAAATGAGTCACATTTTGTAGGTCTGGCTCTTGGACTATAAGATATAGGCTAATCATAAAGCTGTAGTTGTTCATCTAACAGTGTAGAGAACCTCGCAGTGTGAGGTTTCATTTGTTTTGTAGAGTCAAATTTAATTTTTTACTATCTTGTAACTAATTTTAATTTTTAAATTTTAAGTATTGTATATTATTGTTTCTCGATATTTTTATACTTAATCTGATCAGCTGTGGTATTTTGTAATAAAGAAATACAGTCTGCCAACTACGGTAGCGTGTCATGCTCAAGTCCGAAGTTGTGAGGAGAAGTACCGAGGTACCATGTATCTTTTTTTATGTTGCAGCGGGTCAAAGATGAACTTGTTGTATGACTAATCGACTTAGAGCCTTATCCACTTTATTAAAGATCCTTGTTTTATTATAAACGTATAAGTCATATAGTAGGCTATAATTATTATTGCAGGCCTATATTATATTATATAAATATATTAATATTATATTATTTATATTATATTTTAGGCCAAAACCAACAGTTAAAATCCGTTTAATTAACTAGTGTAGAAGAGCACAAGTTAGTCTTTTTAAAGACAGCCACTCAAGCTGTCCTTTCAAAGAAAATCGATGATATTCAGATACAGAGAATAATTAAAAAACCTTAGCCCTTCTACGAGGAATAGATTTTCTATACCATATCTTTTCATGTCATATTTTCTCTCAAAAACGTTTTTATCTTTCAATTCAAAAGATTACAAAAAAACCATCTTTACGGGTTACATAAACTAAAACTTTTCGAGGGCGAATTTTATCTCTACCTTAGTCAAGAGACGTCTGTGTTCTCAAAAGAGAACTTCTGAGTCTTTTCATAGACTTTTTTAACAATCTCTTCAGAACGTACGAAAAACAACATGTATGTACCTACCTGCCAAAATCAGAATTTTTGTTCCTACTCCCTATTCCTTTGTAAACGAGATATCTTTTTATGTTTGTTTTCGTTACTTTATCCCTTCCCCTTTTTCGTTTCTTCTGACCCTCGTCAAGATTGTTTTGATAGTGTCAATAATTTCTGACCCTAATACACCCACATTTTTGATAATTTTATCAAAGTATTTTTTTGCTTTGTATCATTTGTTAGATAGATAGGTTTAATTCAAGAGATTCATCTATAGTATCTATTATTAAACTTTATATCTAATCTATTATCTACTCAACTGCAATTTAGCTAACTTTTCATTTAAGAATGCATCTGTAATAGTATTTTATTTACCTAATTGTATCGTATATAAAATTAAAACATTACTATTATTTAAAAAAAATTGTAACCAGAAAAGCAGCAAATAACCTGCTCTCCAAGGAATGCGTAGTTTACTTTATAATTAGCTTACTAAAATTATCTATAAAATATCTACACACCGCTGCAAAATTAGTAATTACATAACTATTTTTAAGCTCCAAAATGTAATTTTACACTGTCGACGAAATATTTACAGTACGGGAAATTTGTTTAGAAGTTGAAAAGTGCTTAGGAGTTATGGTACATTTATATATAATGGTGAAAAAATCAAAACACCCAAGGAGGAGAAATGAATGGATTGAGTTATTTAAGTTATAAGTTTCTAATCTTAATTTAATTGTTATCTTAATTTTTTGACAGGAACCGATAAAAATTAAACATAAAAGTTTAAAGAAATAATATGCTTATGTTTATTTTTCATCCGTAAGTAGATAAAAAAGTATATGCTACTATGCAGCAAAGGAAACATTGCTGACTCGATTAGCTGCATCGGCTCCGCCTCTGCAGGCAAAGGCTGAGCCGATTGCCGACATTTGCCTGACTCGGCTTCGCTTCTTCAGTCAAATGGGTTAATTACCAGCTTCGGCTTACGCCTTGGCTAAAAATTTCCATAGCCTGCCCTCTCCTTCGGCTCGGGAGCTAATTTATAACTCGTCTGAAAAATTTCATTTTGCTGCCTAAAAGCACAATATGCTATTCCTGACCTAAATATCATGCCGTCTCTCTTAATGCATTGGTATGTATACGACAATGCATAAATCACATTTTTCTAGTAATACATTAATTTACTTGCTTAATCTTACTTGCTAATCTGGGATCAGATTAGTCTTAAAAAAGTCGAAAAAATAAGCAATGATTATTGCTAGGTAAACTCTGGCAAGGAAAACTGTCTTCCCTACTTCAAAGTGTATTGTAAATCAATTAAATTTTTAATGAATTTAAGGAATAACTTATTCAAACCAAAGAATATAATGAGGTAGAATGTCCGATGGTATACGAGAGCGTCAGACAAACGGTAGAGTTGAACTTGGTGCTGATCTCTAGCGGCAGCTCTGGATTTAACCCTTCTAATCACATATCATTCTTCCCACTATTTTAAGTTATTATTGTGAAATTATCTCAATCTATAGTATCATTACTAGCAGTGACACCCGAGCTTCGCTCGGATATTATTTTAAGTATCAAACAACAAATTTTTAATTATTTTCAAGATATAATTGTTTTAATAGAATAATTATTTTTCATACAATAAAACTGATCTGTAAGTAATTTGAAGCAATTTTAAATAAAGTTACTTATTTCTTAATTATAAAAAGTATAACAATTATTTAAGAACGGAGTCATAAAATATGTTCCTTTGACCCTTGAGTAATAACTTTTAAGTTTAGTAAAAATACATCAATTAGATTCTGATCTTTAAGCATCTAAAACTTATTTTTTTACACTAATCCCCTATCGTTATTTGTGAAGGAATTTCGTTGAGACATATAAAGTGATCAATATGACCTATGAGTCGTCTAAGTGTAGAGTTTAGTCAAGATCCATCGATTAGATTCCAATCTGTAAGCAATTAAAATTTTGTGTTGCACTTAACCCATATCATTTTCGAACGGATCCTGATGAGACATAAAAGGTGAACACTCAGATACATGGGCATTCTAAGTTTAAAGTTTAGTCAAGATCTATCAATTATATTCCGAGCTGTAAGCAATCAAAAAAATATTTTTTACACTAATCCCCTACTGTTATTTTAGCACAGATCAAGATCTGATATAGTGCATGACTCCTTGTGGTATAAGATTAGTCTAAATTGGAGGCTTTGGTTAGAGATTACATTAGAGTCGTCTGATCTAATAAACTTATTTTGATCAGAACTACTTTTATCCACTTCCTTCTAATTTATTACTATAAAAGATGATTCCAAAACGCTATTATTATTTTGCCATTTTATACTTCTTCCAAGATACTGTCTTTTATAGATTTCGACCATTGTCATTTTGACATACTTTTTTTGTCAAAGTAAGGATATCGAATTTAAACATAATTAAAGTATAACATATTTCTTGAAAAAGATACAAATAAATTTACCCTTATTTCCCTGATTCATGATGGGACTTGGAAGGACGCATCATGCAGATACATTACTAGAGTGGGCATACTCTATCTCAATAAATTAAGAAGCCCGAAACATCTGTTTACGGCTCTCAGAGGCTCTGTGTAACCTCGTGATAACCTACTCCAGGCATGTGTTAAGGTTATCATAAATCAATCGCTGTCAGCTTTTCGGACATTCTGTTTAGTTTTATAAACACTATGTTATATATAATTATTACTGTAATTTTATATTGTCTGTTTAATTATATATACATCGAAGGGCTAGGTTACTTTTTTGATATTTCGAAATTTAACCAATATGGCTTCTCTAGTAATTATATCTCTATGCGACGTTTAATTTCATCTGACATTATTATTAATATTATAACGGTTATGACGATTTTCACACATTTCTCTCCCGTCTAAGGACCAGTCTTTATGAGGTTATTGTTGTTTATGGAAGATCATTTTTCTTGCAAAATCAAGTCTTTGACGGATAAGAATTTTAAGTTGATTATGGATAGCATTACACCCCCAGGATGAGTTCAATATTTTAGAAAAGATATCATATTTCTTGTTTCCCACAGGGTTTTTCCTTAAAGACCTATCTCTTGTGTATAGGGAGGGATGGACACTGATGACAAATCTTACTTTTGGTCGGTTGGTTGGGGTAGCAAGGTGTTTAACTAGGTCGCCCCGCTTTATCAAACTTTATTATGCATTAACCCTTTTTCTTATCCGCATTGAAGGGGCTTGCAAAAAATTTTGAAAAAAAAAAGAATTACTCAACATCCTTGCTAGAGATGACCTGACACGCTGATGACAACTTCTCCCTGGCGTATAATGTCTCCGTAAAAATCTCCTTTACATAAATCATCCGTCTAGATTTAAATGGACGACACAATCTCCCTCTTTCTTCTTTAAAATTCCAAATGTATGTTTTGATAGAAACTCAAGCGAATGTTAAAAATGTTTCGTTTTTAATCCGGTCTTACCCTTTTTTCTCTTCTTTTCTATATATTTTTCTGTTTTCTGTTTTTTACTATTGAATATATATATTTCTGAAGAACTAACATGGTTTTAAAGTAATAACGGACTTTATTTTGGAATTCATATTCATTGAAGAATTGTAGGAAAATATTTGATCTTAATCCATATTGTAAAGAAATAATCGGTTATAAGATTATTTCAATCACAAAAGTTTTTTTTTTAAATTTTGGATTAAAAAAGATTTTTGGACAATATTTGAATAATGCAATTGTATTAATAGACCATACATCACACATAGGTTCTATTGTTGTCATGCCTTCGAAATTTGCATAGATAACTCAGGAGACGTATCTTGTGACCATACTTACGAAATAAATTCTCTTTTGCATCACGTATGTGATAAATTTTATTACTGAACAGTACACAGCTACAGAATAGACTATAGGTTTGTTAGGCACATTGACTGGAGTGCACTACTCAACTCTGTACTATTAATCTTTCTGCAAAACATGAATAGTTGAAAAAGTTGTACCATGAACGACGAACGATGGAACAGATCCCAGATGTAGCATGGTACTTTTTACATTTCCAAGGTGTCTCTCGTACAATTATATTTGTATTATTCTGTAAACTCAAATATTTCTTTATTGAGTATTCTAGAGTAAACTCTGAAAAAGATGCTTGTGCGTAAATGAATTACAATTTATCAACGGTTTTTGCTCAATTTAATAATTAATTGAGTTGCTTTGTATAGAAAATGTAGTTGTTGTACGGGATTAAAAATGTTTTAATCAGGCAGGCCCCTTCGAAACCCGGTGAAAAAAATCAAATTTGATTTTAATATTATTAGTATTCGTCACCATTTTATATAATTTTTAATTTATTTAAAGACACTGGATGGGACCGAAATAACAACTTCTTACTTCTTTAAATGACTATATTTTGCCTGACCCCAGGCATACTCATGTCTACAAACCTAAAATACAAATGATATTATTAATTCATGGACGACTTATATAACATCACAATTAAAATAATTATAAGAGGCTAAAATAAATAAATAAAGTACTTACAGAATAAATAATTTAAAAACAGGATAATCTAACTTAGTCTAAAAATTCCACTTCTACACATAAATATCCAACCTAAAAAAAAATAAAAATTCTCAGTGAATCTAAATTATACCCAATCTCAGAATGCCAGTTCACAAATAAAATGAAATATAACTTACTGTTATGGTAATAATCCCAGTGCATAATAAATAATATAAGAATATAGTAAAAATTTATTTCCAACCGGATTAAATAAAACAACTAAATAAAAACCATAAAACAAGCAAGCTAACTACTTGGAAAGCAAAACCTTACTTAAAACTAATTATAACCTGGTAGAGTATACATTATGTTAATTATTAATACCTAGATGTGAAACTGGATTAAGTGAAGAGGCAAAAAGTTCACATCATGCTAAAACGTTAATACATATAAGTAATGCGGGTTTTTAGTATCTTAACTATGATAGGGCGTAGAAATTCTTACATATTAGGTTCACAGAAAACATAGTAACAATAAATATTTTCAAGACTAAATAGTTGAACTCGTTAAAACTCAAATCTAGGAGATTATTTATAAAAGTAGTCAATTGGTTTAATTTTACAATTTTTGAAGTATCGCTCCATATAACTTATTAATATCTCTAGAGTCTTTCTTGAAGTTGATACTATTTGGTTCATTAGCAATATGTATTGCCTCTAAAATTAATCTTTTTCTGTGGTTGTTTTCACTGTCAATAATTTTAGAATCCTCTAAATTAAATTCGTGATTTAAGTTGCTACAATGAGTTGCTAGCGCTGTTTTTGGTTTCTGGCTCTCATGTCACTACTATGTTGGTCCTTCCTGTTGTTCCAAGTTTGTCTGGATTCACCTACATATTGTGCTGGACAATCTTTGCAAGAACTTTGTATACAAAGCCCATATTATCAAATTGTATTTATTGTTGTCTACCTTACTCTTTGTACTAATTTCAAATCTTAAAATAAATGCTTAAAATGTAAAATGAATGCTTGGAATTTGAGAAAATAGTAATACTATTGTGGCAAGCCCTCATTTTATACATTATGACTTGTAAATATGTATCATTCTTAAAATATATTCAGTTTGAATTGATTTATTTATTAATCGTCCATTTATTGTAGTAAAGAACTCTTGTTAGATAGTTAAGAAGCTGCAACGTAAAGAAAAAACTTTTGGTGAAGCCAGAGTTTTCGTTGTTAAGTCCTGCTCCAGATAAGCCTGTATCATTTCAAGAATTATCAGTAAATGTCTGATATGCTCAAGAGTCTGTGCATTCCTCACTCTTTTTCCATTTTTCTCTAGAAGGGGCATCTATTTGAAGCTTCTTGCTTAGGTTTAATACTAATTCGTTAAAAGTTTGGCTACCTGACGATAATTCGAAAATCAGTAACCAAAAAAATTAATATTTATAATCCGTTAAAATTTCAAAAATGTAATAGTCAATATTTTTTTAAACAAAGACCAATATCAAAATTAAATTTTGTGGCTCGATTAACCACTTATATATGACCACATACATTTATATTGTATTTAAACTTCATCAGTAAGTTTCAAGTTTTTCAAAGACTTTTTAAATGTTAACGGGCAACAAAACCTAATATCTGATTTTTTGTCAACTTTCAACTCTCTAGCGCTCTATAACATGTGAGGGTTAACTCTCTTACGCTCACATATAACACAATGAACGTTATATGTGACACACAAACACAGACGGTATGAACACTATACTTTTTCTTTTACTTACGGTTATAGGTAAAAAAAAGAAAAAATATTTAATATTGTTAAAATACATCGATAACATACAAATTATTTGTATCAAACATGGTAAGAGTGATTTCCCGCCAGATAATTATTTTAGTAGGCCTTTTAAGATCCGTTAAAAACACACTGTACTTAGTGCAAATCTAGAAAATCCAGTTATTCCAAGACCTAGAGTACGGTACTTATTTGGATAAATATAGAAGAATTTGGCCCATCAGAATTAAAAATGTTACGGGTCTTTGAAAAGCAATAAGCTAAGATGTTCCTTTCTCAAATAACCCATTCATCAATGACTTATTAAATAGTCCACTAAGTACCCCTATTTACATTAAATCTATTTCCAATTTAAATTCTATAAAAGCTGATAGAATTTATAAGGTGATTCGATTGGAGGGTTTTTATGAATGAAAGAAATTTTTTTTGACATTTA
Source organism: Microvelia longipes (assembly GCA_018340805.1). Taxonomy (NCBI): domain Eukaryota; kingdom Metazoa; phylum Arthropoda; class Insecta; order Hemiptera; family Veliidae; genus Microvelia; species Microvelia longipes. The sequence goes on along the minus strand of JACMZG010001913.1, from coordinate 16,728,693 downwards.
AGGTTATAGTCCGGTGGTGACGTCATTGCGAATCAGTATAGACAACTTACATTATAATACTAACAAATTAGAGGTCTACTGCTTAAAGAAGAAAAATGTTAAAATAAATTTTTCAGAAATTATTCCTTAAGATACATCATCGTTATTTAACACAGCAGTTTTCATCTAGACATGTTTGAAACCAAATAACTGATAATTTATGGTTAACCTAGAGAATGTTGTTTTGTAAGTTTATGTCTAAATTATTGCCACCTTGCAATATAGTAAGCTTCCTTGGCTATGTGGCTATGCGCTTTACGGTCGCTTGGAGGTTTTTGGTTCGAATTCTGGTAAGGGCGGAGCCTATTTTTAGTTTATTTTTGATCTTTTGAATATTTCTTTATGTGTCTAACTGATTTTCAAACGAATGGATCGAAAAATGTTTCCAATTTTCCGCTAGTTATTGATGTCAAAAACATTTTTTTACCAAATACCACAACTAAACCTAAAGATTAATTTTTGTACAAGATACAACACATTTCCTATATACCTATGGTATAAAATACTTTTCCTATAAAATACATACGGTATAAATGAGGAAAAGTAAAAAATTACGCTAAAAAATTTTAATTTTTTTACAAAAAGTAATTCGAAGACCCGAGGCTTGAACTCGAACCTCCTGCATTAGAAGTGAATGCGTATCCGCAACGCTATCTAGGCTTATGAATTTTGGACGGATTATTTTCTAAAACAAGTGTAACGTAAACAACTTATTAATTCTACAAATGAGTCAATTTCACTAAAATGTTGAGTAAAAATGAATTATTTCCACGTAAATTAATCAATCTTATACTAGTTAATAAGCTCACAAATTTTCTGCTTATCTTTGCTTATTTCATTATCTTCGTTGCTTATCTGCCAAATCTTTTGCTTATTTTGTGTACAATTGGTAATTATTCATAATTTTTAATGTAAGTCACCTACATTGATTCCTGCAATGACGTCACGCCATTCATAAAAAAGTCAGGTTATATAACCTCCGACTGTGTTTGGATTGTTGACATTTACTACGTACACACAGCGTATTTAACAGGCGATCGTATTGCATACGTATGCAATACGATCAACTGACTTCACAGTTCTTACAGCGTATTTGTTTAGTCGAGCGAGTAAGATTACGTGATAACTGACCCCCAAAACATGGTGTCTTTTATAGGGAAGGTTTACTTTTGGTTATAAGAAAGTTTAAAACAAAAAATGTATTTAATCAAATTGTGATTTCTTTGCATCATAATAAAGTTACACAAAAAAATAATATCCCAAAATTTATTTGATCAAAAGCGGTAATATAGAAGTGAAATAAAAGTTCGACGAGAAGGTTATCCGTTAAATACGATCGTCTTTAAAGGTACATACAGCGTATCGGGGGATCCATTTAGATTTCATCTCCCTAGTTCTAGCGTATGCGATCGGATCCCCTCCGCATGGTTCATACAGCTAATATTGTCGTATTGAGAGATTGTATTCTATACAATCCGCGAATCTAGAAGTGGGTGTGAACGTACTAATTGAATTGAATCACCATATAAATTTCTATCATCTTGGTTCAGTCAACCTTTGATAAATAATGACATTAGTAAACAATTCTGTTTAATCAATAAACAGCGTTATGGCAGGAGCTAAGAAAGTAGCCCTAAAAGATTCAAAGAAGAAAAAGAAAGATAAGGATGACAATTCAAAAGAAAAGGAATTACCTGTTGAGAAACCCCCGTTATTGGAGCATGGTAAATAATTGGTTAAGATATGGTAAAACATTGTGGTTTTAAAGTTATGTCAAGACGTAGGTCCTGACTCAAGGTTCTTGGAACGCGAAGTAGTTCCTGACTCAAGGCTCTTGGAACGCGAAGTAGTTCCTGACTCAAGACTCTTTGATCGAAGCGTTGAGTCAGGACTCAAGGCTCTTGGATCGAGATGTAGGTGCAGACTGTTGAAAACAATATTTTATAAATTCCCAAGTAGCTTTGGATACATTAAATATTTTTGAATTCAAGGGTGGAATAACATTAAGAGAAACAACTCCTCGGCAAATATGCAACATTTTTATTTTCGATTATAGAGGGTATACTTATATTTTTCTGTAATACATTTATCTATTTGTTTGTAAGTTATTGGGGAACATATATATTTTGTATGTTACGGTAATTTTGTAGAGTTAATTAATCGAAGGTGATCAGGTCACTTTTTCGATGTTTCAAAATTGAACAGTTAGGGCCACTTAACTAGTATTATCACTTTACGTAAAACTAATTATTGATAGAAATTGACCACGAATGCATAACTACTAATAACTTAGTAATAATAACCACATTACATTGTTCATACAAGACTAAGCCAACATAAATATATTTTTCATTACAACAACAATTATTTGTATCATAGCAACAGAATCTAATATCAGTGTTGACATAAATAGAAAGAACACAACTTAATAATCTAACACTCCTCCTCAATTCAAAACTCTTTGTATAACTAGATCAATGAGTATGAAATTGCATTGACCTAACAAACATGACACAAACATATTGTCAGGGCTAAAGAAAAACAATAACAAAATTTTGAACATCATCCTGACAGAATAATAAAAAAAAAACTAAACAAACAACAGTTTAAACAATTTGATCAAGGAGCGCATTCTACACAAATTTTTCCTTTTCTAAAGGTTTTGGTAAAGATGGTCTCCTAAATTCTCGTTGGTATTGATATAATCAACTTTAAGCAATTTTTAAGCGAATTTCCTTTGGGAAAAAAATTCGCTAATGGGATAGGCGTTCATGGCGGAATTCGAACCTCGGACACGACACAAATCCGTTTCAGAGGTCCTAATGACGAAAAAAAAATTTCGCGAGACTTTATATTATATATTATATATATAACTAATATATAATATAATATATATATAATATATATATATATATATATATATATATACTATATATATTACATATATATATATATATATGTATTTCTAGACACTTTCTTGTAAAACTCTATCTTGCGAACGGATTAATATTTTTAACCAAACTTGGTACAAAAATCAACCTTCGGGAGGACACGAACCCTAATTGAAAACCAGGTTTTTGTGACGTCATTAACCCCGGTTTGCTGAGTCAGCGAAATTTTCAAAAAACCAGCAAATTCACAGGGTTAATATTTTTTGCCGCGAAAAAAAGGTCAAATATTTATTTTTTTGAGACGCTGAATCGAATGAAACTGTCCGAAGTCGATACGACCACTCTAAGTGACCTAAAATCGAAAAAAACCATTGTAAATTACCAAACCAAAATTTAGGTCGATAAAAAATAAATTTCGAGTAGGGTGTCGTTTTCTATGTAATTTTTGGGCGCTGAATCGAATGAAACCGGTCCGAAGTCGATACGACCACTTAAGAAGTTACCAAAAGTCGAAAAAACCACAAAAATTATAGAAAACCAACATTACGGTCGTTTGAAAATTAAAATTTCGAGTAGGGTGTCGTTTTCAATTTTTTGGGCCTCTGAGTTGAATGGCAGTGGTCCGGAGTCATACGACCACTCAAACTCCAGGGTACGCTGGGTTCACCATCCTGGAAGGGTCGATAATTTGTTTATCGTTTTTTTTTTTTTTTTTTACTAATATAAGTTTACAACTAGAAAATAATTCTGCGCGTGGTCCGCATGTTCCGGCGAATTTCCTTTGGATGCGAGCTCTCAAACCCAGAGTACCTGGGTTCAAAATTCCTAGTAGGGTCAAATAATTTTTTATCGTTTTTTTACCTAATATAAGTTTACAACTAAAAAATAATTCTGGCGCGGTGGTCCGCATGTCGGGCGAATTTCCTTTGGATGCGTGGTTTTTCCGTGCCTTTTACATTATATAAGTTTACAACTACTAAATAAAATATTTCGCCGCGGTGGTCCGCTGTCGGGCGAATTTCATTTAGAATGCGTGGTTTCGTGCTAAACAACCCATATCTTGCTTATGCAAGAACCATGGCCCATTGCGTGGTTCCGGTTCAATGCTGTCAAGCACTGCTCGTAACTCATTTTGTCTGTATATTTCCAAAGGAAATGCGCTAAAACCTTTAAGAGATAACTGACTAAGCTTAAAGATAAGTAACTAAGCTTTAAACTAGTGCAAATAAATAGTGCGTACTTCTAATTTTAGAGGCATAGTTTTGTACAACCAACTAGATAATTATGCGCATTTCTTTGGCAAAATTCAGACAAAATGAGTTCACGAGCAAGTGCTTGACAGCAATGAACCGGAACACGCAATGGGCATGGTTCTTGCATAAGCAAGATTGGGTTGTTTAGCACGGAAACACGCATTCTAAATGAAATTCGCCCGACAAGCGGAAACCGCGGCGAAATTATTTATTTAAGTTTTGTAAACTTATATAATGTAAAAGGCACGGAACACGCACACAAAGGAAATTCGCCGACATGCGGACCACCGCGCCAGAAATTTTTAGATGTTAAATCTTTTATATAGTGCATTTTGATATTGATGTTTTTCCACGCTTAGAGTTTTCATAACTAGTAGACATGGAAATTGCACTCATATTAATCCATATGAAGAGTAGGTGTGAGCCTCCTCCTCACCAAAATCATTCAGAACTCCCTTTTAAATTTATAATATCTTGGGCTGATATGGAATGCAAGCAATATACTCTGCTTCCGCTGTTGATAGGGCAACAGAGCTTTGGTTTTTTTGAAAACCAGTTAACTGGATTACCACCATAAAGGATAATTGATCCGCTTGTACTTTTGTGATCGGTCTTGTCCCGCCCCAGTCAGCATCGGAGAAAGCCTCTAACTTCTTATTAACCTTTCTGATAAACTAGTCCAAAATATCTTGTAGATCTCAAATATCTTAAATCCTTTTAGCAGCTTTTCCAAGATGATGATGTTGGACGATCCAAAACTCTACTTAAATAGGAGGTTGAAAACATAATATCTGGCCTTGAAGTACATTAAGGATCCAATTTAATTGTCTATTAAGGAACTTCAGTTACCACATCTCCTTTATATTTTGATAATCACCCACTTCCATGGGTGTACTAGCTCCTCTTTTCCTCTTGCATCTTAAACGTTTCTAAATTTATCAATATACTCTTTTGAGAAAATTTTAAAACATCTTCACCTCTTGAAATTTCCATGCCTAGAAAACTTTTAACTGAACCAATTTCTTTAGCGTTAAATTTCTTTTTAAGACCTTCAATTAGAGATTTAACCATATTTTATCTCCTGTTTATTAGCAGATCATCAACAAAACACAATTAACCACACAATTGTCTTTGAAATATAAAACAAAAATCTGATTGAGAATCTTCTACAGCCAAGTTTTGTCATGATCTCATTAAATTTATTGTTCCAGCACTTAGGGCTTTCTCTCAGGCCATACAGTGCTCTTTTAAGTTTTAAAGTTTTAACACTTTTTATCAACCTTCAAACCGTCAGGTATTTTAATGTAAACTTCTGATTCTACCTCTCCATTAAGGAAGCAGTAGGCAACATCCATCTGAAAAATGTCCCAATCCTCTTGAAGTGCACGCACCAATAAGGTTCGTATGGTAGACATTCTCGCCACGGGAGAGTATAGACCTTCTTAATGGATCTTCTTCTTGATATTGGAAACCTTTAGCTACTAGCCTAGCTTTCTTCGTTCCATCTCCTTTCGTTCTAAAAACCCACCTTGTACCAATAGCAGTTTTTCCAAAAGGGATTTCAACTGGTGTCCAAGTTCCAAGTTCAATATGAGAATTCAATTCGTTTTGTATCGCTAATTTCCACTCTTTACTCTCTGAGGCTTCTTTAAAAGTCTTAGGATCTTCTTTTCCATCTATCAAACAAAAAGGCTGAATAAATTTCATAATCATTCAAATATACGGTTTATTAATTACCCTGCCTGACCTAGACTGGACTGATTTCAATCAATTTTGAACCTGTCCTTCAACCACATTTTGTTCAATTTCATTATTTTGAATTTGTTCTTCAACTTCATTTTGTCCACTTTCACTTAGCTATATCTAAAAATTCTTCATTATCATCATCCTGCTTGTTTCTGCTCATAATCCTGTTCTTCGTCGTCTAATGCGTTGAGAACCAGATTCGGAACTCGAGTCAGGTGACGATGTCCAGCTGTGAGTACTCATTGCATTATCACATTCTGTGTCATTCTTAGGATGATTCTCTAAAGGTATAGTTACTTCAGTTGGTAGGTTGACTTTTAACTTTACTGCTAGAATTTTATTTTTTGTCTGATAAATATTGGTAACTTCAGAGCTAGTTCTTAAATGACTTCAAAAAACTTGACATCTCTAACTAAAAATTATATTTTTAGTTTTAGGTCAATTAACCGGTAACCTTTCACCGAGTCAGAATAACCCACAAATATCAGTTTTTGTGATTTTGGATCCCATTTCTTACGTAACTGTTTAGGGACTTGAGCCATAGCTTCACAACACAAAACTCTAAGATGTGATAAATCAGGTTTCTCACCAAACCATGCTTCATACGGAGTTTTACCATCAATGGCTTTGGTGGGAGAGACCTGTTGATAAGGTAGACGGCAGTATTGTTGCTTCCGCCCAATATTTCTTTGGCAACCCAGCATCTAACAACATACACAGGCTTTATCCACAATAGTTCTATTTGCCCTCTCACTAACACCATTCTGTTGGGGTGTGGTTACTGTTGTTGTTGATTATGTAAAAAAACCGTTTCTTAAAAATGTTTTTTCATAATAATTTATACTATATCATCAGACCGAACCTTTTTAATTTTCTTACCTGTCTGAGTCTCAACGAACTCTTTGAAATCTGAAAAAGCATTAAAAACTTCCGTTTTCTCTGCTAGGAAGTAAACAAAAAATCGTCCTAGAAAAATCGTCTATAAAAGTAAGGAAGTACCTACTACCAGCCATCGAAGGCAGTTTCCATAGGCCCACAGAGATCAAGTGTGAACCAGCTCTAAGACTTGAATTAAGTTCGAGTTTTACTTGGTTTAAAAACCTCTACTCCTGTTTTCCTTCAAACAGATGAACACAAGGATCACGCGTCCTTATGTCTCCTTCAATACCGATTGACATATTAGTCACTTTGCATGCTATATCTATTCAAATGTCCCTAGTCTTCGATGTATTAAAATTTATCTTTCAGAATTGATACACGCTATTGTCCCGATTACACATGGTTTCGATATTTATATATGCCGTTTCTCACAACATGCATTCGCGACAATTCTCGTTCGCAAGAGTCAAACATACGCGCACCGCGTCTATCAAACACTCACGCGATGCCCCCTTCTCGACAATTTTACTTACTGAGAGTAAATTAACAGCGGCATCGGGGGCATGTAAAACACGCTCGGCCTCTCTAGGGCGTGACTGCCCATTTATACGCAAATCAATTATCGCATTACCACCGATTTGACCGTTAAATCACTATTGTTCGCTGTTATTATATTAAAATTTTTCTTTGGGTTCAATATTTTTTAACAGTGAACTATTGTTGGTAATGTGAGTAGAAGCACATGAGTCTTAAATACCACGATGTGTCTCTATCTTTGGTTAAAGACTTATTAGCCATAAACGTTTTATTATTTTGACCATTATTGCGAGAATTTTTCCCTGAAATTTTTCTTTACAGAATCACATTGGTAATATTAAGATGCGAAGTACTACCACACGTGAAGCAGCGTCGAGGTTTCCAATTTCGATTTTTATTATATTTCGAGTACAAGGCAGAATCTCCTTCCCCCGACAAAACACTATCCTGCTATCGAGCTTAACGTCCTGCAGTAACTTAACTTTGATTGAGTCACCAGTTATTTTGATGCCCGAACTTTCAATACCCATTATCATAGTTTTTATACGTATCGGTAAGCCAGCTAGTAACAAAGTTCCAATCCACTCATCACCTACATTAAGTCCCATTTCAGATAACTTATGAGCTGTTGTTAAGATTTTATCGCAATAGTCCTCTACCGATGTGCACATATCTAACTTAGTTGTCATTAACATTCTTAAAAGACCAACTTTCCTAGTTAACCCCGAGTCCTCAAACGCTTTTTCTAAAGCTGAACATGCCTCTTGAGAGGTATTACAACTTTTCAATGAATAGTTTATCTTTTCTACTGATAAAAATGATTTTAGAAAGTGCTTTTTGATCTTTCTTAGAATCTTGTTCAGATCCTTGCACAACTTCCCACAAGTCATCTAACTGTAAGAGAGCTTTCATAGCAAACTTCCACTCACTATAGTTGCTTCTACCGCTTATAGCTTCTCAATATTAACAGAATTGGAAGAACTCATTTTTTTTTTAAATGTTTTTTATTATTTCCAATATCTGTCAAATAACAAAACTTTTTAAAGTTTGTAAACAAAACAAAATATTGAAATTTTGATAAATTTCTTAAAATAAATAATTAAACTGGAACGAACTCACCAGGAAGCGGCCCATACCTGATAGAAATTGACCACGAATGCATAACTAATAATACTTAGTAATAATAACACCACATTACATTGTTCATACAAGACTAAGCAACATAAATATATATTTTCATTATAACAACAATTATTGGTATCAATAGCAACAGAATCTAATATCAGTGTTGACATAAATAAAAGAACACAACTTATAATCTAACAATATCCGATTTGAATATTATTTTATTTTTTTATTTATAAAAACAGACCAAAGGTCCAATTACAAAAAGTATAAAATACAAATAAGGCAAAAATTTATAAAAAGAAACAATTATAAAACACATAACACATAAACAACACACAAACACACATTGTAATACAATTTATTATCAATTTTGAACAATTTTTTTTAGAGCCACCGATTCCGATTCCTACGGATCAAGAATTCGACGTAGATTCAGTTGTGATAAGATCATCGACAAAGCGACCTATTACCATACTGGACCCAATAGATATATCAGTGGATAACTCTAGGTTGTACGCTGTTGTTGGGGAATTTCCTCTTATTGAAATGCCAGAAGATTTAATTTATCCTGATTTTGAAGCCATGTCACCTAAAGAAGCTATACAGTAAGTTTATTATTCAAGCGGTTTCCTGTCACATATAGTGCTGATATGTTTACACAACATCTAGCGATCTAGCTAATATTAATTAAAATAATGAAGTACTTGCATAAATATAAGCTAACGTTTATTAACGTTTTTAAATAATGTTAATTTGTATCTTATGTACCGGACATTTTTGTCCTATTTATCAAGAAAATATTTCATCAAAAATTTATTGTTATAATTTTGTATTAATTTTTAAAGGGAGTGATTTTTTAAGAGTTCTAGAATAATCAAAATGACGTTACATTCAAATTTGAGTGCATTGCGGGTCAATTTTGATGCATTCTTATACGAACCTGGAGAATTTATTGATTCAAAAAGGCATTTCATATAGAGATATATTAGTTGAGAAAGCACACTCTATCTCAATACATTGAGAAGCTCGAAACACCTTTTCGGGGCTCTGTGTAACCCCAGTAAAAAAGCACTTTACTTCTATTTCTTGCAGCAATCCTATCAGCCTGACTCCTCGATGTGCCCATTGACAAAGGCGCCTCAGGAGTTTGACATCGACATGCTCTCAGCCTCACCTCCAAGAACTTTAGTAAAAATATATTAAACAACACATTGGTAAAAATGCCCCCCCCCCCATCACTCCTCTTGACAGTCTAATATTTGATGTATTTAGTATCTCCTCCGTTTTCTACCACTATATGACTGCCGGGCCTACGGACCTTAAGCACGATTGGCTGTGTCATAGAGCCAAACAGACACGGGATTAGCTAGAGTGGGCCGGGAACGCTTCTCTTCCCGTCAAGCACCGTAGCACTTGCTCTGACCAGACCCGGTACTCTGCATAATACAGGTACCAGTGGATGCAGTTTAACCTCATGCCCAGGAGGATAAAAGGTTATTGATATAAGTATTATCATTTACTAATATAATATAAGTAACCTGATTATTAATATAATCAACAGTGCGAAATTACTAATATAAAAGAACGTATACAATACATAACAAAACCAATGAGCAACAAAACGATAGTAGTAACAATATAACCTTAACACTATAAGGTTACACAGAGACCCTGAAAACCTCAAGAAGAAGTTTCAAGCCTCTCAATGTATTGAGACAGGGTAAGGCCTTTCTAGTAATATATCTTTATGGATAGATGAAAGACTTGGGTGTTAAATTGTAAACAGTTTTAATTGTTAAATAGATAATATTAACAATTCCTTCTTAAGTTACTTAGGTGATATTATGAAAAGAGAAAACCACAATGAAAACATGACTTCATTCTGGTATTTAGACGTATTATCAGATATATTAAGGCGAGGACAATCCACAGGTGTTTCCAACGAGAATTTAAAAACTATTTGCATTTGGTTCGATCAACTTATTAAAACTATATCAGGTTTGTCCTTTTAACTTCAATATCAAATCAATTTATTCTTAGGCTTTAGAATTTTAACCTTCCTGAAAGGTTATAATAGTTATTTATGCATCAAGAGAGTAAATAATTGTATTATTTCTCTATATATATATATGTTAAAACTATGACCTGTAACTTAAGATTCTTGCTGAAAGAGCACATTTTACTTGTTTTAGTGTATGGCTACTCTAGAGATGAATTCTTTATTTGTTTTAATGAAATGATAGAGGAATCTGAAAACATGTATAAAGATACGGAAAGAATACCTTTACCTCAAGATATTATAAACAATATTAAATCAAGAAGAGCTGATTCTCCTAGAGGTTTGATTTTAACTTTATTAATCTGGATAAAAGCTTATCAGAAAATGTATTAGTGGATGAGTAAATAAAGAAAATCTTCAATAGCAGCTTTAAATAACAGGCTTTAAGTAAATTCACAAAAGCATCTATATATCCGCAGTAACGACAATTGGATGCTCTAAAATGATTGGTCAAAGTTGGAATCATAGACAGATTTAACGGTGGGAGGCAAAGCTCTTCTAAAGATCATGTTAGGATTATGGCTATAGGATCAAGCGGAAGTTTGAGTTAAGAGTTTATTTTTGGAAAATGTTGCCCGACAATAAAAACCCCAATTTCCAACCAGTTCAAATTTAATAATTTTAAATATTATGTGACCTTGCATCATAAAATTGTTAATAGATGTAAAACTGTTCAAGCTAAACATATGAATTATTTTATTCTCGTTGGAAAGCTGAATAAATTTCCTAAAGTACGAACTATTATAACATAGTATATAATATACTCGTATAACATGGTTATGTTAAATATTATGAAACTACTACCCAAAAATTTGCATTAATTTTTTTTTGAAATTTTTATGATAGGGCATTGGAGAAAGTAAGAGATGATTAAAGGTTTGGCCAAGAACGGGAAAAAATTCCCTTGTCATTGGCCTTAAAGGAAACCCTAACATTTTTATACATTCAATAATCAAAACTTTAAGCTATTGTTGCTAGAAGTTGGAAAAACTGATAATTTTTGGCACTTCAGCATATCTCTACAATGTAACACAAAGTTATTAAAAATCTCTTAAACTGGGGAAAAGAGTGGTTTAGACAAAAGTGTACAAGAATAAAATATGTTTATTTTATCAACTAGAGACTAAAAATCCCATTATTTGCTCATTTTAGAAAAAAATATGATGTTTAAATAACACATTATTTTCACTTTTATACTACGACAAAAATTATCAGTTTTCCAACTTCTAGAAAGATTATTAAATGTATAAAAATGTTTAAAAGTTTATGTATGGAGAAAAGTTTTTTCCGTTCTTGGCTAATCTTTTGCTCATCTCTTACTCCAATGATCTACCATCAAAATTCCAATTTTTGCAAAAAAAAAAAAATATTGCAAATACAGGGTAGTAGTTCCAAAATATTTAACATAGTTAATAGACCAATTTTATCTTTCTAGCTTGAACAGTTTAAGAGCTATTAATGATTTTATGATGCGAGGTCAAATAATTTTAAAAAATATTAAATTTGACCTAGTGGGAAAACGGTTGGAGATTGAGGTTTACATGATAGGACATTTTTTGACTCTCTTGGGGGGTACTATCATCTCTTTCTTTGGTGGACACTTTATATGGAACACCCTGTATAAAAATTTTTTCCTTCTTCCTTTCTTTTTTCCCTTTTTTGAGGTTCCTGGGGGGGAGCGATTACCCTCTACCTTTGGATCTGCACCTGGGAGGGAATAGGAGCAGCTTTATTTTAAGTAATAAATGTTTTATCATAAATAAATTCAATGTAAATATCATTTACAGGAATGATGTGCGGGCTTGTATCACTCGTTGATTTGATTACCGGAATGCAAATAATAAATTCTCCATCTTTTTTTACGAATTCCTCTAAAGAAAGTTCCAGCTATGATGTACTATTTACTGCAGGCAATGTGTCTACTTATGGAATACAAACTAATGATAAGAGCATGGAAAATAGAATACCACACAATTTAGAGATATTTGATGAAGAATATCAAGATTGTACTAAGTATAGTGAATTAGCGTTTTTAACAGAACAATTTTATCAAATGTTAGTATAGTTGTTCAGCTAACAAAAGAATTTATTATAAAATAATATCTGAAATATTTCTTATAAATTATATCCCCGAATGGGCTTGCCTATGGGAAAAAAAATATTAATATGTATATGGAAAAAAATATTTTTTTGAGACAAAGTCTTTCTTCATAAAAAGTTCTGCTAATTTTAAAATGATCATTTATTGAAATAAAAGTTTGTACCATGAACCTTGTTCCAAAAAAGCAAACTTTTTCAAAAATTTGCCAAGAGGGAACTAAGTCTAATTTTGAAAATTTGACAAAATGTTAATCTTTATAAAAATTTCCCATTTCTCACAAAAATTGAAGTATGTGATAAAAAGTTCTAAAATAAATTATTTTCCTCCCTTACCCCCCTCAATATTGGCCCCCTACTTAAGGTATACGTTCGCATGCAGTGTTTAGTAAGAGGTTTGACCCCAACTGTTCACAAGATATTTTTCATGGAGGGGGGGGGGGGGTTGAACCCCCTGCCAAACCCCACGTTTGAACGAAATAATAATATAGAAATACTATTAGTTATAAAATGTTTTAATACTTTTATTAATTTGGACTATAAAAACATTTTATTTTTTATTTCTATTATTATATTTAGGGACTAAGAAACGGGGGACTACAAAAAACTAAAAGGAGGGTAAAAAAAATAATAATAATTTTTTTAATGTTTGAAACGCCAAGTTTCATTAAAATTTGATTCAATCATTAATGAAACTTTCATAAAAATTTCATTAGGTTTGTAAAAAAAGTGCTATATTCTAAAACAAGAGTATGATTCCTCCAGTGGCCTTGTTTAATTTAATTTGAAATTAGATATAAAATAAAAACGGATCCACGTCATTGAAGGCAGTTTTTTTCTATGGCCTTTACACAATCAGATTTAATAGCAAATAAAATATTCATATTAAAACCCATTTTTAATGCAAATTAAACCCTCTTTTAATAGCAAATTAAAACACATATTACGTACTGAAAAAATTCATATCGAAAATCAAGCAAAAACCATTCCATGTTTACTAAAAAAATACTTCAAGAAGATAATAGTTATTTATGCAACAAGGGAGTAAAGAATGCAATTATTTCCCTGAGCAGTTAGTTGGTTCCTAAGGCATAAGCCGAGGGAACCAAAGTATTTAACTCCCGAGGTGAAGCCAAGGAATTTATGTGTTTAACTTCATAAAAAAATTTTAAAAAAAGTTTTATTGCTCAAAACAAATTCTTTTGACCTGAAACGGATTTAGGACCAATAAATACTTTTTTTTGGTCGGGTCTCCCTTATAAATTTTGGGGGTGCCACCCCTGGGAAAATTGCAAAAAATTGATCGGTCACCTGTATAAATTCAAAGAATACCACTCCCTGAAAAAATTGGTATAATTGGCTCTAATAACCCAATAATAGGAAACACTTTTCACTCCCTAATAACTAGTTAATAAACATAACATTGTACACCGTCTGGATATAAACTAAGTAAATTTAACTGATGGTCAGACAAAATACTGATTACAAAATAAATCAACTTTTTTTTTAATTATAACCAGATCCGAGGTTTGACTCTCACCATGACGCCTATCTTATTGGCAATTTTTTCCTAAAGGAAATTCACTAAAAGTAATTTTGCAAATTTCTTTTGTAATGGATTGCGTGCATCCAGACACAATTTTTTTCCGATTTTTGGAATCTGTATGTACTGAAAAGACGACATTTTATGAAGATAGAGAAGCAATAATGAAAAATATATTTCTAACAGTATAGGAAGAAGTAGAACACTATCTGAAGAATTCTAGGGTCGGCGTGAAAAAGCATACAAGTCATTATTATAATTATTATTTAATCAAATTGATAAAAATTTGGATTTATTCATAATGTATTTTTACTCATTTATTTTATTTAATGATAGTTTTGACTTAAGTTAAGAGGTTTTTACATTCGGTTAAGTAAGGCCTAAGAAATGCTTTAATCGTATAAAAAAATTGAAAAATTTTAAATATTATGTGACCTTGCATCATAAAATTGTTAATAGATGTAAAACTGTACAAGCTAAACATATGAATTAGGTCTCGTTGGAAAGCTGAATAAATTTCCTAAAGTACGAACTATTATAACATAGTATATAATATACTCGTATAACATGGTTATGTTAAATATTATGGAACTACTACCCAAAAATTTGCATTAATTTTTTTTGTAATTTTTATGATAGGGCATTGGAGAAAGTAAGAGATGATTAAAGGTTTGGCCAAGAACGGAAAAAAATTCCCTTATCATTGGCCTTAAAGGAAACCCTAACATTTTTATACATTCAATAATCAAAACTTTAAGCTATTGTTGCTAGAAGTTGGAAAAACTGATAATTTTTGGCACTTCAGCATGTCTCTACAATGTTACACAAAGTAATTAAAAATCTCTTGAACTGGGGAAAAGAGTGGTTTAGACAAAGTGTACAAGAATAAAATATGTTTATTTTATCAACTAGAGACTAAAAATCCCATTATTTGCTCATTTTAGAAAAAAATATGATGTTTAAATAACATCATATTTAAACCTGCCTTAGAAATACTTTAATCGTATAAAAAAATTGAAAAATTTTACTTTTGTGCTCTCTCCCACTGACCCTAGAATTGTTGCTAAATACCATCTTTCAACACTTTTAGATTTGGAAATCAATTTAAGTACGAAGTAATAAGAACAGTTTTTTCACAGCCTCCGGAAATAATTCCGTTAACTATCTTAGAGAAGATGAATTTTCCTAAAGATATAGGAATTACACGGGCTCAAATGCATGAAATAAGTAGGTAATCTTAGACTTTCATTTATGTTTGTAGAAACTTTTACAAGCCAATTTTACATCTAACTTTCAAAAATTTACAGAATTTAGTAAGAAAACAGTCTCTCCACAATAACTTGAAATATTAAACAAAGCCGACTTTCGGTCTTACAGACCATCATCAGTGTCTGAAACAACAAAGTATAATGACTAAGACAAAAAATAATAAAAAAAGGAAAAGGAAAGAAGAATAAAACGAAAATACATAATTAAATTACTTAATTAGGTGAAAAAGTCAATGAACAAATAAATTGAAGGAGATGAATTACCGGTGAAAAGAGAAGGAAGGTCCTTTATATTATAGTAGGACAGAGTCCTGTAGCTGACTGAAGGTATCCTTAGGTGCATTGGTTATTTTTTTACTTTTCTTCTACTACTGAAGGTATATAGGAAAAGGATTTTGTTCAAACTGTTCAACTTTCTAGCATAAATACACAGGGAGCTACGATGATCACAGACCCACACACACATACAGTATACATACAGACAACTTTGACAAAACTACTCAGGAGGCCTTAAAAACACCTGAAACGGATAATTTCGGTGACATCCCAGTTTCAGATTTTTTGCAAACACAATACTTTTCCTATATACCTAAAGTATAAATGAGGAAAAGTAAAGAGTAAGACTTCAATATTTAATGAATCATGTTTCACTTCTCTAGTGACTGATTGCAAGTACAGATTATTTTGTGATGTGTGTCTAGTTGTGTTCATGTTGTATTGGTGTGAAATCTGAAAAGTGTTTGTGAATATAAGTGTGTGTAGAGAGGGCGCTTAGTTGGTTTAATGATAGTGTTACAATCTTTAAATAATTTTTCAGATTGATGCTAAAGTTGTCTACTTTTAGCAGCCAAAATTACAAACATTGGAGAAAATGTAGTCCAATGTTTCAGAATTGTTCATGGATAATCCTATATTTTGATGCTCCAGCAGCTAAAATATTATCCAAACCTGGAATTTTATACCAATGCAGGCCTGACCCACTCATAAAAAAACTATAACTATTTTGCATCCAAAAATAAGAATTAACTGAGGTTCATTAAGAATTTCCACTAAAGTTCTGAAGATAATTATACTTACAAAGTTGTTTGTATGACAGCATTATTTTGTATTGAAAATTTGATAGCTTCTATTTTCCTTACACAATTAACTGATGATCAATGATTAAGATGCGATTGTAGTATCACAAACTTTGCAAAAATTAATAGAATATTGTTCACAAAGCAAGTACTGTAACTAAAATTATCATTTCACATTAACCTGGAATTATTTTAAAGACTTTCTACAAATATAAAACAGCTGTAGTGTCATTATTTCTTTTAGACTCACAAGATCTTCAGTCAAAGTCAAAATTGAAAGCAGAACAAAGTAATAACAGAAGAAAATCAATGAAACCAAACGGAGAAAGTCAAATTGAGAGATTTAAAAGAGAAATGAAGGAGTTAGATTTGGAAAGGCAAGAGGAATTGGACAGAATGAGAATCAAAGACCAATTTTTAATACCCCAACAAGATGGGGTTGATAACAAGTATGTATTATATTTTTGGTACTAAAATTAACCTGTGGTTTAATATATCAGTAAGTCTATTCCAACAAAAAACATTGGTAACCTAGTTGGAAGCATAAATCTGGTGAATTTCATGAAACTTTAGCAAACGTTGTCTTTTCAGCCTCAAGAAAATTTATAATGAACACCACTTTATCCTATAAACAGTTTCCTAAATTATAAAGTTTATAAAATAAACATTCATGAGCAAGAAATTAGACAAGTCAACTAATTCCAAAACAAAGGGTTATACTAATTTCTTGATATAGGAATACAATTTGTAAGAAAGTTTACAAGTAATTTGATAACTTAAAGTTCTTTAAAATGAATTTCCTAAACACCCCTTCCTGAACAAACCCTCAAGAAGTTTTTATTGAGCTTTATTCTTATATAAGCCTTACCTTTCAGATCATATTAAATTTGAAAATAAAGCATCATTCTAGGTTAATTAATGAAGACTTCAGTCCTATAGAAATTTTATTTAAATAAACATTAATAACAGACGTTTCGCGTGGCGAAGCCAGGCATCTTCAGTGTAAACAAAAACCAAAACAAACAACGAACACCAAAAATATTTAGTAAAGTTTGGTTTTTGTTTACACTGAAGATGCCTGGCTTCGCCATGCGAAACGTCTGTAATTAATGTTTATTTAAATAAAATTTCTATAGGACTGAAGTCTTCATTAATTAACCTAGAATTTAATTCTTAATAGTCCAATAACTATTTTGTTAATAAAGCATCATTTTAAAACTTAGTTAAATTAAAATTAAGGTTATAACACAAAAACATGTATATAACAAGCAATTTGCAATACTGTAGTCTTAATTTTAATTTATATAAAATGTAAATAATATTAGTAATAAAGAATATACTTAGATTCAAAGCTAAATATTTGGAAGAAGGTGTATGATGTATGGCTGGAGGAATATCTGTGTATTTGACTAGTAAAGAAGACCAGTTTGATTGTCTTCATAAAAAGGTCCTCTTTTAATTCATCGGTAGGTTGGACTTAGGTGGGTCTGAGGTAGGAGGAACAAAAACAAGTCCCGCTAAAAGGCGGGGCTCCTACTGCGGTAAGTAAAAAGGACTAATCCATTCAGTCCCAAAGTTCCTACCAATTTTGTAGGGATAAGATAGAAAGAAACCTAAAAAATAAATCAAGACAAATCAAGAAATAAAAACAAGAGGTAACGTCTCTAAAATCCACCATTGAAGTAAAAGACCATGAATTCAGCCACATAATGTAAATCCACCTACCGGTGAGCTTGAGGTGAATTAAAATAACCAAAAGAGAAAATACTGTTCATAAAGTATTATTTAACAATATTCTGATATATCAAAGAAGAAAGTGTTTGATGTATAGCCAGAACATATCCCTATGTTTGACTGCATTCATAAGAGTGTGATAGAACAATATTCTGGTATTACAAATTTCTGATATAACAATATTCTGGTATTACAAAATTCTGATACAACAATATTCTGATATATCAAAGAAGAAAGTGTATGATGTATAGCCAGAACATATCCTTATGTTTGACTGCCTTCATAAGAGTGTGATATAACAATAATCTGGTATTACAAATATAATCTGGTATTACATATTCTGATATAACAATAATCTGGTATTACAATATTCTGATATAACAATAATCTGGTATTACAATATTCTGATATAACATAATCTGGTTTACAATATTCTGATATTAATCTGTATTACAATATCCAATATCTGTATACAATATTCTGATATAACAATAATCTGGTAATACAATATTCTGATATAACAATAATCTGGTATTACCTGATATAACAATAATCTGGTATTACCAATATTCTGGTATAACAATAATCTGGTATTACAATATTCGATATAACAATATCAATATTCTGATATAACAATAATCTGGTATTACAATTCTGATATAACAATAATCTGTATTACAATATTCTGATATAACAATAATCTGGTATTACAAATTCTGGTATAACAATAATCTGGTATTACAATATTCTGATAACAATAACTGGTAATACAATTTCTGATATAACAATTTTCAATCTAACTACTGCTTGAATAAGTTTTTAGTGAGTCACAAAATACTATTTTAATCCGTTTATTTTACACAATGTAAAAACAGTAGAAGCGTAACTCTAACTTTTCTGTCATCAGTAATTCAGCTTCTATATAAAGCATAATTCCAAGAGTGTTTGGCTTCTGTTAAAAACAAGATTTGACACCTTGTATGTGTAAGCCACTGTAAGAGAAAAAAACTAGTCACAAATGTGGAATTTTTGTTTCCAAACTGACTTAGGAAACCAAGTTTATTACTTTAACTTATTCTCACTTCATAATTTGTACATATTATGAAGTGCTTATATGATACATATCATATAAGCATGTGACATTTGATAACTTTATTTTTAACACAAATATATTTCATTTATCCACACCTAATTTAGTATGCGCTATATTAAAACCTACAGAATGTGTCTAGCAATTCAATTGTTTTTAATGAAGAGTAAATAAAACATTTTATCCATGATATGAAAAATAAAAAAACGCTAGACTTGTCAGCATAATTTGCTGAGCATGTGTGCAAAATTTAAAGTCTCTACAACAAATATTGACTGAGCAATTTGGGGGAATTAAAAAAAGTTAGGCTGGCAAAGCCTTAAGATATCTTTAACCCTCCGAGTCATTTATGGAACCACAGTAAGTTCTCTTCACCGTTTGAATTTCTTTTTGGCTTAGGCTCGACAACTAAGGATTGGTATAGGCTAATTGCTATGCCTTATCATTTTATTTGTGGAGAGACTTTTTATACTTAAATTCTTTCCACATAAGAATAATGTGGAATAAGCAAGTCCATTGCACAGACTGAAACAAGAGGAAAGAGCACAACCTATTTATGCCTCCTTACCTTACTTGTTTTATTTATATTTACATAAAAAACAGACCTGGTGTCCAAATGACATTCATGTTAAATACATTATTAACTATAAAAAAAATTGTGACAAAAATAACTTTTTTTAAAAAAAAGAAACATACTTACAAAATTTGCACAAAAGATTAACTAGCAAAAACAGCAAAAAAGATTAAAGCAAAAAAAAAAAAATAATAGAAACAATAAAATAAAAACACAAATAATAATTGAAAGACACAGGAAAGGAATGCATAAGAAGAGCTGTATTAAAGGTAGAGAAGATTAATGACAAAAAGAAAACAACGGAAAGTAATATAAAATTAAAAATAGAGAATAAACAAAGAGATTAAGAGTGAAGAGAAGAAAAAGGAAGTGATATAAACGAATTAAAATAGCGTAAAATAAACATCATTCATGGCATGAATGAATGATTTTTACTAACTCTTATTCTTTAAGAGTTGTCTTCAAAGTCATCCCCCCAAAATTATACCTCACTGGTAGCAACACAATTTATTTAGTAACTATATAAAAGAAAAATTCTCCCCCTCCAAAAAAAAATTGAGGTATAAAATAAAACTATTGTCTTTTCTATAATATTGCAGGTATTTTCTAAAATTATTTCCACCAAGAAAAAAAAGCCTGGAATCATCACTTCTCAAACCAACTACAAAGAAACTAAACAAAAATATTAAAAAAGAGGTAAAGAAGAAACCTAAGAAATAGAATGCAAAGTTTATACATAATTTACAAATTTATTAAAAAAAATTTATACATAATTTTTTCCTACGTTTATTTCAATTATTATGTACAATATTTGTCTTAATTAAAAAAAAATAAATAAAAACGAAAAGGACATAAATATTGTAATAGTTAAAACATTTCACTAAAAAACTAGTAATTTAATTATCAACATGTTAGATTGCACATAAATATCGGAACAATTTTAAAAAGTAAAAATATCATTTTACTTCTTGCACAAATGAACAAATTTAACGTTATATTTTATTTTACAATCTGTGTCAAAATTTTAATTTAAAAAAAAATCAGTTCCTACTTAAAACTAAAAGTGGTTGAGTTAGATTATTTCATTAACACGTCCTAAAGAAATAAATAAATTGTTAAAATAAGAGATTCCTAAGAGAAGAATGCATGTGTAAGAGATAATAAATTATCCAAAATTTTCAAAATGGTGGATAAAATATGGCAGTTTTCTTCCTTTATTAACTTCTTCACATGCAGACATAATACTTTTAGTAAGGGGACGAGGACCACAGCTGAAGACTCCTATTTTACTCACCTGAAATAAAGTCAACAGTTGAATCAAAATTTAAAAACAAATTCAAAAGCATCTCCTCTTTGGGATTTGATTATTTAATAAAACAATTGGGTAAGAGGCATGGGCAAAACCAGGGGGGCCCGCCAACTGAAAAAAAATGTGAAACTCTCTTTTCCAATTTTTTTTGCAAGCAGAATACTTTTTCTATACACCTACTGTATGAGGGAAAGTAAACGTAAATAAAGAATAACTTACATAGCTGTGTTTCTTTTGTACAAATTTTAAAAATGAAGACATATCAGGCCTTCCAAAGTGATTGACTGCTTTCAAACCAGTGAACATGCTGGTTTTAGATAACCTTTGAAAATGATTTTCACAAATATACTGCAACAGAAAGTAAAACGATTCAATTCAATTCAAAACGGTCTTTATTTCCAGAGGTAAAAAAATACAAGACAAATTATTACCAAATACAAAAATATTATATTAATTAATATTGGTAATATTTTATTTGAAGGTCAAATAAATTGTTTGAAAAGGAACCAGTGTTCTGATGAACAAACATTACAGGAAATTGATATTCCTTTGTCAATTTTCAACAAAAGACATTTTTAATGCATGAACATACTTCAATTATTAAGTATTATATATAAATACATAAATATATTTATTAACATTTTTACAGTCATTATTTATTAATAATATAGTAGTTATCGTGTAACATATACATTCTTGTTTGTTTCGTTGTTTTTAAATTATTGTATATTTGTAGTGTGCCTGATATTAAAACTTTCCGAGAAGTGCTCGGTAGAGGGTTATTATACATAATTAATTAATAAAAATAATAGGCAGTTTGTATTTTTGTTTCATATAAACAAGTTTCTGTGATATATAGAATTATAGGTCTCAACTTTTTGAAGTCAAGCCTCCAAACTAAGCTTGAATCTTATAATGGGTGTAAACTTGGAATGATAAACCAGCTCAAGTTTATGTTAAATTAAATTTCAACACAAAAACAAACAAACAAATATCATACATTTATTTTTTTTATTAATTTCCGAAGGAAATATTTCCTAGGTACTTAGACCTCGTATGTGGATCCATTGTACCTGATACATTTATTTAGTAAATTTCCTTTAGGTTTTTTTAAAGGAAAAAGGTAAAAAATAAATATATATAAAATAAATGGAATCTTACCAACATAGTAGTTCTAAGATCAAATTTATGAAAAAATTGAGTAATAAATATATGTATTTCTAAAACATTGGTAACATCTTTCTTCTCTACATCTCGAAGGACTTCTATAAACCACTCAAAATGTCTGTGTGATGGGCATATCCATAAAAAGTATACCTGACAAGAACAAATAAAAATAAATAACACAGTAAAATTACTATTATTATTATAATACAGTACCCAGCCAGTAAAATTACTTGGCTGGGTACTGATAAATATCAGTACCCAGCCAAGTAACCTATTAAAAATTTGATTATCTTATTCACCAATATGAAACTGATAATGGCCTATGTTAGGTTTAAAGGTTTTCACTCATTTATAATTGATTAGAATTTATGAGTCATTAAATATCACTAGTTTTTGTCAATATAACATGAATATGTATTGAGGGTGGATCCAAAACATAGTTAGAACATAAAATAAACTGGAGTGATTTTTTTATGTTTCACCAGTGCCCCATCATCATATTGCAATCATGGAGACTAACAAAAATTCTAATAATATTTTTACTAATTGTTATATTTTTGGGAAGACTAAACAATGTTTAGATGATTTGAAATAGAATAAATTAAAATACAGATAGTATAAAATATGTATTTCTACAGAATACATAGTAAAAAGGCTGGCTTTGTTTGCTAGATTGTTTATTTTTACAATAATGCATAGTAAAAAGGGCTCGCTAGATTGCATTAAGTAATAATACGAAAAAAAATGGCTCGCTTTGCTCGCTATATTGCATATAGTAATAATTATACATAGTAGAATAGCTCATGTATGCATAGTGAATTAAGTATAGAAAATAAAGGCTTGCTACACTCGCTAGATAGCATATATTTAGAATTTTAATCATTAAATACGGGCTTGCTTTGCTCGCAAGGTTCCATTTATTAGTAATATACAGTAAAAAGTACTCGCTTCGCTTGCTAAGTATCTAAAATACTTTACAATTGATCTTTATCTTGGAAATTCTTATAAAATTAGTAAAAACTTGTTACTGTATAAAATAATGGCCGCCATGTTAAAATGTTTGGAATTTGTAATATAACATTTTTTGTTCTACTAATCAAGAGCTTTTCAACAATAAATTACTCAATATATTCCTTTTAATTTATTTTTTCTAATTTACAATTTTTTCGCCATTTATAAATTTTAAGAATTTTGACAATGAAACACATTTTTTATTTTTTTACTCTTTAACACCTTTCAAATGTTATTGCTACAACTTGATTTTTTCATACAAAATTAATTTTTAAGTGAGGAAAAGTTCCGAGGTACCCCATACCCGATTTTTATTATTATTTCCTAAACTTGTTCCTCCCAAATATAATTAATAAATTAAAATAAAAACCAATGATAATTTTAGACTTGACGTCTTATAAAATTATACGTGTGAAACAAAAAAATGCTCAAATAATTACCTTTTTACAAGAAACGCCACTGTATCGATTAGTCGAAGTTCCAAAAACTAGATCATTAAGGATAGATGCATAAGGAGTTACTCCAATACCTCCACCCACCATGACTGCTACTTCAAACTTGTACCAATCCTGATTACCTCCACCAAACGGACCATCCAAACGGATTTGCTGCAAAATATTAAGAATACATTAAGATAAATAAATAAATAACTAAATAAATATATACATATATATACATACATACATATATATATATATATATATATATAATATATATATATATATATATATATAATATATATATATATATATATATATATTTTCTATATGTGTGTGTGTGTATGTAGGTACAAGATTTTTTTCCTAGAAGTTTCAATGGGAAAAGATAACTTTTGTATGGTTTCTATGGTATAACAGTAATGCAAGTTATTAACTAGACACAGTTTATTATAATTAATTATATGACATTTATAGATAAAAATGTATAAGAGAAAACAGTTTAAGAGTGAGATAGCCCAAAATGGATCATAAATGACCGATTTAGACTTGTCACTATGTTTCCTAGACATTCTTCTCACATCAAATAAATTTTAATCCTTACCTAACACCATAATAAACATTCACACACACAATTGTTAAAAAGACCAACATTTAAAAACCCCTCCACAACAGCAAAATATTTAAAAAAAAAAAAAATTTACAGCAGAAAAAATTAGGAAACAAACAAATCAGTTCTTGTACTTTCAGTTAAGATTAATTGTGGTTGAACCCTAATGTAAAATTCAAAGATTATCTAGTATACCTAGATAGATCACTGTTAGTTTTTTCCTTTCCAACAGATGGTGCTAGCAGTACTGGAACTGCTTTTCTGTCAAAAGAGGAGGAGCCAACACCCCTTTTAAAGTAGACATTTTTAAAACTCATTAGAAAATCTCCTTAACCCTTTATACCTGCTCTCGTCCCTTTACTAATTTTTTTGTAAGAAATTCAACTTCAAATATGTTATTCATATTTGAATTCTTAACTTCAAGACATCAAGACAGCTCCGAGGAAAGTTTTTCCATTGTTCAAATCCAGTGTCTAACAAGACTAGGTGATCTATCTAGGTATACTACATAATCATTGGTAAAATTATTCTAGATTTAATTAAATAGATTTAATATTTCTAGATAAATTCTAGAATTTAAATAATAAATTCTAGATTTTAAAACGAATAATGCATTTATTTTCCATTATAATAAATACAATACAGGTTTGAGAAATAAAAGTTGCAAATTATTATAGACAGGAACACTTTTAATTAAAACAAAGTAATATTACTTAATTTCACCAGAAGTTAACCTCTTTTAATCAAAAGAACAAATGAGCCAGTTGTACCAACTTATTAAGTTAAGAAATCTCCTCTTTCCTTTTTTACTTTTCTTCATTTATACCATAGGTATAAATGAAAGTATTTTGTTTACAAAAAAAATTGAAACCGGGAAGTCATCGGAATTATCCGTTTCAGGTGTTTTTAAGGCCTTCTGATTGGTTTTCACAAAGTTGTCTGTCTGTATGTGTGTGTGTCTGTTATCATCGTAGCTCCTAGTGTATTTATGCTAGAGAGTTAAAACTTGGTACAAAAATCAGTTTACCACTGTAGTTGTGCTATTCGGAAAATAATTTCTTTAATAATAAACACACAATAATGACTCAGTGAAAATTTCAAAAAACCATAAAATGCTGAAAAATTATTGGATCGGATTAAGATTTTGCACACATGTAGCCATGTATAAGACTAACATATGTGCCAAGTTTCATCTCATTATCAGCATTAGTTTTTAATCGAATGACTTGTGTACATATGTTTAAAAATTGTAAAAAATCAGAAAAAAATTTAATTGAGTTGAAATTTGCTACAAGTACGAAACGTAGTGTTCTGTTTTATTAAGAAAAAAGTAAAGGAGATGTTGGAAGGAGTAAAATCTCCTGAAATATCTCCTGTTTTCATAAAAAAATAATAAATGTCATTTTTTTAAATGTTTTGTTCCTCTATTTTATATGGAAATAAAGTTTTTATTTATTTAAGTAAAGGTTCACCCTTGTACCAAATATAAACTCAATTGGATCATTTTATACATCACTTTACTTACGTTTGACTGATCAAGGTCGGGATTAAAGTTACAAGGATCAAAATAATTTCTAAGTTTATAAGTCCAGGGGCCTTGTGCTTTGATATGACAACTTAGGAAGTTCTCGTGAGGTGCTGAAGTCAACGTAAATGAATGAAATTCATCCGGTTTAAATGAAGTGCAGGCTATCCTCACCCACTGACCACTTAGGTATTTAAAATTTGGTGGTCGATAAAATTTTATTTTGATAACATCAGAAGGCAATAACTCAGTTTCTAGTACGTCCAAAGCGAGGTATTTAGTTCTTACACTTATCACCTAAAAAAATAAGAAATTCAGCTTGCATTATAAATAAATATAATAAGGTGATAGTTATTAGGGGGAGGGAGGCTCGAGAAATCTCCAGGTCAACTATTAGACAAGAAGATTGAAGAAAAATTGACTAGGAGGGTCAATATATATCAATACTTAATACATTATTACATCAACTGTTTATAGGGACCACCAACTAAATTACACCATATTTTTTAAAAAAAACAAGGTTACAGGTAAGGTAACATAATTTGAGTACTTAAAACTAAAAATAAATAAGAGTATAAAAAAGAACAATAACTTATCTACGGATTGAGGAGATCACACAACATTGGACAATTTATGAAGAATAAATTATTTAGGGGGAAAGAAATTTTAATTTGTATTAGGCAGATCCTGAACCCAACACTATTTACAGACTGCTGCATTTGTCCCTAAATGCGTTTCTATCCTTTTTTGGAAAAATTGTAATAAGTATTTTTTGGTGAAAAACGTAACAAGTATATTTAACTTTTTACAATACAGTTGTTTAAAAATGCCTTGAATGTAGTTTCAAATATATTTTCAGAATGTATTCTGTCCACTCAACAATATACATCAGAATACACTCAACCGTATTCTGGTCCAACTCCCCCCATGAGCTATCTCATTAGCGAAATTTTAAAAAGAAAATCTGCTAAAAATTAGCCAAATCCTTTATCAGAAAATACTCAGGATTAAGTTAAAATAAGTTAAGTTTTGTTCAGCACATTACCTTATTGTTTTATATGAAATTGATCATACCTTGTCAAGAACAAAAATAATGCCTGGTCCAATGAAATAAAGCCAGAATCTAGGTGGCCCAGTTAACCTGGCTAAACCATGTACAAGAGAGAGCATGTACAGAGCTACGTAGAGTCCATGTGTGGACCAAAAGAAATTGTAAGCTTTTTTTCTAATAGTTGGATGAGCAAAGACAAATATGATAGTCATTATTATAAACAAAAGAACTCCAGTAATGCCTGTAAGAAATTCAAACAGAAATTAAATACATGACCTAATAGCAACTTATAAATGAAGTTATTAGCTTAACAAGTTACTATAATAATAAAATTATGTCCATTTGTAGCTTTCAGGTCGTCAGAGATAACTCCTGCAGGAGCTACCTAGGTGGTAGTGGAAACTGTTACACCCTTAGTGTATTCTAAGAGCGATAAATAATTTGAACAATAATCTTATAAAAACTGAGAGTGTAACCTGTCATGGGAACCACAGACCTCTGTGGTGTCAAAATTAGAATAAATACTAATGCTTTAATAACTTCAACCATAGAGGCCATTTGATAGACCTCATTACTAATTAGGAATATAAGATAATGAAGACAGCAGTCCGAGTTTTATTAGATTAATTTATTTCATATCGGAGCTTTCGCACAAGTGATGCTTGGCATTCTCAGTGAATCTAATAAACAAGTAAACAAAACCATAAACCAATTATAAAAAAACTATTAAAAAAAAAACTTTTTCTGTAATCGGTTTTGGTTTTGTTTACTTGTTATTAGATTCACTGAGGATGCCAAGCATCGCTTGTACAAAAGCTCTGATATGAAATAAATTAATCTAATAAAACTCGGACTGCTGTCTTAATTATCTTATATTCCTAATTAAGATTTCTCACAGTCCATTAAACTTAATATTAGTAGTAGGGATGGGGATCCTAGTTTTGAATTTTAAGTACAAACACAATAATATAAAAATAATAATAATAATAATGCCTGTTTTAAGGCCTTTTGGCCCTTCAGGGTATTCGTCCTGCGGGAACCACCTCGAGTGGGTCTCAGCAGCATTAGAATGAGCATCTACTATGCTCAAAGTAAAGCTAAAGTTGGCGAAATCTTTTTACATCAAATTCTATTCATAAAAACTGAGAGCATAGCCTGGGCTGTGAACCCCGGACCTTCGGTGCCGAAGTCCAGTATTATACGACCGTTGCTATGGAGGCAGGTACAAACAAAATACTTTTCCTATTCGCGATTCAAAGTCCGTAGCAGCGCCACCATCACTGATAAGAAATTGATAACAAGAGGGTGATCGTTGTTAAAGTCCTTATGGGAGTTTTTTGGTTTTTCATATTTGTGACGATTATTTCTTTAAATTTTTTATCAAACTGCTTTCATTTAATTTGTATCTGCCTCCGTGGCCGTGATCGTAAAGGCGTTCGATTTCGGCACCGGAGGTCCGGGGTTCGCAGCCTGGGCTATGCTCTAAGATTTTATGAATAGTATTTGTATTAAAAAGATTTCGCCAACTTTAATTAATTCTCAGAGTGTAGTAGATGCAACCCACCTGAGGTGGTTTCCGCAGGGTTAATAAGATAATGATAATGATTAATACCCTGATGGGCCGAAAGGCCCTAAAACGGGCATTTTATTTTTTTTTCATTTAATTAATTTTAGGGCATATGAACTCAGTAGAATCACTATTTCATTGAAAAATAGGGTTTTAATGGGTTGTCACGAATATTTAAATTGAGTGATAAGATGGTGAAAATCACAATATAGTGTTTTATTCACTATATTGTGATTTGTCAATTAATGTTTTTTGTCAATTAATGTTACTTTTAAATAATTTTAGTTTACACAAACACACAAAATTACCTTTTAATTGCATTGAATTGTTTAAATTAGCTGTTACAGGTATTTAAATTAACTGATAACAAGTAGTTATGAGTTTCACCGTAATGGTGTTTTAATTTATCAATCAATTTTATTTACACACTGAAATAATATATAACTCAATAAATTCACGTTTTTGTCAAATGTTTGTTTAAATCATCCGTTTAGGTTTTATTTTTTCTGGTTTAAATCGGACAAATCCAAGTCTGTAGTGATAAGAGCCTGATCCTGGAATAATCGAAGTATTTATGTATAAAATATTGGCCATTTTTTTAGCACCGATGGTTGTTCTATTAATTTTTACCTCATTTATCACAAATTAACGAACTATAAAGGAATAAAAGAAGAATTTTAAACGGCTCCCATGCAAATCCTATGATAAAAAAAAATTTGATCACCCTTTCGTTTTCCCGCCATTGGTATTGCCAACCTTACAACTATCTCTCTGAATCGCGAATATCTATGGTATAAATGATTAAAAGAAAAAAGTAATTGCAAATGTTACCAGTAATGGTTTGAAAGAGCCAAAAAGTAATGCCAGGTTTATAATCAGAAGGGAAGTGCAATTCTGATGTTAAACAGTGCAGATGTTCAATAGGTTGTTTGCTAACATGATAGAAATTAACTATGTGGCCGATAGTATGCATTATGGAAAAAAACAAGGCAGTGCACGCTGCGATCTTGTGGAACTGAATGTGAGCGTCAATAGGGATGTATTGCTGGAGTGAAGATTCTTTGAGCTTAGTCAGAATATTTCGACACATTGTTAAGAGAACAAGACTGTAGCAGAATGAGAGAGAGGCGGCTGAACCTCGTGTTATAGCTATACCAACACCCATTATATGCCTCAAGTCTGTATGCTCTGCCATAAAGGAATAGTCTGAAAGATAAAGAACGAAAATTTTATTAACAGTATCATAAAAAGTAAACAAAAAATAATTATTTTTTATTTTTTTTATTTACTTATAAAGTAAATAAAAATAATTATTTTAAAAACAATAATAAAAAAAAATAAAACCATAATATTTCTATGGCTTATCTCAAAGATGATTCAAGTAATATTTGTACCAAAAAACATTAAGAAAGCAGAGTTTGATTTTATACACTATTAAAAATATAAAAGACAACCAAAGCATTTAAACCAGCTCTATCCAGCTTAAATGAGAGGAAAACCAGGTCTATCCAGCTTAAATGAGAGATATTGATAAATATAAAATATATGAGATATTAATAAATAGAAAATAAATAATATTAATAAATGAGAGATATTGATAAATAGAAAATAAATAATATAAATAATAAATAATATTAATAAATGAGAGATATTGATGCGAGGCCTTATTATGGAAATTACTTGCCTTGGCAGGTAATTTCCATTTTTTGTCAGGTAATGGAAATTAACCCATTTGACTGAAAGGCAAAGCTGAGTCAGCCAAATAGCAGGTAATTGCTTCAGGTAAATGGATGCAGGTAATGCTAGCACAAAATATTTCAAAACAGTGCGGGCATTTTTTGGGCAATATTCTACCTCCTAGGTACATTTACATATAATGGTGAACAAGTCAAAACTCTCTAAGAGGATCTGATAATTACAGAGATGTGAAATAAGCTTATAAATAAATAAAGTTTGTCTTTTCCTCAGATGAAATAAAAATGTAAATAAAAATAAAAACAAGGGAAAAGTTACTCAAAGAGGAACATGAACTAATTAAGTGCACCACAATGTTACATCGGACAATTCCGACAGTCCCCCCCCCCAACCCCAAGAAGCAAACTTGCTAATAAACAAGGAAAAAAATAAACAAATGCATAAGCCAAGTAGATAAAATAACAGTATAAGGTAAGTTTAAAACTAAATAAGAAACAGCCATCCACATGAGAATGTGATTAACATGACAGCTACAAGGCAGAAAACTTTCACACCCCTAAACCTGGAATGCAGCAAAATAAGTCAAGTTCAAAGACAGAACCCTCCTCTTTCCTTCCACATTTTTAGTTATTTATATTTATATCTTGGGTTCCGTCTTTGAATTTGACTTATTTTGCTGCATTCCATGTTTGGAGATGTGATAGTTTTTTTGCCTTGTAGAGGTCATGTTAATCACATTCTCATGTGGATGGCTGTTTCTTATTTAGTTTTAAACTTACCTAATTTATAATAATATTGTTATATTATCAACTTGGCTTATGTATTTGTTTATTTTTTTTCCTTGTTTATTAGCACGTTTGCTTATTAGGGTTGGGGAGCTGGTTGTTGTCAGAACATTTAAATATAATGGTGAACAAATCAAAACTCCTTAAGAGGATCTAATAATTACTGAGATGTGGAATAAGCTTATAAATAAATAGTTTGTCTTTCCTCAGATTTATTATTATAAAAAAAGCCAACTTTTAACCTGAACAGTCATCAACAGTGCCTAGAACCCAATAAAAAAAAGTAAAAAACTAAAAAAAAAACAATACAAAAATATACAATGAACGTAAAAAAAATAAATGAAAAAAGAAGGAAATAAATTATTAATGAGATGTGTACTAGGCACCGTGTGGCACTTCAGTGTATAGGCACTGATGATGGCTGTTCAGGTTAAAAGTTGTCTTTGTTTGATAATAATAGATCATCTGTGGAAAGACAAACTTTATTTATCTATTATCTCAGTAATTGTTGGTTTCTCGTAAGGAGTTTTAACTTTTTCACCATTATATTTAAATAACTTTAGAGCTTTTGGACTGTTATAAATTGTAATATCAATTAAATTAATGAAGACTTCAGTCCTTTTGGACTGTTATAAATTGTAATATCAATTAAATTAATGAAGACTTCAGTCCTTTTGGACTGTTATAAATTGTAATATCAATTAAATTAATGAAGACTTCAGTCCTTTGGACTGTATAAATTGTAATCAATAAATTTAATGAAGACTTCAGTCCTTGGACTGTTTAAATTGTAATATCAATTAAATTAATGAAGACTTCAGTCTTTTGGACTGTTATAAATTGTAATATCAATTAAATTAATGAAGACTTCAGTCCTTTTGGACTGTTATAAATTGTATATCAATTAAATAATGAAGACTTCAGTCCTTTGGACAATTGTAATATCAATTAAATTAATGAAGACTTCAGTCCTTTTTTATTAAAATTTATTGAAAATAAAATGACGAAGAACTTTGGCCCAGGGATCCTGAGCTTCTTCAGTTTTTAAAAATGACCATTTATACAATACTAATGACAATTTATCAGTTAATAAAATGAAAATTTTATTAATTTTAAAAACTTTTTCATTTTTGTCATTTTCAAGAACTGAAGAAGCTCGGGATCCCTGGGCGAAAGCTCTTCGTCAATTTATTTTTAATAAATTTTAATAAAAAAAGGAAGTCTTCATTAATTTAATTGATATCATACTTAAATGTACCATAATTCCCTGGGAGGTACAATATTACAAAAAAAATCTTGTACTGTTTTAATATTTTGTTAAAAGTGTTGGTAAAATGGCAGTTCACAGCTTAAAAACAGTTCAGTAAACTTTTACTGCCGTTAGTAAACAAACATTATTATAACTCAACTAAGATATACTTACGAATAAATCTTTCAATAAAAAGAACAATGGTAATAACGTAGAATAAAAATAAGAAGAAAATATTTTGTCTATTTTCTTCAAGGAATGTAATAATAGCATCTATCTTATAAGATATCCAGTGTTTGTCAACATCTATTATTGGTTCAATGTGAAAACTTGTCATTCTGAAACAGTTAGACGGACGAAATACAAAATAGAACATTTTATGGAGATGAATAAAGCTGAGGTCTTTAAAACTATTTTATAATAGTACCCCTTAAGACAAATAAAAAAAATTGTGTACTCCTCTTTACCCAAATTGAGTAAACTTATATTCTAGTATGTTATTTAGAAAGACTTATTATTATTAGAAACAACAGATAAATTAAGACTAAACCCAAATAGACTAATATCACTAGAGGGAGTACATGGCAATATAGCACTGAGCTAAGGGATATGGTAGCGTCAAGGATCTCGAAATAAAGGGGATGACACACTAAGTTGATTTCCCATGTAACTTAGTGACCCTATCAAGAACAAAAAAAACAGAGAATAATCCATCATAAACCAAAAACCATCATACACATCAAAAACCAACTTCACATGCTTGGTATAAACTGTGCATGTTTACAATCATTAAGTTAACTGTGCAGGTCCTAAATTTAAATGCAAAACTTATCTGCCAATGGTTTCCTATTGTCTTGCTCATCGAGGAAGATTTAAACAAGGAGTAAAAAGTAACATCTTTTCTTTTTTCAACGGTTTTATTTTAATTGACTTAACAAGCACGAAAGGTAACTAAAATCACAACTAGTACCAATCGACAAGCACAGAAGAAAGTTGAGGAGCAACTCAACTTATCCTTGTTACATTATCTGCTTTTTACACCCATAGATATACATAGAGGGGCTATAGCCTATCTCAATACATTGATAGGCCTGAAATATCGTTTTCGGGGCTATCAGGGATTCTGTGTAACCTCATTAAAACCTCCTTCAAGAGTAAGTTAAGGTTATAATAAATCAATTTGGGTTCTCAAGGCCAGTGGCCAGATTCTATCTGTTAACTGCTCCTATGGTAGAACAGACCACAGATGCTCTCTTTGCAATATGAATGTCATTAAAGATAATCTCCACTTTGTAGCCATCTGCCCAGCTTTAGCAGAGTTTATATTCGCACATTTTAAGAAAAAAATGCTCTCTGAAAATGCTGTCCTACTTTGGACAAACATGTACAGACAAAACAATACATTATTAAATATTATTTCACATCATCATGAGTGGTAAAATTTCCTAATTCAACATAGACAAAATATTATTAATAACTATAAAGTCTAGACATAAAAATGTATACCTAGCAACATTAGTAGATGTATCGAGGAAATTTTGTTTGGCTCCCTTACAGTCCAATCCAATGGCAACAAAATCTCCCTTATATTCTTTCATCATTAATTTAAAGTCATTATAAGTAAGAAAATCTTTTTGCTGAAGACCAGCATTCTGCAATTAATGTAAAACAACATACATCAAGAAGGAACATGGTAAATCTTTACAGCAAAAACTAAAATCAAACTAGCATATCGGTTCATCAATAGTGATATAAAAAATTGGGTACGTGGTACCTCGGAACTATTCCTCACCATATCAGATTTGCTACGCTCTTCCCCAGATGATAAAAATCACCAAATTTAAACTGCGACATGTCTTCAGACTCGCTTCACTTCACTTGTCCTATGATAGGAAATACATTTGTTTTATTTCCAGCCGTCACCCGACCAGGCGCTAACTTTGCTCAATGCTGCTTTTAAGTTTTTTATCCCACAAAATCCTAATATACTCTTGCTGTATTCAAACGAGATTTAGTATAATTTTTTGTAGCGTAAAGGGATACACTTGAACCAAAATTTAACTCAAATGGATTATTTTCTAATTTTCCAGGGCAGGTAAAACTAAATCATTGCTGGCTCTTTTTATCACAACTTCCTTTATATACTTCATACATTCATGCATTAAATAGTATAACATACATGCCCAAATCTGATAACACATGTAACTAATTTGATAACAAAGAAGTATATTAATCAAATGTTACATTTTGCTCAATTACTGTGGTTCTATCTTATGGTGAAAGAGCTGATTTTCGTGTAGTGTCATCTATATGTACTATGAATAAATAAATGTCAGTTTAAGAACTTTTTGGCTCTTCTGTGTATTCACTCTCCGAGAACCACTTCAGGTGGTTTCCTTAAGTATTCTAAATGTATTAAAGTTGGGGTTATCTCTTGCAACAAATACTATTCCTAAAAACTGAGAGGATCCACCAAAGTAAGTTAGGGTAAAAATCTGAGAGAAAGCACCAGGATATTTGGGTAAAAAACAGAGAGTATGCACTAGAGTATGTTTGGGTAAGAGAAACCTTTGACATCTGATCAAGCTGAGCTGAGGGTATCATGATTTAATAATAATACAAATGTAGACAATGTACCTGAAACATTCCATCTATGAGTTCTGTCACTTGTGCATCTGAAAGACTTGTAGTTCTAGCTATCTCTACAAGAGATCTTAGCATCTCACTTAATTCTATCTTATCGATAACTCCATTCTTATCATTATCACACATATCAAAAATTATCCTCAGTTTATCTTCTGTTTTACCTCGAGAAAATAAAACAACCGTGTCAAGGAACTCCTAAAAAGATCAAAGAATACATTAGATAAGTAAATAATCAAGTAGAGGTAATAAGGTAGGTAATGTCAGGCAAATAGACTGTGTTTAGCTCTTTTGAGAGCCTGGGTTTAGCCTACATATCTATAAAGATTATTTTTGAAAGGCGAATGAACATAAAGATGTCTCACCAGGTCCGTAGGCAGGGAAGCCCCCCCCCCCCCCCGTAAAAATATTGCTCCTCTGATATAAAATATTATAAAGCAGAAACTTTTTTATTCCCCAAAAAATAATTTTAAGGAAAATAAGAGGATTAAAAACTAAAAAGCATTGTTAAAGAATATTTTCAAAAATTGTATATATTGACCTTTCCTGGACTTTACATATTAGAAATTCTAAAATATGCTCGGCTAAACCATATCGAATTCACATTGAATTAAGATCATCACAATTACAATATAGGAATAGAAATGCAATATCTATTAAAAAAACATAAATCTAATGTGTATAAGAGAACATTAGAGTGTAATTTCTCTGTACTTTTTGTTACAAATTGCCAAATGATATTCAAAATATTAATAAATATAGTAAATATGAAAATGCAAGTATTTGCTTTCTAAGCTAGCTCCTTATAAAGTTCAAGAGTTTTTTAAAAATAGAAAATTAATTTTAATCATAATTAAATTTGACCATGTTTGATCGTACTTTTTTGTATGTAATGAATGAAATAAAAGTTCTTATTCTAATAATGAAGTTTTAGGTCTTCCGGTGGTAACCCCGTCAATGTGGATGAAGAATCCGACGTTTCGCTTCCACAGTGGGAGGCATCTTCAGGGATGTAGGACATCATGGATAGAAACACAATCTATTGTAGGACATCCATGATGTCCTACATCCCTGAAGATGCCTTCCATAGTGGAAGTGAAACGTCGGATTCTTCACCTACATTGACGCGGTCACCACCGGAAGACCTACATCTTCATGACAATAACCGCGGAAGCCTACGTAGCTTATTCTAATAGTTTACACTGGAAGTGCCATGAAGGTTTGTGAAACTTTGCCCCCTTTGGGATTGGTTGTGCTCATGTCCCCAATAAGTTTCGGCTGGCTATTGGGCTAATTCTTCTCTCTCCTTTTAAGTGGTAGGGAATCAAAACTGAATCAAAAAAATGAAGAACCAAACCTGAAATGAAATTCTGCCATCTCCATCCTTATCAACAATATTAAACATCATTCTAACGAAGACATCATCAGGTTTCATACCTAAAGCTGATGCGAATTCACCTCTAGATAATGAGGTTCTCATTACCACGTCACCAGCATCAGCTGTATCAAACCTACAAATAAATATTAATGAATATGTTTTAAGGTGAGCATACACGGAGTAAATCATAAAGGAACAAAACACAAACAAACCTAATTAAAATTAACACATTAATCTCTATAATTGATTGTCGAGATCAATGAATACATAGATAAAGAAAGGTGATCCTCGGATTTATTGTTTCAGACAAAAAAAAATATTTAGAAAAGTTTAAAAACCTAATAATAACTTAAAAAGTAGGAAGGATAGGTGTAAAGAGGATGAGTTTTAGAGCTGCCACAAGAAATCTGCATTGAGTTTACCTGTCTGACGCTCTTGGATACCTTCTAACATTCTATACCATTTTATTCTTTGGTTGAACAAGCAGCCATCAAGCAGTGAAAAAAATGAGTGCATTTATAAGTACTCAATTTTATTTAATAGTTAGTTTAGTATTACTTGTTAATACAACTATAGTTAAAATTTAGAATTCAGAGGTTAGCACCCTGCTCTGAAAATACTCCTAATGCAGTCAGACTGACAGATATAGAGAACATCTGGACCTTCCACGTGTTTCAAAACAACACTTATACAGTATACCACATTGTAAAATAAGGGCTTTACATGGTTAAGTCTTTTCCTTGCTATGCTTAATTTATATCAAGTTTTTTTTTCAATATTCCTGGAATAAAGTTTTTTAAATAATAAAAGTATAATGCACCTACTTATTTAAAGTATACCACATTCACTATTTTTAGCAATTGTTTCTTTGTAATTTTCTATTCCTAAACATTCTGCCAACCAAAAAAGATTTTGGATATAAAAAGTATGTCTCACAGTGGTAGCTTGTATTAGGCTTGAAAACTTTATTCCTTAATATACTTAAAAGAATGTACTCATGAATTAATTCCATTCACTTATGGAAGTTCAATAAAGGAATAAAGAAAGGGCCATTCCTCTATGGAAAGGGCCTTAATCGTATACATTTTTATGTGTAGCTAATACAAATTAAATGTAAATATTATAATCCAAAACAAATATGTTTTATTTTTTCTTTCTATCAGACATGAAGACAACCCTTCATAAAGTACTACCAAGTTCTAACTATACTTGTTTTTAGATGAGATTTTTCATTTATTTGAATTTTACTTCATATCTATTAACTTACAACCATTATTTTTAGTAAAAACTAAAAATAATTAGGTGAAAAAATATTACTTTTAATTTTTTTATTGATAATTATATTTGTAGATTCCACGTAAAAGGATGTGGTTGAGGTTTGTTTAGAACTCAAAAATATACTTATTATTAAATAGAGCAATTTTTTTGGAAACCTCCAGCCTTAGATGTTGTAGACGCATTAGATTTAAATATTTTAGATTTTTTAAACACATCTACTTCCCTAAAAAATACATTATACATGACAAATACTTCATTTGTCATAAAACCAGCTTATTAGGCTTAAAACACTTGGTTGTTCATACCTTACCTGGTGTTAATAACAGCAATAATCAATAATAGACAGTTAAAATAAATTCTTAAAGTTGGCAGCACTGACTAGTGATAAGGACTATGATAAGGCCTTCATTTCCCAAACAGTGTTATAACTATATAAGGGATTTGACAAAAAGTTGATTCATTTAAATTTGTTCAATATTTAAGGCAACATTTTATGTGCTTTAGTTAAATTCTGTTCTTATATTAATTTCAAAAGAAATAAATTCTTCCATTAATAAAAGAAAGTTTATATGAAAATTCTCATAGTAATTTACTCCCTCCTGCAGCGCAGGCCTTCAGGCCTAAAGCAGGAGGCATCTATTTGATTTATATGTGTTATAAATATTATTTGTAAGACATTATTAATAAAGAACTTTGTTTAAATAATAAAAAAAGATAGGATGTTTATCAAATGATTTTTGGCTAGACCTCTGATACCTCACTAAGAGTTAGCCTACAGGTTACCTTTGCCCAGCTGTCTATTACAACATAACTATAAAAAAATCTAAATACAGACCTGTTGCGGTTTCCCCTTTCACCAGGTTTCAGCCCAAAAGTTAGAGCATAAGCTTCTCTGAAGAAATGTTCTAATCTTTTTTGTCTTCTCTCTCTTGTTTCTGCTTTGCTTAACATTACTTCTCGTGATGACTGGAATAATTCAAAATAAGATAATAAATATTCAGATAAAATTAGATATGTTTGCCACTTAATAAAAAAAAAACAACCATCTAAAAAACCTCCATTCGGTTCGAAAGAATAAGTTTGATGAGCCACATCAAAAAATGTTAAAATCAATTTTCAGAAAGGACTTGATTTTTCTTTTTTTTTCTTTTGATCCATCAATCGATCTTTAAAGGCCAAAGTACAATTACACTACGTTAATGATTTTTAAGTTGCGCGTATAAATAGGCGCAAAAATTGTTTTATTGACAACTTTACAACAAAGTTGTAAAGTTCCTGATGTTTTTGTTTACTTCTGTGTTTATTAGAGCAGGTTTGCATTAGGTTATAAGTATAATTTTTTGCGAAGTAATAAAATTTGTTGATTGTTTTCTTTTCCTGTTTTTGTTTGTTTTTCTTCTAGGTTTTCAACACAGCTCTTGTCAAATATTACTATATATATTCTCTATGCTACTATAGAGAATATGTTTTTATTTAATTATATTTTTCATATAATTTTTGAAAGTGAATTATTTGATAAAGATTTAATTTGGTTTATTGCAATAATTGTTTTGTAAGTATGATACATCATGGCTTTCCTCTGAATCAGCAACACACATCATATTTGAATGTGAAAGCCTTGCATATAAGAGATTTAAGTTATTTGGGAAAGCTACCTTAAACAGAGTTAAAAACCTTGATGAGGACTTAGTGACAAAAATCCTAATCAAGGGAAAAGATCTCCTGTAAAAAACCAACACGAGGATATTTGTACAAAAGGCATAAAGTCACAGTGGATGGGTTTTATACCTACCCTCAAATATAATAATCTTATATATATATATATATATATATATATATATATATATATATATATATATATATATATATATATATATATATATATATATATATATATATATATATATATATATATATATATATATATATATATATATATATATATGTGTGTGTGTGTGTGTGTGTGTGTGCGTACACCATTTGTGTCTAAAATAATACTAATATATCTCAAACTATTTTGTGTTCTAAAATAATAGGGAAAGTGCAAACAAAGTTTTGAGTGCTTAGAGGTGTGTGTGGGTGTGTGTGTATAAAAATAAGTCAAAAATTTTGATTGTTTTAAACTCTAAAACTACTTAATGGATGTAGACCAAAGTTTAAACTTAGACTGATAATATATCAGAAGAAGTCATAAACTATGTCAGATCTTGATCAGTGCTAAAATTAAGTTAATTATCAGTGCTAAAATTTAATTCAAAAGTAAAAATTATTTTTATTGAGTGCCTACAGCTAAATCTAATTCATAGATCTTGACTAAACTAGAAATTTAGAATGCTTATAGGTTTGAGTATTCGCCTTTTAAGTCTCTACGGGATCTGTTCAAAAATAATATGGGTTTAGTGCAACAAAATATTTTAAGTGGAGTGCTGATAGGAATCTAATCCATGGAACTCTACACTTAGATGACTAATAGGTCATATTGACCTCCTTCACAATAACAATAGGGTATTAGTGTAAAAAATAAGTAATAGATGATTAAAGATCAGAATATAATTGATGCATCTTAACTTAACATTAAACTTATACTACTCATGGGTCAGAATTATCATATTTTATGACTCATCGAAATACATTCTCAGATAACAATAGGGAGTTAGAGTAAGAAAATCAAATTTGAGTCTTACATCCCCAGATTTAATCGATAGAGCTTGACTAGACTTTAAACTTAGAATCCTCATAGGTCAGAATGAAGATATTATATGTGTCATCGAGATCTTTTCTAAAATAATTATAGGGGTAAGTGAAAAAATTTTCAAAGCTAACACATTGAATTTAAACTTTAGATCTTGACTTAACTTTCAATTATACCACTGACTGATCACAATGAACACCATTTGTGTCTAAAATAATAGTAATATATCTCAAACTATTTTGTGTTCTAAAATAATAGGCAAAGTGCAACAAAATTTTGAGTGCTTAGAGGTCAGAATCTAATTGACGGATCATGACTAAACTAACAATTACTCATAAGTCAGAATAGACACGTTATACGCTAATCGAGATTTGTTCCTAGATAATATATGGTATAGAGTTAAATAAAATTTTTATTACAGGAATTATTGATTACGGTTTTTTTAGTTGCAGTGAATTTTATTGAGAAAGCAGGTTTAATGATTAGGCTACAAAGCTTCATAAGTAATTGATATAATGTTTATGATAAAGAAATATGTAACTTTGTTTAAAATTGGTTTAATTTACGTAAGGATCAGTTTTTTGCATGACATATAATTGATTTATTGAAACAATTGTATCTTGAAAAAATGATTTAGGAAGCTATGCAAATGTATTTGCATGCTACTAATAAATAAATATTTGTTATATATAGTGATACATACAAAAGAATATTTCTATAATTAAAGCAAAGGTGTAGATATGTGCTGAAGTAATTCTAAATTTGTGTATTTTGCCAAAGAATTGTTCCATTCATGGCCTATTTTGTTAAGAATATTATTGTATTCTCATTAAAAGTCAAAACAAAAGATTTAAGATTTCCAATTTTGATTGTCAACTTATCAAAAGAAGGAACTTACCAAGCAATCATAAAGCAAAGCTTGAGAATCGCCAGATCGACAAAAACATCTTAAACAAAGAATTTTTCTTGCTGTTCCAGCTATTAAAAACTTCAATTTTTTGTAGTCCTCAAAGGAATAATTAAAAATCTATTGTTTAATAAATAAAATATTTTCCGAGTGAAGCTTGGATATCACTGCTAGTAATAAATAATAATGATACATCATTATAACAATTATGGGTTGGCTTTTAAATTTTTGATACATCACTGTAAAATTGATTGTAGTCATTGTGTCACCTGTAAAATGATGAGATTTTTCTTTTGAGATGTAAGAAACGAATCGAGCTTTGATAAAAATTTCCTTCTTGCTGAAGCAGTGTCAAATTCTAAAACTAAGTCATGATCTTTAGGAACTTTAATCAGAGCCATCGAACCTTTCTTCTTCCCTTTCTCAGGCACCTTAAAAAAGATATTAAACAAACTATAATTCTAAGTTAATATAATCAAGATTCGGCAATAGTAACTTTTGTATTTAATATGCCATGCAATTTATTTTTTATTTATTTATATAATTTTACAACCATCAAATTTACAAGCAATTCTTGGTTTAGTCAAAAATTTCACTTTACATTACAAATTAGAAGAACACAGAAAAAATTACAAGTTAGTAAAGTTCAAATTAAAATAATCATTCAGTTCATACATAGGATTAAGCAATAATACTTCTTTGATTTTGTTTAAGCATTTTTTAGGTTTTAGAGCTCTTATACCATCTGGTAGGTGATTATATATTTTTATTTCCATGAAACTTGGACCTTTGTAGGTTTTATTAAGTCTTACTGATGGTAGTTTGAGGTCACAGCCTCTCCTAGTTTTGTAGTGATGGAGATCACCTTGTTTTTGCTTAGAGCCCAAATTCCTCAAAACATGCTTTAAACATTCCATAATATATAAGCCATAGACTGTCATAATTCTTCATTTGACAAAGAGAGTACTGTGGAAGATCAACACAACAAAATTTATACAAAAATAAATAAATAAATAAATAAAAGAAGACCAAAGAATATAATGAGGTAAAATCTCGGGAGGTATACGAGAAGGTCAGACAGAAGGTAGGGGTGAACTCAGTGCTGGCCTCTAGTGGCAGCTCTAAACCCTTTTCAACAAAACATTCTTCCCACTTTTCTAAGTTTTAATTATGAAATCATCTTGTTCTTTATTACAATTTTAACGACACAAGTATCTACTTAAAATGGGCCATTTTTTTATTTTTTTTATTAAAGTTTACACGGGTTTTACCCCTTTTACAAAGTTTACAAATATAAACATACATATACATAGGAAGGTTAACATAAAAAAGAAAAAATTAACATAAAAAGTAAAATTTTAACATAAAAAGTAAAATTATTATATAAGTAAATTGCCATCATTATATAAAGCAAATATTTGGACAAATCAGTGTTGTGCCAGGAGTAGTTTGCTATAATCAAGACAACAGGAGGGCATTCTCGTAATTGGCATGGTAAAATTACCAAATTACAAATTAGCTCTTCTTTCAGTTAGTTACAATTGTCCGAAAAAATCCCCGGACCACTCTTCTTTTATCTATATATTCTTTGATTCAAAGTTAAAACACAATAGAATTAAACTATTTAAATTATTTCATTTGTGTGTTGTGAACTTAAACCAACCAATAGAATTGCATCATAAAGTAATCAAACAACTTATAATTCCAGGCCTTCTTCCTTGACCTTCAATAAAAATTAATATGCAATATATTATACAAGCATATTTTATTTAATATTTGGTTTAGCGACATAATGAAAGTATTGAAATAAAACATATTTCAACTTATTTCCGAAGTCTCTATTATTGCTTATTTAATTCATCCATTTGGATAGCCTACTCTAAGGAGTGTTCCTCGTCTCTCCATTTTTTGGGAAGATATGCTTTTGGAGAAATATTATAGGTTTTACACTTTATAGCATAAATTGGGCATTCAAGATTTATAAAATGGGAAATGAATAGTTTACATGGACAGTTGTTCCAAACGCAAGAATGAACAGGAATAGAGTATTTGCACAATTTTTTTATTGCATTATTTTTAAATACATCATATAAAAGAACACCCTGTAAAATATTAGAATGAAAAAACTTATACTTTTGATGATACAGCAAAAAAACGAAAAATATATTTAAACATAATAAAAGAGGACGAAGTATCTCCACAAAAATATATTTCTTTTAAGCAAAGCGCTTTCAACCTAACAAGAGGTCATCATCAGTGCTAGCCGTTGAATGATCTGTAAGACTCATCTGTCACCCTCTTCTTTATTCAACGGCTAGCACTGATGATGACCTATTGTTAGGTTGAAAGCGCTTTGCTAAAAAGAAATATATTTTTGTGGAGAGACTTCGTCCTCTTTTATTCAGATGAACTCCATTAACGCTTACCTTAGTTCTTCATATTTAAACATGTTCTTTTGTGAACATGTTTTGTGAAAACATTGTTTTTTAAACATGTGGCGTCAGACGTAAGAATACCACCGTGTAGTACAATATTCACTAGAGCAACACTCAGTTGCTCTAAATAAGAGTTTATTCTATACTGTCAACAAGATGATACTGACAGCTGTAGTCATCACGTTCCTTAGGCATTGTATTACCTGGGACACGGAATTGTTTTGTTTCTGTCTTCTTTATATTCTATTGAACTGTAAGCAACTGTTGACCTTACGATATTTCTAACTAAAACTCCCATCTGTACCTTAAATGACCCAACCTTTAGAAGGTTCCATTTTCACCCCACTCTCTCATCCATTCCCCCTCTCCTCTTCTTTTAATGCTTATTTCGACTATTTAAAATTAAATTAAATATGTTTAAACACATTAAATCATTTTATGAACAATTTTTTTTTGGAAAAATGCAAATACTCTATTTATTCTGTAGAAGTTTTATAAATTTCATTTATTATTGTTTATTTGGTAATAGAAAAAAAATCATCATTTATTTACTGCATAGTCATTGCTCTTCTGTTCAGATTTTTACAGTAAATGTGGAACAATGAAAAAGAGATTGTTTTAAAAAGTTGGCAAAAAAACCAAAAGAGGTTTT
Source organism: Microvelia longipes (assembly GCA_018340805.1). Classification (NCBI taxonomy): domain Eukaryota; kingdom Metazoa; phylum Arthropoda; class Insecta; order Hemiptera; family Veliidae; genus Microvelia; species Microvelia longipes. Next base: position 16,684,388 of record JACMZG010001913.1, on the reverse strand, counting down.
AAAAATAACGCTGAACAGTTCAGCTTTATAACTCCAAATCAACATACCAAGGATTCTTCAACAGTTACAGTTTCAGTGTCTTTAAAGCTGACTGATCTTAATTTTTCACCCTTTCTATCAACAGTGTGAAGATTCGCTTCAGGCCCAAACCTCACTTGGACTAATCTCTTATGACTAGCATGCAACCATTCTCTGAAAAATAAAATCAGCTGCGGTTAAATTCATCGTCATAAAGATATCCAGCAAATTAGAGTTAGGAGATACTTACTACCCATGGTAACTATTATATAATAATAAAAATAATATACATTCACTTTTAACTAATAAGAACACCAAAATCTCTCCACAAGAGCCTTATTTAAAGCAGAGCCGACTTTATATCTAACGATCATACCAGTGCCAAGCTAATAGATAACAAAGAAATGAACTAAAAATAGATAAGACAAAAAAATAAGAAGATAAAAAGTAACTAAACAAAAACAATAACAGGGAGTCTCAAAAACAAAAGTAAAAGGTAATAAAGTTAAAATACATACAAGTAAAGATTGACAAAGTTTCATGAAAGTATACAGAAGCAATATAAAATTACTGGAAAGTTAAAGAAGGAGACCATAGTCTGACTTTTAGGCAAAATCATACAGCGGACTTGTGGCAAGACATGTACATACTCCTACTTTCACCTTTCTTGTTCAGTGATTTATTGCAATTTTCTTTTACATTACAAAGTATCTCTAAATTTTCGAGAGCTTAAAATTTTCTGAAATGACTCCTTACCCCCACCAGTCTGCTGTGACTTTGTCAAAAAAGTCAGAATAGACTAGAATCTCCTTCTTCTGTAATTTTATGTAAGATAAGAATAAACATTTCGTACGCTACTTATAACAATGGGTGGTTATAACCAACAAAAGAAAATATGTCAAGAAAATAAGAATACATAGAATTAAATTACATAAAATTCATGAACTCTTTTACATCAATATGATGAACATTTAAATTTGCTATCTGAATATAACATCTCAGGTTGGCGCAAACGGATAAGTAAAGGAAACAAACAATAATTGAAACTCTGACATTAGAGGTTAAAATCCAAGGGGGGACGACAGAATGGGTGAAGTAAGAGTGAGAAATTAATTTTTTTCACTTTTTACCAATTTATACGAAATTCTTATAGAGCTTTCTTGGGATCACTCATCCATTGACTCCTCATCATTCTAGCGCTGAAAAGCGGATGGAAAGACTTGATTACCCTCAACAGCTCGTTGTTTGGTTGAATAAAAATAAATAAATAAAATGTCAGAAATAAAAATATGTGACAGTTTCACGCTGTCACCACTAGACTGTACTACTTGAGCCTCCTGCATCCCATCAACTATTTTTTTTAAATCTTTGAGTGAGCCATCTATGTTAATATTGTTTATCTATGATCCTAAATGACGGAAACGGTATTTTTATTTAAAAACAAAAATCATGAATATATTTTTATAACGGCTACGGGCTGAAGGCCCGTATTTAATCTTTACTTTTGTTTTAATTTGTGTTTTAACTTTATATAAATAAATAAATAAACCATTTATTGCAGATTATTTTACAATATTTAACATGTTTGTACTTAAAAGGTTTCATACAATTATAACCTGCAAATCGGCGGATCGCCATGGATACCTCTTTGGAGGTCTACAGAGTAGCTTATTATATAATCATTTTAATATTTTATTTTAATAAGTATTGGTGAATTGTTTTTTAAATAACCATAAATAAACCCAGACTGAACATTTTTCTAATTTTTTTAATAAACACGTTTAAGGATTAATTTGTATACTAACTTAAATTATAACTTGCAATTACTTATTTACTAAGTAATTGCAAGTTTAACTTTATAACCTTCTAATTTTATTTTTGACTCCATTTTATTGTTTTGATTACTTTATTATTATTTATCTTTTTACTTTTCCCCATTCTTAGGTATGTAGGAAAAGTATTGCGTTTGCAAAAAAATCTGAAAACAGGATGTCACCGGAATTATCCGTTTCAGGTGTTTTTAAGGCCTTCTGAGTGGTTTTCACAAAGTTATCTGTCTGTGTGAGTGTGTCAGCTATTATCAGTTATAAAATAATCAGTTACAAAAATCAGTCTACCACTGTAGTTGTGCAATTCGGAAAATAATTTTTTTATGATGTCATATATCAGTGATCACTCAGTGAACATTTTGAAAAATCATGAAACGCAGAAAAATTATGCTATCAGATTGAGATTTAGCACACATGAAGCCATGTAAGTTTCATCTTATTATCAGCATTAGATTGTAAAAAACTGAAAAAAATTCTACTGAGTTAAAAATCGTTACAAGAGTTTACCTTTATGTAATAATTAAGTAAACCAAGTTTCGTCTCAATATGACAAGAATATCTATGATATTTGTTGGATCATATAAGTTAAGCAGCATTGAGCGTGGTCACTGAGACCAACAGTGTTGGTCTCACACTAAAGGTTGGTTTATTAGTTACAACTGGTCAAACCAGGTAGACACAAAGTGTCTTAATACAGCTTCAATACAACTCAGTTTATTTTTTCACACATATAGATACAATTACTAGAGAGCCCCTATAAGTTAAATTTGGAAACATTTCAAAAGTAACCTGACCACCTTTGCTTATAAATACAAACAAATTATCAGTACAAAATCATAGTAACTTATATAGGAGAATGTTAAAAATACAAATCAAAACACGAACAATGTGCAGGAAGCCAAAATATATTGAATTATTATAACCTTAACTTGGAGTTTTCAATAAGGTTATACAGAGCCCCTGAAAGCCTCAAAACAATGTTTCAGACATCTTAATGATATGGCTCTAGTATATATATCTATAGTTTCACACAATTTTTATAAATTATTGTAACAACAAATATTTCGAATTCCTGTTTTATTCCTAAAACCTTTTCAGTTATATTTTTACTATCTTATAATACGACACACGGCTAAAATCAGTTGACAGCGTGGTAAATAATGAGAGAGAGAGCCAATGGGATTAGTCCTGGATGTTAAACCACACCCTCAATTTCAAATCAGGCCAACTATATTAGTTCCTTAACACTATTTTCCCGCGCTGTCAACTGATTTTAGCCATGTGTCGTAATAACAATATTAACAAATGCCATGTGTAAAATAACAATATTTTAAGATTTTTTGTTTTCTAATCTGTTAGTGAAAATGTTTCTATACAATCTATATAAACAATGCTACGTGAAAATGCAACAAAATTGGGTTTAATGTGAGTGATGTGAAAACGAATAATTGTTCATTCACGTACTTAACTGCCATTTTATCAACAGTTCCATGAGATGGTTTTCCTCCAGTTCTATTTTCTTCTTGTCTCATTTTTAATCTTCTTCTTCTTCTATTTTGTAATTTGACAACACCATAGCCGGCAGCAGCGGTGACAAAAGGAACAAAAATCAGGAACACACAAGCGTATACATAAGCTAACTCACTGCCCTGCAAAAGAGTTGCCATAACAAATCAATAAAATACAAAATAATCAAAATATGAACAAGTAACCTCAGCATTATAGGTAGAGGTATCATCAGTGGGGATGGAACAAAGAGCACTAGACTGTGACTGTGAATGGAGGGTGATGTAATGGTTAGCATGTGTCCCCGCAAAACAGACTAATTTTAAGTGTAATGGAAACTTAAAGTTTCCACAATCCATAAGCTTATTATTAACTGTACTAAGTCTTAGTAAGTATTGCCTTTCAGTCCTTTGTTTTTAGTGTTCTTTGTTTCTTTCTTGTGTTTTTAAGGGTAGATAAGAAATATAAATCTAGAGAATGAGCATGAATGGAGGTCATCATAAATAATTAAATGAAAAGTCTCTCCACAAAATAAAAAATATTATTGGCAAAGAGCTTTCAACCTAGCTAGAGGCCATCATCTTACTTTTATTTCTTTAATTAAAAACCATTGAAGAAATAAAAGGAAGATGAGTGAGTCCTTTCATTTCTTTAACGGTTTTACACTGATGATGACCTCTAGCTAGGTTGAAAGCACTTTGCCAATAAAGTTTTTATGTTGTGGAGAGACTCATTTAATTAATTATAAGAAATATAGTTTAAATATGAAGTAAACTGAAGTAATTTTTTAATGTCTCACTAATGCCCCATCATCAATTATATGAAGTAAACTGAAGTAATTGTTTAATGTCTCTCTAGTGCCCCATCATCAATTATATGAAGTAAACTGAAGTAATTTTTTAATTTCTCACTAATGCCCCATCATCAATTATATGAAGTAAACTGAAGTAATTTTTTAATGTCTCTCTAGTGCCCCATCATCAATTATATGAAGTAAACTGAAGTATTTTTTTAATGTCTCACTAGTGCCCCATCATCAATCATATGAAATAAACTGAAGTAATTTTTTAATGTCTCACTAATGCCCCATCATCAATTATATGAAGTAAACTGAAGTAATTTTTTAATGTCTCTCTAGTGCCCCATCATCAATTATATGAAGTAAACTGAAGTAATTTTTTAATGTCTCTCTAGTGCCCCATCATCAATTATATGAAGTAAACTGAAGTAATTTTTTAATGTCTCACTAATGCCCCATCATCAACTATATGAAGTAAACTGAAGTAATTTTTTAATGTCTCTCTAGTGCCCTATCATCAATTATATGAAGTAAACTGAAGTAATTTTTTAATGTCTCACTAGTGCCCCATCATCAATCATATGAAATAAACTGAAGTAATTTTTTAATGTCTCTCTAGTGCCCCATCATCAATCATATGAATTAAACTGAAGTAATTTTTTAATGTCTCACTAGTGCCCCATCATCAATCATAGGGAGTAAACTGAAGTAATTTTTTAATGTCTCTCTAGTGCCCCATCATCAATCATATTATAATTGTTGTTTTTGTCTCATCTTTTCAGAATTTCCTTAGCATATTTGTTAAATTTATGAATAGGACAGGGTAGTACTTAGTCACCATCTTTTAAATTTTAGACTATATAGTGTCCTTCTTCTATCTAAAATTATTATCATAAATATATTTTATTACTTGAACGTTTTTATTACAACACTACAGATCATATCACATTTACAGATCATATTTTATTACTTGAATGTTTTTATTACAACACTACAGATCAGATCACATTTACAGATCATATTTTATTACTTGAACGTTTTTATTACAACACTACAGATCAGATGTTCAAATACCCACCTCAAAATAATCATATCCTTTGAGATAAGAGCAAGGTTCCAAGACAGATGAGTTGAGCTGAGCAGGCTGAGGGCAAGGATCCCCCTCGGTGAAGAAGAAAACATCTTTCTGTAACGAACCAGGCTGAATATCTGTAGCATTCACCAATACATCCCACATTGTTACTTTCTTCAATTCTTCTATTTCTTCAGGAGTAAAAACACTGAAATCATAATTTAAAAAAATCAAAATCATCATAATAACTTGTTCATAAAGGATCCTCTTTAAAAAGATAAAATTTGGATCCCTTCTGATTTTTTGAAAATTAGAAAAAAATAGTAACTTGTACTGATTCAAAAATTCACAATGTTTTAAAATAATCAGCTACAAACATAGGGTATTTTCTGTTCTTTCCCCCACATGATTTTCTTGTCTGATTTTAATACTGTTTTTTGCTTTTTACTGTCAATAATAATCTTTAGTAGTCAAACATACCTAAAGGTAAGTAGTATCACTAATCACTTAAGTGTCACCAAATGTACTTTGCTTTAAGTATTGTTTAATAAACACTTTTACTTTCGGAGAGACATTTTTTATAATTAGACCCCTTTGAAAAAATATGATTATATCAAAATATAGTACCCAGACTCAGCATTTTCAAACCAAAATCGGTCAGAGTCCCTCAGTCGAGTGAACTGGTCAAGTATAATAGCAGTGAATAATTCTCCAGGTCCATCTGTTGATTCCAGCATGCCTCCGATATAAAGATCAACATTGTCAACACTCTCGCCATAAGCTTTCTTCAATTTATTTATCAGTTCCGGCTGAGATTTAAATAATCCAGGGTTTATGTCTTCCCATTTTTCAATTTTGGACAGACGAAAACAAGCTCTCACCTACAAAAAAAAATAGTATTCAATAACATTAAAAAGTTGAATTTGGAACAATTTATGTTGTTAATAAAAGTATTTTAATAAAAAAATAGTGAAAACTATTAATGCTTTCACTAAATAGTTAAAATGTTTTAAAAATTATATAATTATAAACAAGTATTAACAATACGTATTGTAATTGTTAGAAGCATTCTGAGCAATTCTTTCTCATGAATTAATAATAAAACTTACGTCTAAATCTTCAAATATGTAATACACAAAAAATTATTATTGTAAAAATGATTACTGTAGGATATCATTTTTAGCTTAAGAAAAAGATACAAGGATGCTGATATATGACAAGGAAACTATCATTTAAAAATCAATATTTAGCTGCATTGTTTGGTTTGAAAGAATTTTATGATAAAAAAATATTGTTACTAGTACTGGAGTGAACACAATAGGTATAAATTGCCTTGATTGTAGAAGGAACAATCCTATGCACTTAAAAAGTATAAATATTCATAAACACCTTAAGGTCTCATATCTGTTGTTTCAAAGATCCCGTCGACCCAGAACTTAAGAGTGGTGTCTACCTGATCCAGTGTGGTAGCTGTAAAGCGCAGTATATAGGACAGACAGGTAGGAACCTGCGTACCAGGGCTCTGGAGCACCTGCGTAATGATACGAGCAGGTTTTATCATCATCTTATTACAGAAGGACATGATGATGCTGATCACCAAGCAGGTTTCATTCATTTCGTTAATAAAGGAAAAAAGATGGATGCCCTAGAAAAATTTGAGATCTGCAGAAGCAGGCAGGTCATGGGAGACCTAAATCTTAATAGCAAAGGGGCGTGTTCGGAGTTGATTAAGGAATTAGTGAGAATAACTCCCCCGCTTCAAGATGTTAGTCTGTATTCAGTCTCAACCATGAAAAGATCTAATAAATAATCTTCTATTTCCTTTCCTTCATCTCACCGGTATGTTTTTTTAAGACTGCTTTTTTTTAACTTTTTTTAACCTTTTTTGACGTATGTTTAAGTTTTATTTTTGTTTGACTTCTTTATGTATACTGGTATGTTTTGTATTTTTACTTTTTATTTACTTGTTGTTTTATTATTATGTTATATTTATTTGTTTGTTAGGCACTGATGATGACCTTTTGGGGTTGAAAGCCGGCTTTGTTTGTTTTTTAATAAAGTAATTTAGTGGAGAGACTCTTTTATTTATCATTATACGATGAACTCCTCTAGCGCTACCGTTTTGAATAAAATATTCATATTTAATAATTTTATAACCCTGTCAAACAAGCAGTGATGTAATGTAATACTAATGTAACAATGTAATGTTTAGTAATTAATATTTAATAATCCAATAAAGCAAATATTTAAAAGTATTTAATAATATTATAATCCTATAAAACAAGTATTTAATAGTTTAGTATTAAGTACTGAGAAATTTTATAATCCTACAAAATAAGTATTAAGTAACAAATAGTAATGCTACTACTCAGGTTATAAAGCATAACCTGCAAACTCAAGCAAGAAATAAATTGTTTAGCAAGGAAGCAAGGATTTCAAGTGAAATTCACCTGGCTTGCAGACTTATACGCATCAAATATTGATCAAATGTCAGTGAGTTCTTTTATAGTAATAATTAGTCTTCAGAGCGGAATAGTTTAGCACATCGTTTTGAAACTCTTGCAGAGTATATATAATACATACATACAACACACACATACATATATATACATATATATATATATATATATATATATATATATATATATATATATATATATATATATATATATAATGCATAAAATTTTTGAACTGATAATTTTTAAATGACAGCTAATAAGGCAGATCATTTAGACCAATTGATATTACATTCTGATGTGAGTTCATGAAACAATCTATTTCAAGGTTTAAAATTCTAAATGGCTAAACACTTTAACAATTTACTCACTGTATTATAATCAGGGAGGCCATTATCTCTTCCTCTCATGACATTAAGAGCTCCCAGATCTCTTCTAGAGAAATCATTTGGTCCGAATAATCTATCTCTAACATCAGAACACAGTGTTGTATCCTCCCTCTCTGCAAGCTGTGATGCCATACCCAGCATCATCTCTTCGACTGTTGACTCAGCTAAAACATCATTTGATTCCCACCAGTGACTACACAGTCGCAACGCTGGTTTTCCTTAAAAAAAAATTGAAACAAATAAAATTATCAGTAAGTAAACAGTAGTGCAACTTTTATTAATTTGAATTGAACAAAAAAACTTTTATTGGGAATTGATTAAAAAAACAGTTTTTTGAAATCTTCAATAATTTTCTTTTTTGCAATAAAATCTTACTTTTTCTGGATTCAAAATATTAGCGCTAGAGGAGTTCATCACGATCAAAATAATAAAATAAGTCTCTCCACTGATGTATTATTTATTTAAAATAATAAATAACACTGATGATGACCTTTAGTTGGTTGAAAGCTGGTTATGCTTTATTTTAAATAAATAATACATCAGTTGAGAGACTTATTTTATTATTCTGATCATGATGAACTCCTCTAGCGCTCATACTTTAAATCCTGTTAATTCGGCTAGTCGAGCCAGTACCAGCGCTCCAGACAAAGCAAGCACTGATGATGACCTTTAGTTGGTTGAAACCCGGTTATGCTTTATTTTAAATAAATAATACATCAGTGGAGAGACTTATTTTATTATTCTGATAACTTTTTCTGTTATATTAAGGGATAATACCTGAAAGAAAATTTCAAATGAGCCATCATTTCACATTTTTGTGAAAACAGTTTTGGATTACCTATAGAGTTCAAACTAACCTGTTTTATACGTTTCCTCATTATTACCATAGGAATAGGAAAAGTATTGTGTTTGAAAAAATTCAAAACCAAAATGTCACCTGAGTTATCTGTTTCAGGTGTTTTAAGGCCTTCTAAAGTGTTTTTGTGTATCTGATATTTTTGTAGCTCCTAGTGTATAATATGCTAGAGAGTTAAAACTTGTTATCTTTGTTCTAATTATAGAAAGTGTTCATTCTTCATTATTGTACTGATAGAATCTTTAATGAAATTATTTAAGTTGTTTATTGAAGAGTGGAATACAATTGGCATAAGACGTTTTGGTTAGCAGCAAATGTCAAAAATTGTAAGATAAAGTTTTAGAATATTTATAGCCCAGCAGAATAAAAATTTATAGTCAAATGTGGGTAATCTTAATGCAAAAATATAAACATTTACCGAACCACGCCAAGGAGTATTACCACTGGGTGATTCCTCCTATCAAGACTGCCAAGGCACTTTAACCAGTACGAGCACTATGTCAAATACATTTATTGTAGACAATAATCAATAAAGTTAAAAAAATTATAAAAAAATAAAGTTTTACAAAGCACATACCCATAGATGTTTTCCTAAAATTACATTTATCGTCTCTCCTGTAAATCCCGGGAGGTATGAGAGTATGACCAAACCTAAATGCAGCTGATTGAAAGACATGTGACACACCAGGATGTGTGTCCATTCTATATCCTTCATATGGTGGCAGCTCCTCGCCAGTAAATGCTGGCACATACTCATATGCAATGATATTCTACAAAAAAATATAAAATAATTACAAAAAAGTTATAAAATATTTGAACCTAAGCTGGAATCTGGATCTAAGATCTTTTGAATGTAGGTAAGGTGCTCTATTGAAAAATTTAACTTTTAAAAATAATCTCATTAGCTCATTTTCCTTTTGATATAACAATTCATTGTTACACCAACTTTACAAATAAAAACTGCCTTTTAGAGCATAGAAAGAGTTTATCTTTAAATGAGAAACTATAAAATTAAATAAGAGAAAATGAAAAAAAGTTAGTCAGACACATCAAATATATACGCACAATTTGGCGTTTCGCTTCCACTGTGAGAGGAATCTTAAGGGATGTAGGACATCAAGTAAAGTGATATAGAAATTCATACAGAAGGGGTGTGGGCACAGGATACAGTGATCCAACTCACCCAGAATAAGCTGTTTTAGACAGGACTGTTTTATTAGTTCACTGTTTCTCCACTTGAACAGGTCAGTTCACCTAGTTCCACATATATAAAATAATTATTTCTTCATTTTCAAGATTCAAATTATTCAAAGGGATTTTAAACAATTTTAAAAATTGTATTACTTATTTAAAAATATTTTAAAAATTCAATAAAAATATATGTTGTGTACAATATTGATAACAGCCGCACAAGGAGAAACTAAAGCTCGGTGTGGTAGTTCGTGCAACTGGCCCCTGTTTTAGGACCACCTTAAACCAGGGAGTTGGATCACTATGCACTCTGCCCCCACCCGTACTGTATGGATTTCTACATCACTTTAACATCATGTTTGAAAATCCAATGGTCATCAAAACCGTACAGAGTTCATTTCAGTTCAGACCTAAATCTTCAAATAATAAAACATTTTCCAACGAAAATTTGCTGAAAATGTACCTGAAGATTGGCGATAACAATCCTTCTTGTTCTCTGAAATATTTCCTCGTCAGGCCAATCAGGATGCTGGGCCTGAACCCTGCCTGCCACAACATTATGCCATCTGTACCATAGAATTGAAAATGCCAGCAGAGCTGGGTTCTGGTTACTCCTGGGGTCTCCAAGTACTGAAATTATAAATATTAAAAGCTGGTATAGTTTTTATTTATTTAAAGTTAAAGCAGTAATAGTTATTTAATATATAGATAACAAAGAGATACTATAAGAGGGAGGACTAGGGTTGACTGGCACAGTGATAAGGGGTCTGGTTGTGTGACAATATCCATTAGGAACTCTGTAACTGTACTTACTCCTACTAAAGTTTCCCTAACAGGTAATTTAGACTAGAGACTTCCACCCCCTCTACAACCCCTATCGACATACAAATTTATACTGCACCTTACTAACAGCAGGTATTTTTCAGTGACGTCACATTGAATCACTTTCTATCAAGACTAGACTCACTCCGCAGAGAGAGTCAAGTCTCTACAGGAGAAAATAGTACGACTAAGAACCATTATGGTACCTACTAAAAACTGTCTCACTTCTAGACCCCTCATCATTGTTATTCTACCTAAGTACTCCCTCTAGTAGAGTCTCTTTGTATACAAATTATTAGTAGAAGGAAGAAGTTATCACTGGATTGTCATAATTCTTATTTGATTTTATTACTTTTCCTCACCTACTTTAATACGACACACGGCTAAAACCAGTTGACAACGTGGGAAAATAGTGTAGAAGAACCAATAAGGATGACCTGATTTGAAATTGAGGGCGTGGTTTATCATCCAGGAATAACTTCATTAGCTACCTTTCATTTGTTTCCCTTTCAGTCAACTGATTTTAGCCGTGTTTCGTACTATACCATAGATATAAGAAAAATAATTGTTTTTTCTAAAGATAAGATAATGAATAGTGAAACCAGCAGACCAGAGTAATAATAATAATAATCAGATGATTTCTGTGGTACACTTTTTACTGCTTTTTATTAAATAAATAAATTATTTATTGTTCATAGACTTCGAATACAAATATTACATTCAAAACATTTGAATACAAATATTACATTCAAAACATTCGAATACAAATATTACATTCAAAACATTCCTTTAGGTTGTAAAAATGGGTTAGAATTTCACAAAGGTTATTTTCTCCTTAACTTAGCACTCGACTAGGCTTTTACTACTTTTGAAAATTCACTGGTTGGTTAGAATTAGGTGAAATCGAAGAATCAGCTACCGTCGATACTTGCTGTTGGATATGAATATCCAACAGCAAGTATCGACGGTTGAAGAAGCACAAGTTGTGGTAAATACAACCTTTTTAATTTTAGAATTAGGTGGGTTTGAGGTTGGTACAAAATAAGACGAAAGAAAAGGATGAAAGGAAATAAGGCGTGTTTGTAGAGAAGTAGGTGAGATGGTTTCATTATTATTGTCACCACATATCCACCTCAACAGAGAGACGAGTAAACTTAATGAAGTCTCTAAGTACCTGCAAATTTTGAATGGGAGGAGCCTTAGCAAATAAAGAGAGAGAGGTAATTCCAATCCACCTTAGCCAATTGAAATTAAAGACAAACCATCAATAATTTAATTTGTGATAATTTTGTCTAGAATTTCAATTAATAATATTTGTGCTCTGAACATTATGTGAGAATTTTGTGTCTCACACCCCTACTTTCAGCCATTCTCTCTTCTGCAAGACGGAGATTAACCATTGACAAATAATTTAAAAAATAAACATAAATAAGGTTCTTCTTTCTTCTAACCCTCTTGGAGGGTTAGAGGGATCTGCATATATCAATAGAATTCATTCCCTCAATAATTTTTGGCAGGCATTCGACCAAAAATAAGTCCATTAAATACAGTAAAAGAAGTCTAATTCACCCATCACAGTATGACTTCAAAATAAATTATCAAGTAAGAACTTACAAAAGAGACGTTCAGGGCTAAGTGTCCTCAGAGCATGTGGCACTGGCTGATTGAACAAAGGTACTCTCATAGTATTCCTAATAGGCATTTTCCCCGTAGGGTCAGTCACAAGAGTACCGTTCTGGAATGTCCTCATGGTACTGATCCATGCCTCACTGGTACTGTAAACAAAACTGCAGTCTATCCAACTAGTAACCCTGTTTATCTGAAAAAATCATCTGATTTAAATTAAAAAAGATAAGTGAAATATAATTTTAGAATTTTCTATCTTCCGGATTAAAAAATCTGGTACGGGGTACCTCGGAACTTTTCCAAATCACATTGGATTTGCTAAGCTCATCCACCCTACTTCAGACTTGCTTCGCTTGTTCTCAGAATTTACAAGTCATTAAATTTATACTATAATACATCTTCAGACTCACTTCGCTTATCCTCACATAGTAAATACATCTGTTTCATTCCTAACAGTCACCCATCCAGGCACTGACCAAGTTCAATGCTTTTTAACTTTTATGATCCAACAAAAATCATGGATATACTTATTGTATAAGGCGCGGTCGAATATCTAGAACGTTGGATCACCAACAAACTTTTTTTATAACTTTTTTTTCAAAATTTTCAGTAATTAGCCGGATTTGTAATAAATGAAGCCTATTTCCGTAATCTGCACGCTCTTTTGGTTAATCTCAAAGAGTATTTACATTCACTCAACGATTTATTTTTAATCTAACTTGGTACATACATAACTACTGTTAAACGTCAATATTTTGTGTTATATTTTGACATGTCAACATTGACGTTTAACAGTAGTTATGTATGTACCAAGTTAGATTAAAAAAAAAGATTGAGAGAATGTAAATACTCTTTGAGATTAACAAAAAGAGCGTGCAGATTACGGAAATAGGCTTCATTTATCACAAATCCGGCTAATTACTGAAAATTTTGAAAACAAAATTATAAAAAAGTTTGTTGGTGATCCAACGTGCTAGATATTCGACCGCGCCTTATTGAAATAAAACTTTGAGCACTTATTTATAATGTGAAGGTGTACAATTGTACCCAACTCAATTAGATTATTTTCCGATTTTTTTACAATTTAAAAAAAAAACATACACAAGTCATCTGATATGAATGAAACTTTGCACACATGTTATTCTTATGCATGGCTTACATGCGTGCCAAATCTCAATCTGATAGCAACATTTTTCCCCACTTTATGAACTATCAAACATTTTTCTAATTCATTATTGCAGGTTAATGACATAATAAAAAAATATTTTCCAAATAGCTCAACTACACCTACAGATTGATTTTTGTACAAAGTTTTAACTCTCTAGCATAGATACACTGGGAGCTATGATGATAACACATACATGACACACTCACATACATATAGTCAGAAAATTTTGTAAAAACCACTCAGGAGGACTTAAAAACGCCTGAAAGGGATAATTCCGGTCACATCCTGGTTTTCCGGTTTTGGATTTTTTTGTTAACATGATAATTCCCCTATGGTATAAATGAGGAAAATTAAAAAAAAAACATTTCTATAATAGTCATCCCATAAAAGGGATGAATTATAGGTAACCAGAGTGTGCTGGTTACCTCTGATATCGGTACTTCCTACTACCAAACACTCGTCTAGACTGATGATGGCTGGATGCACCCGAAAGATAGCTTTTAAATATAAAAAATAATTATTAGTGGAGAGACGTATTTTATTACAAACCTATTGGATTTCTATAATAGTATTTTTAATACTACTGAACTGATCAGAATATTATTATATTATTCTCTATTAGGGTTGAATTTGACCCTAATTACCACCAAAAATAGGCATAAGTTAAAAAGTCAAGGATTTAGAATCTTTATTTTGGGAAGATTCGATACGAAAAATTAATTTAAAAAACTTACTCCTCCCCTATAACCTCCTTATTAAATAATAATTAATAAGGATTAGAAAGTCCTAATCTTATTAATATAAATAATAATAAGATTAGGAAAGTCAATCCCACCGAGTAGACTGAACTTTTGGGTCTTTTTTACTAACTTTCCATTAAGATCCGAAAGTGGTGTACAATTATCTCTCTGATTGGTCCATTACTAAGCAAATTTACATTTGAGTAAAACTTTTTTAACATACATATCACACCAAACAGAGAGGTTGGAATAACCTCTATATTCTATTATGCATGTAAAATACAATATCAGTTGTACTGGTCTCTAATGTCAGTGTAAGTTAATTTTTGTCACTAAAGCACCCAATTTTAAACTTATGTGGAATGATTTATTTTTATTTTTTCTTTATTGTTCAGAATGTCTTATCTTTTCTTTCTTTAGTTAATCTATGGTAAACATGGAAGCTAATAATAAGTAATTAAAAACTTTTTGTTGTCTAATTATAGTCAAATAATTTAAGAATAAACAAACAAGTAAAATAAAATTGTTCTTAACTTTAAGACCTGACTGAAATTGAGTCTTTCCCTAAGTTTTAATTTCAGAAGAGTACCACAGCTCTGTGCTGATTTGCAAAAAATGTAAAAAAAGAAATATCTTTCTCTGGTTGTTTTTAATGCAATAAATGGTTATTATTATTATTATTATTATAAAGCACCCAAAAACATAACTTGTTTAAGTTATGTTTAAATACATGTATATCCTATGTATTAATGTCCTTTTTAGGAATAACTTTATAAGCAAATGCATGTTTTACCTTTAATGTACACAAATTACTTGTGTACATTTTTTAAAAAATGTCTAAAAATTAGAAAATGATTTTATTGAGTTGAAATTTACTACAAATATATACTTTTACTTAATAAATAAGTACACAAAGTTTCATTTTAATACGATAAGTATATCCATGATTTTTTGTTGAATCATATACTTGGTCAGTGCAGTATGGGTGACCGCTGAGAATGAAACGGATGTATTAACTATCTGAAGACAAGCGAAGCGAGTCCAAAGACATGTTGCAGTATAAAAAATTTGGCGAATTGTATATTCGCCAGGGAGGATGAGTGCAGTGAACCCGATGTGATCAGGATAAGTCCGAGCTATCCCCTACCCAATTTGTTTTGTTCTAAAAAAGATTTTTTATTACTATTGATCTTATTATCTTTGATCCTATGTAATTACCTGTTCTCTAGGACTATTTGGACTCTGACCCGTAGATCTATCATAAGCAGCTCTATGGAAAGGTATAGATTTGCCACCCTGACACTCAGGATCGTACATCTCATCACACTTATCTATCTCTATCCCGTGTACTTCTATGGGACATCCACTCTCACTTGCCATCACTATCTCACTGCTAACCACCTGCCCTGGACATAGACAAGTATCACAACCATAAAATCTTTATACAAGTTATTCTCTCTCACATGTAGAAGATATATTTCATTTATTATTTATTACATCATTAGTTTATACATATATAACTATAAATAAGTCAAAGCTTTACAAAATTTAGACACTAAACAATTTTTTATTATTAACTTCAGAGCCTCAAAACAGGTAATCTTTGAAACAGGAAGCTCTTGGTCTCTTTTTCATATAATAATCTGATTCACATAATATTTATTTATGCAGTTAAAATATACAAAAATTAATAAAAGAAAGTATAAATAATAGTAAAAATACTAATAATAATAATACTAATACATAAAGTAATATTAGAAATACATAACTAAAAGAAATTCAAAGGGGAAATCACTGTATCCTGGGGCGTACCTGTGTTTAGAATTGCAGCTTGATCAAGTCTAGAAAGATATTTCACTTTTTGTCATCTGATTGTGAGGTAACTAGAAAGAAGTTTATGAGCTAAACCTTTTATGCCGTAAAATTTTAATTTTTCTATTAATTTCCTAGGAGATATAGAGTATCAAAAGCTTTTTTCAAATCAAGAAAGATAGCAATAACCTTTTTCTTCAATATACCTTGGTATCTCTTATATGTGTCATGTACAATAGGTATATCCTATTGCACCTATGTACCTATAGGTATAGGTTTTTTTCTATTTACCTTAGGTAATAGAAAAAAAGTACTTAATAGGATAATAAAATAAGACAAAAAATTTAAAAAAATATATAAGAGGAGCAACCAAGTAGGTCAAAAACAATTACATGTGATTCATTTAGTGTTACAGGCCAAGCAGAAATGGAAGTAATACAGGAGAGCTAATGAAGAAATCATGGGGACTCCAGGACTCCAAAGAATGGAGAACCATTCTCATGGAACTATTCTCGCATACCCATTTTCCAATGGCACATTTTGATGACAAAAGTAACCAAGACAACATTAAATTACTTTATGCTAGCTCTACATCATGGAGTTAGTTAGTAGTTTAATGTCTCATTAAGTAAGGGTACTTTTGAGGGAAAACTAATAAATAATAAAGTTAATAGATTATATTTCACCTTCTTCTCTTTATTCAAGGCATAATCATGTCTTTAAGTATAGTCCAAGAGCCGAAACTGAAAAAATGTGTTCTACTTCAAACCAATTTTGTTTAAAAAATATACCTTAAATTATGAAGAATAATATAGCCTGCCTATCCAGAGTGGAGCCTTCATATGATTGCGCATTTTCAAAATTTTAGAAAATCGCACAAATTTCAGTTTTCTTGAAATAAGTGGTTCCTTGTGGGTCGTGTGCAAAACACGAAGAGAACATTTTTTAAAGCTGATAAAATGTTCTGTAAAACGAGTGTTTAGTGATAAAAATTGGATGACTACAACCAAAGTTATGGATCTTTCAAAAACATCAAAAAATAGTTAATTTATGCAAAGTCAGCGAATTTCTTTAAAAAATATTTGGTTTTTGAGCATTTTATGGGCATTTAACAAATGTTATAACTTTAGTTGTAAATATCCTATTTTGACGAAAAACACTTCTTTTATAGGAAGTTTTATTAGCATTAAGAAATGTTTTCTTCATGTTTTGCACACAACCAACAGGGAACCACTTATTGCAAGAAAACTGGAATTTATGCGATTTTTTAATATTGTGAGCAAGCACATTCATATGAAGGGCTCCACTCTAGATAATAATAATAATAATGCCCGTGTAGAGCCTTGCGGCTCATCAGGGATAACCCCTGCGGGAACAACCTCGGGTGGTAGTAGCAACCGTTACGCTCAAAATGTATTCTAAAGCTGGCGACAATTTATCTAAACAATAATCTTCTATAAACTGAGAGCGTAACCTGGGATGCGAACCCCAGACCTCCGTGAGTGTCAAAGGTCAGTGTAAAGACTAACGCCTTAACGACCTCAGCCACGGAGGCGGTCTTGAAGTAGTACAAAATGAGTCACATATTTTAGGCCTGGCTTTTGGACTAGTATAACGATAATACAAATTAGGAAATAATAAGAAGTGAATATATATATATATATATATATATATATATATATATATATATATATATATATATATATATAATATATATATATTATATATATATATATATATATATATATTTATATATATATATATATATACATACACAGGGTGTATAAAGAGTAAAAATTAAGTAAAGAGTTGAGAAGCTTAAATATTGACATTAGAGAGAATTGGAAACATGGCCATCAATATTCTATAATCATTATATTCTTCTGAACATATTGAATATGATCAGAAATGTTATATAAGGAAGAATGATGTATCTTAAAGATAAAATCAGCTCCTTTCTATCCAGGAAAAATGGTAGTGTAAGGTTTTAACAGGAAAAAGTTTAAGTGTAGGGGTGGGGCCATGTTCAGGAGTCACCAAGAGTACAGACTTCTCAGGGTAAGAGTGCACAGTATGACCAGAAGTCAAGCAACTTAGTTTTACTACTACTGGATAAAATAAAATATAAGTAAAGTAAAAGTGAACACCTTTAGGAGCCCAGTGGTGCAGGCTTGTCATTTTAAGTCTGCACCATTGCTCAGTGGTCTTATCAGCAAAGTTTCACCTCTATAGCTGTATAAAATAAAATAATAAATTAAATATTATTACCGAAGAAGGCTAAAAGAGCTGTTCTGTTCCTCTGCGAAGGTTGACCATCTTGTCCTTTCATGAAGAGGGTAGATATAGTCCTTGCACTAGGTCTGTCTTGCCCTGCCATCATGTATACTCCATCCCAGTATGCAGGAGGAGCCTTCCTCGTCATGTGGCTTTCTAAGTAACAAGATAATTGAATTTTAAGTGAATGGCTTAATAGACTAAAGGACAATAGATTAGAGGATCCCAACCCAAGGAAGCTCGCGAAACAATTTCAAGTATTTGAAAATCCCAAAGGACCAACTGAATTAACCTCCCTCCTATAATTAATTGTGGGGATAGTATAGAGCTATTTCTTTATAACCCTAACTTATTAAATAAACTGAGAAAAATTACTACTTGAAAAAAAATCACCTTAAAACTAAGGTTATTAAAATGATGGTCCTTAGTGACCATCTTTTTTAAATCAAGAAGAAATGCAATGCTACATCAGGGAACTGTAACAAAGATTATTCTTCAAATATTTTCTATAAATTATTAATTATATAAAATATACGATATATTATTAAGCATTAAACATTTTTATAAAATACCTAATAAATACAATTTTACATAAAATTGGCAGCACTGATATTCATGGCTTTTTTAATTTTTTTACCAGCTGCTCGAGCCGTCAGATTTGTATACTTTTTTTTGTCACTTATTTCATTATTTATTTTGTTTAAATAAAGTCACAAATATAAAACGTAAATAATTACTAAAACTGTAAACAAGGTAAACTAATTTTGCTATAAAATATAATGAATCAGAATAATAATGTCTGTAGTTTCTTTTGAAAAATACAGACAAAATGAGTTACGAGCAGTGCTTGACAATTGAGTAACTGCTCAGGTTCTAAAGCATGAACCGGAACCTTAAGCAAGAAATGAGTTGTTAAGCACGGAAAAAAGCATTCTAAATGAAATTTGCCCCGCGCTAGAATTACTTTGTAGTTGTAAACTTATATTAAGTAAAAAAAACGATAACAAATTATCGTCTGGATTTGAACCCAGGTACCCTGAGTTTGAGTGCTCGTATTGACTCCGGACCACTGCCATTCAACTCAGAGGCACAATAAACAAGGAAAACGACACCCTGCTCGAAATTTATTTTTTAACGACCGTACTTTTGGTTTTTGGGAATTGTTTGTGGTTTTTTCTACTTTTTGGTTACTTAGAGTGGTCGTATTGACTTCGGGCCAGTTTCCTTCGATTTGGCACCCAAAAATACATAGAAAACGACACCCTTCTCGAAATTTATATTTTATAGACCTAAATTTTGGTTTCCGGTAACTTAAAATGTTTTTTTCGACTTTTTGGTCACTTAGAGTGGTCGTATCGACTTCGGACTGGTTTCATTGGTGTGATGTCGTTCCGTCGACAAATCATTCCGTCGACAAATCACTCCGTCGACAGTCGACGGAAAAATTTGTCGAGGAAGAAACGAGTTTGTGCGTCGACAAATCATTCGTCGACAAATCACTCCATCGACAAATAACTTGTCGATGCAATGATTTGTCGACGGAGTGATTTGTCGACGGAATGATTTGTCGACGCAAACTCGTTTCCGTCGACAAATCATTCCATCGACAAATCATTCCGTCGACAAATCACTCGTCGACAAATAACTTGTCGACGCAATGATTTGTCGACGGAGTGATTTGTCGACGGAATGATTTGTCGACGCAACAACTCGTTTCGTTCCGTCGACAAATCATTCCATCGACAAATCATTGCGTTGACAAATCATTGCATCGACAAATTATTTGTCGACGGAAGATTTGTCGCGCAATGATTTGTCACGGAATGTTTGTCGACGGAACGAACCGGGTTGTTGCGTCGACAAATCATTCCATCGACAAATCACTCCGTCGACAAATCGTTCCGTCGACAAATAACTTGTCGACGGAATGATTTGTCGATGGAATGATTTGTTGACGCAACAACCCGATTCGTTCCGTCGACAAATCATTCCGTCGACAAACTCAAATTATTTGTCGATGGAACGATTTGTCGACGCAATGATTTGTCGACGCTATGATTTGTCGATGGAATGATTTGTCGACGAAGTGATTTGTCGACGGAACGATACGGAGCCGTTTCATTTGATTCAGCGTCTCAAAAAACATAAATATTATCCTTTTTCGCGGCAAAAAATGTTAACCCTAAGTTTTGCTGATTTTTTTGAAAATTTTGCTTCAGCAAACCGGGTTAATGACGTCACAAAAACCTGGTTTTCAATAGGGTTCGTATTCTCCCGAAGGCTGATTTTTGTACCAAGTTTGGTTAAAAAATATTAATCCGTTCAAAAGATTAATTTCTTGTAACGAGTGTTTACAAGAAATTGTCTAGAAATACATATATATATATATATATATATATATATATATATATATATATATATATATATATTATATATATATATATATATATATTATATATATATTATATATATAAAGTTTTGCGAAACGGATTTGTTCGTGGTCCGGAGGTTCGACTTCCGCCATGACGCCTATCCCATTAGCGAATTTTTTCCCAAGGAATTCGCTAAAAGACAAGCTGTTACTAGATAAATATCTAGTTCATCTAGATAAAATATATAATACTATAATTATATATAATAAATATAATAAATATATTAAATATAAATATATAATCTAATATGATTATGATATAATTTAAAAAGATCACTCAGAAGTATCTGCCATTAAATCACTCAGAAGTATCTGCTATTAAATCACTCAGAAGTATCTGCTATTTGACAGCAACATCATAAGGAGAAAGACTAATATAAATACAAAATCATACTGATATCTCTTCCTACAATTTATTTTATTAAGTAAAAGAATTTCGTTATGAAAAGTATAAAATTAGGTCGATAGAGGGCGGTGCCCGAGTTTTTAGCCTACATCTTTAACTAAGCCTTTACATTATCGAAAATATTTCGAAAATGCTCGGTAACCTTGATCTATCAGAATAAAAACTTTAAATAACAATAATATAACATTTCGTGAGGTTCTTCTTTTGAACTTCACCAAGGACTGCGCAACTAAGCCCCTTTGTGGTATTTTAATCAAATTATTTATTTAATGCAAATAAAAATGATTTACATAAATGTTTATAATAGAAATATTCTTTATAATTCTTACATTTATTAGATAATTTAAACTTTTATTTATTACTATATAACTTTACAGGATTCACTCGTAATTGTTTCAACTTGTATGATAAATTAAAATTTGCTCAGCACAAATTAAAATTTAATTCTATATAACTTATGATTAAGTCAGAATTGGACTACAAATTACATTATAACTGGATAGTCATGACTGGATAACGTGTGGTTAAGTTATAACTCCATGAATTATGATGGTCTTACATAAGTGGCATACTGCCACGATATAAGCGAATTTTATGAATATATGAATTAGAACGGTACAACTTATGATTAACTCAGGAACTAGACTACTTATTTTAAGATGTAAAAGAAAATAGTCTCTCCACAAAACGTAACAATAGACAAATCCAGCTTATAATCATCAGCGCCTATTATTAAATAGCTAAATTAAGTAGCATGATTAAAAATGATTTAATTGACGTAAACTTTAACAATAATTTATAGTGTCATGGATTACATTGAATAATATTACACTTTCTCCCTCCTTATAAGGTTTAATAATATTACAATTTCTCCCCTCCTTATTGGAGGTTTAATAATATTACACTTCTCCCTCCTTATGGAGGTTTCAATATATTACAATTTTTCTCCCTCCTTATGAAGGTTATAATATTACAATTTCTCCCCTCCTTATGGAGGTTTAATAATATTACACTTTCTCCCCTCCTTATGGAGGTTTAATAATATTACAATTTCTCCCCTCCTTATGAAGGTTTAATAATATTACAATTTCTCCCCTCCTTATGGAGGTTTAATATATTACACTTTTCTCCCCTCCCCTTTATGAGGTTTTAATAATTTTACAATTTCTCCCTCTTATGGAGGTTTTTAATAATATTACAATTTCTCCCCTCCTTATGGAGGGTTTAATAATATTACAATTCCCCCTCCTTATGGAGGTTTATAATATTACATTTCCCCTCTTATGAGGTTTAATAATTATTACACTTTTCTCCCCTCCTTATAGAGGTTTAATAATATTCAATTTTCCCCTCTTATGGAGGTTTAATTAATTACAATTTCTCCCTCCTTATGGAAGGTTTAATAATATTACATTTCTCCCTCCTTATGGAGGTTTAATAATATTACATTTCTCCCCTCCTTAATGGAGGGTTTAATAATATTACATTTTCCCCTCCTTATGGAGGTTTAATAATATTACTTTCTCCCCCCTCTTTCACCTCCTTATGGGGTTTAATTAATATTACAATTTCTCCCCTCCTTATGGAGGTTTAATAATATTACAAATTTTCCCTACTCATGGAGGTTTAATATATTACAATTTTCCCCTCCTTTATGGAGGTTTAATAATATTACACATTTCTCCCTCCTTATGGAGTTTAATAATATTACAATTTCTCCCCTCCTTATGGAGGTTTAATAATATTACACTTTCTCCCCTCCTTATGGAGGTTTAATAATATTACAATTTCTCCCCTCCTTATGGAGGTTTAATAATATTACTATTTCTCCCCTCCATATGGAGGTTTAATAATACTACAATTTTCCCCTACTCATGGAGGTTTAATAATATTACACTTTCTCCCCTCCTTGTGGAGGTTTAATAATGTACGTTAACTTAAAGTTCTCAACTGGTCAGCATGACACATGTTTTACTCCTCCATACTTCACAATATTACTAATCATCGCTTTGTCACAATTACATCTTCCTCAGAGTGTACACCTCCATATTTTACCGATACTGTACCGCCTTCGTTTAACTACTTCACCCTTGCATTCTGATTGGCATGATACTTCTCTGTAGCTTGAGCAACTTCAAAGATACGGTTTACATCTGGCTTCATAAGAGTTAAACGTGTCCTGACCTGTCTCCTAAAAATCAACTATGCCATTTACCGTCCACTTGTTGCATATGGCGCTGTTCTATATGTAAACAAGAATATGGCTAATTTTGCCAGCCAGTTCTCACCATTTTGGGTGTTAACCGCCCTTTCCACCAAAGCATTCGTTTGAAGGTGGTACAGAGGAAACTTTACATGCGTGACGTGGTTGCTCTCAAAAAATTATCTAAAACATTAGGGGTAGACTGCCTTCCATTATCCGACACGATGACTTTAAGCAAACCGAAGCGAAGCAAAAATATCCCCTATAGCCTGAACCGAACATTCTGCAGTTACGTTAACCTCTGAACAAATCACTTACCATTTTATTGAAGGATCGACTCAAACCTATAACGATTTTCATTCATACGGGCCAGCATATTTAACGTGTAATCTAGTCCAGGATTTGGTAGGTAAAAAATTCATCCGGGCCAAAATTTGATAGTCCCGTGACCTGTAGTTTGTCACGGGACAACCATAATGCAGCCTGGTCAAGCCAAAGCCAAGTAGGACAACAGAGCGGGCCTGCGAGACGAGGCGGTTTATTTTAATTCAGGCCCGTATTCAAAGACATTTTCCTTACCTAAACCTAACATTTTCCTTAAGGAGTCCTTAAGTAACGACTCTGTAGGTAAGGGAAATGTTAGGTCCCCTTAATAAGCCTTAAGGAGCCCTTAAGGAAAGTTTTAGGTTTACTGTTTAGGTAAGGAAAATATTAGGTCTCCTTAAGGAAGCCTAAAGGGTTCCTAAGGAGCCCTTAAGGAAAATGTTAGGTTTACTGTTTAGGTAAGAAAATGTTGGTCTCCTTAAGAAGCCTAAAGGGTTCCTAGGAGCCTTAAGGAAAATGTTAGGTTTACTGTTAGGTTCCTCAAGAAAAGGAAAGGAATGTATTTGAATACGGGCTCAGTATTTCATAAAAAAAGGAAGAGACAGTAACTATGAACCAGGATAAGAACCATGATGAGGTAATCGGTGACAGTGCGACACTGACCTTCACAATCATTCTACACTTCAATTTTTTATTACTTTTTTTTTCTCTTACATATCTGACCTTATAAATACTTTAAAACGAACAAAGTTTTAAAAAAAAGTTCAATAAGCAGTGAAGTCATCGGAATGTATTAACAAATCATTTATTAAGAAACTATAAACGAAACTTAATTCTATAGAAGTATGACTCAATGTTAGTCAATTATTAGATTATATCAACGGTTATTGATTAAACTATTTTTATTACGAATTATATAATATATCATCAATTTATATATTACATTAAATTTAGCTTAAAGAATGCATGACAAGAGATGAGAATCAGGGAGTTAATGACCGAGTAAAATTGTTGCCGCTAATAATAGATTGATAATTAAATATCTAGGTCATTTTTGTTTTGCTTCTATGCATTATATATTGTAAATATATAAGCCACAGATAATACAACCCTATATTATATCATTTGATACTACCGAGTTTTGCAAAACATGAATAGTTGACACAATATAGTATCAAATGATATATGTTTTGCTTGCCATGCATGATGGCGGTAAGAGAGCACCGCTCGTCTCAGGTAAGTACTTCACATTACTCATCTGGTCAGAGTGAGTTCAGGCTCTGTCGGCGTCCTGATGAGTTAGACGTAATGAAACAGAGTGGGACATGACATTATGTCGAGCCATCAATGATGACGAATGTCGAATGATGGAACAGTTCCCAGATGTAGCATTGCGTTTTGCTTGTTACATTTCCTAGGTGTCTCTCGCACAATTATATTGTGTCAACCCTATATTGCTCACTTCTCTTTTCTTCAACCTTTGGTAGACTACGGAACAACTAAATCGCTGACGCTGGACTCCCTAATACAAATATATGTCAATCAAAAAATGTGAGAGGTCGACGTAATATTTAATTTAACACGAACAATTTTTTTGTTGCTTCAAATTACCTTTAAAAATA
The DNA here is from genome assembly GCA_018340805.1 of Microvelia longipes. Classification (NCBI taxonomy): domain Eukaryota; kingdom Metazoa; phylum Arthropoda; class Insecta; order Hemiptera; family Veliidae; genus Microvelia; species Microvelia longipes. The sequence continues at coordinate 16,658,844 of JACMZG010001913.1, read as the reverse complement.
TGTATGCTTAGGTTTTTGGATAACTTGTTCATTTCCGGACCAGTAACTCTGAATTTCCGTAACTCGAAATAGTTAGCACTATTGTACATTTTTTAAACCGTAGGTAAAACAGTATTGTAGGTAGGTAAAGGAAAAGTATTGTGTCTGCTCTAAACATGCAAAACCGAGATGCACCTAAATTAACCTGGGTGGATTTTACCAAATTGTCTGTCTGTTAGTGAGAGTATGCGTGTGTCTGTTATCAGCGTAACTCTTAAGTTTATCAATGTTTTCTTACACAAATCCCAAGATGATAGAAATTTATAAGGTGATTCAATTCGATGTAAACAAACCAAACGCAGTCGGAGGTTATAACCTGACTTTTTTATGAATGGTGTGACGTCATTGCAGGAATCGACTTACATTACAGGCGATTTACATTGCAAATGATAAATAATTACCTATTGTAGACAAAATAAGCAAAAGATTTGGCCGAAAATTTCTGAGGTTATTAACTAGTATAAGATTGATTCATTTACGTAGAAATAATTCATTCTTACACAACATTTTAGAGAAATTAACACATTTTTATAATTAAGTAGTTGTATACGTTACATTTGTTTTAAAAGTAAGTTGTCAATTATCCATAAGCATTGATAGCGTTGTAGATAAGCATTCGCGTCTAATACAGGAGATCACGGGTTCAATCCTCAGGTCTAAGAATTAATTTTTATTAAAAAAATGTAGCATAATTTTAACTTTTCCTCATTAATACTGAATGTATTTAAAAGTATTTTATTAGGCATACAGGAAAGTATTGTGTCTGCACTAAACATCTGTAACCGAGATTTACCCACCCAAGTTCGCAATTTTAGCTTTTAATAGTAATAGCTTAAATTAGTAGTTTTCACAATCGTAGCTCTCAGAGCATTTATGATACAGAGTTGAAACACGGTGTAAAAATCAATCTTTAGGTTTAGTCGTGCTCCTCGGTAAGAAATGTTTTGACATTAATTACCGGCAATAATGTCGAAAACTCATAAAACGATCTATATGATCGAAAATCAGTTGGGCACATATAGAAGTATTAAAAAGAACAAAATAAACTAAAAACAAATTTCGCCTCGGCCGGGATCCGAACCGCCATCCTTCGAGCTCCCAAGCGACCGCTTTAACCACAGAGCCAAAACGCAAGGTGGCAATAATTTATACATAAACTTACAAAACAACATTCTCTAGGTTAACCATAAAAAATCAGCCATTTTATTTCAAACATGACTAAATGAAAATTGACGTGTTAAATTTTAATGAATGTATCCTAATGAATAATTTCTGAAATATTTATTTTAAAATTTTTCTTTTTTAAGTAGTATTGCTCTAATTTGTTAGTATTATAATGAAAGTTGTCTATAATGATTCCTGCAATGACGTCACCGCCGGACTATAACCTAAAATGTCAAAAAAAATTGGTTTCATTCAAAAAAACCCTCCAATTGAATCACATTATAAACTCTATCAGGTTGCACAAACCCTTCGTGTTTTATATGTCTGTCCGGCAAATAAAAATTTTAGGATTTTTTCAAGCTGATAGAATTTATAAGGTGATTCAATTGGAGGGTTTTTATGAATGAAATCAATTTTTTTGACATGTTAGGTTATAGTCCGGAATTGACGTCATAGCAGGAATAAATAGTAAATTTTCAATGTTGACCGCCTATACCGATTCCTGCAATGACGTCACACATCATTCATAAAAACGTCAGGTTATAACCTCCGAATGCGTTTGGTTTGTTTACATCGAATTGAATCACCTTATAAATTTAAAACATCTTGGTTTTTGTTATTGTTTTGTATGAATTTCTGTTCCACAAAGTGACTTTCATAAAGGACAGGCAACTTGAGATTAGACATTACCTTCTCTACAATTACAATAGTCGCTAATTGTAGCTCTAGTGGCCAAAAGTTTCTTCTTTCGACATTTCCAATCAAATCGAAAGCCCAAAATACTTGAGTAAAGTCACTTGTTAATTATCTTTCACTATAATGTAGAACAAGCAGATATTGCGTTTGTAGAGACCGTTTTGTGATTAAAATAATCTTAACTCGCGAGCAAAGTGTTGTTTTTGTCATTTAATCTCCTTTTACAAAAACTCGCTTATTAATAGTTTCTTTATTTAACGACATCACAAATCTCTTTAAAATGAATTTAAAATTTAGATATCTAGACATTTTTTTTATTAACTATAATCTATAAAATATAGATACAACAAAAAAATGTTTTATGATTATTTTGCATACAAATAAATTATTTATATTATATTTATTGACCGAATATAGCACTTATATTTTATACAAATAAACTATTTGTTAAGGTTCTTAAGCTAGTATTTCTCGAACATTGAGTAAGGTTCAAATATGCAAATATTGTACGTGTACGAGCTTCCACGAAACAAGATATAACTAGAGGAAAAAATATTCAGCCAAATATGATTCTTATAAGTTATCATATGACCAAACACATCATTTTTTCAAAAAAAGCTACTCTTGTTTTATTAATAAGTTTAAATATATATTTTGCAACTAAATTTATTTTGAAGGGGGTAAAAGGAGAAGGGGAAGTCTACTCACTCTATAAAGTGAGTAAACAGGAACTGTAGGGTTCTTGCGTAAATAAAATGGGACACCCTATCTTTTGTTTTTATTTTCGAGGTGTGCTCACAGCTGTTTTAGTCTGTCAGAATTGCTAAATTTTATTAATTTTTAAGAAATAATAACAAAAACATTAAATCATTTCTGAACAATTTCACAAAAAATTAACAGATTGACAGAAAAAAGGTGTGCTCACAGCTGTTTTAGTCTGTCAGAATTGCTAAATTATATTCATTTTATAAGAAATAATAACAAAAACATTAAATCATTTCTGAACAATTTCACAAAAAATTAACAGATTGACAGAAAAAAGGTGTGCTCACAGCTGTTTTAGTCTGTCCCAATTGCTCAATTTTATTCATTTTTAAGAAATAATAACACAAACATTGAACATTAAATAATTTCTGAACAATTTCACAAAAATACAACAGATTGACATAAAAAAGGTGTGCTCACAGCTGTTTTGTTTGGTCCCATGTTTTTTTAAGAGTGAGTAGACTTCCTTTTCTCCTTCTAATTCCCCCCCCCCTTTAAAATGTTTCTCTAACGTTTACAGAAATAGGATTAGAACTTCATAATTAAAAAAACAATTTCTTACTAAATTAGAATATGAATTAAATACTAAAATTAATTGATTAACAAATAATTAATTTAAAAGTTGAGAACGTAAGGGGAAAAACATAACCTCCTGACGCAAATACTAAAATATATTTTGCCCTCTTCCATCCGGGCATTATCAAAACTTAACAAATGAAACTGAAAAACAAGCCTATCAAAATGTCAACTCTACGCCATACCAACTGAATAAAAGTGAAAAAAATTAATAACTCAAAGAAAAAAAAAATGGGTACGGGGGTACCACGGAACTTAAACTGCGTAGGCTTCCGCGGTCATGAAGAAACACGATCTACAAAACTGAACAGTTCAGTTTTGTAGAGCATTGTGTTTCTATCCATGATGTTACATCCCTGAAGATGCCTCCCACAGTGGAAGCGAAACGTCGGATTCTTCATCTACATTGACGCGGTCACCACCGGAAGACCTAAATCTTCACCACGGAACTTAATCTTATCACATCGTATCTGCTACGCTCGTCCTAAGAATATAAAAATCACCGATATATACTAAAACGTAACGAATCACCTATCCATAAAGGGATCCACTGGAGCTAAAAATTCTAGAATGAACTTGTACTAAGTTTAAACTCAATTTGATTATTTTTCGAAATGATACAATTTTTTTTAAAAGAAAAGTTTACAAGTCATTCGAAAAAATGAACTAATGCTGATAATGACATGAAACTCAGCACATAATTGGTCTTACATAAGACTACATGTGTGCCACCAATTAAAATATTTTTTAGCGTTTTATGAATTTTCGAAATTTTATTAGTTTTTAATTATTTTCCGGCACAACCTTACAAAAATTATTTTTTACATTATTTTCAACTTTTTAGGATAAATAACGACTACCTACGACTACGATGCAAACAGACACACTCACATACATATAAATAACGACTACGACGCAAACAGACACACTCACATACATATAAATAACAATGCAAACAGACACACTCACATACATATAAATAACAACTACGATGCAAACAGACACACTCACATACATATCGACAGAAAATATAGTACACACCACGATGATTAATTGAAAATAATTCAGGAGAAAAATTCCGATTTCGGAATTGGTTTTTAGAAAACAATACTTTTCTCATATACCTAAGGTATAAATAAGAAATTTAAAAAAAATTGTTTCATAGAAGTAACAAATATATGTTTGAATTGTTTAAATATTTTTTAATGGCTTTGAAGCCATTCAGCAATTTTTAATTTAAATTCTAAAATAAACCCAGCAAGCATTGTAATCTGAAAAGATCAATTGTTTTATTAGTTTTACAGTTTTAACAGTCCTAAACTCATACATTGTTAAGTAAAAATAAAAATATCTCATAAAAGTCCAACATACTTACAAGTCTATTCAAAGTCTTTTTTAAATAAACTTATTTATGTAAAAACTTTAATAATTGTAATTTTGAAATATTTATGTCTGACATGGGATGATAATTTAGTGCTTAATAAATTATTTTATAACTTACAAACAGTTATATTGCCAAGAAGGAAATTTTACTATACCAGCTATAAAATTTACTATACTATAAAAAAAAATTATGATACCAATTTAATGTGATTACTTATGCATAGAATAATTTAAGTACGTAAATAAAGTCTACAATGTAACGAATTCTACTTTATCATTTTCTAATTATGATCGCAACTTATCAGTATCGCACTCTTAGAATAACACCATATATAGAAAGAGCACTACTGATAACACGAAAGGCGGTTCATTGGTGGTCTTAAGTAATGCTGCCACCCTAACAATATACAATTTTCTTACAAAAAAGTTGGCAATACTTCCGGTTATTGAATTATTATGTTCTATTATTAATTAATGATTGATTATTCATAAAATACAAATATAAATATCTGTGCATAACAATATTTTGAACATTTTAAATTGTTGTTTAACGTTTTTAATTAAAATTATATTAAAGTAGTCCTCATCAACTATGTAGATTCTTGTATTCCGCTATACTTCTGCCATCTAAGACCGGTTTTATTAAATACTCAGCAGGTGTTTTAAGTTATTATATTTGTTCTTTACGATCTTTCTTCATTTATGGATATTTATGACACATATTTAAAATAGTGTTTTGTTGTTAGGGTGGTACCCCTACTTAAGACCATCAGTCAACCCGCTTTCGGGTTATCAGTAGAATTACACTGTGTTACGGTCCTATGCTCCTTCTTATTAGTATTATTCCAAGATCGCACTAAATTCGATACTGATGTTACACGGATAATACTGGTATGTAATCCGTCAAGAACCCCTTAAAGTTATTATAAAATAGAGCTACAGAAAAAATGTATTCAAAATGTCATATAAGTATATTCGTAAGGTATTTCTAGCAAGAAAAAATATTAGACGTGTTTTCCTATATAAAATGTTAATACGGATGATCCTATCAGAGATTATCATGTTAACTTTTTATTGAAAATAAAATTTTAACTTTTCATTCAGCCTATATTTTTTCATAGTTGTTGTTCGTTAAAGAAAAGTATGATGAGGGGGAGTTTAATTATATTAAGAACCACAATTATGGCACTAGATATATTGCTAACATCAATATTCCCACTTGTAGGCTCAACAAATCACATCAAAATTTTAATGGAATAAGGTGCTTTAATAAATTACCAGCTTCAATAGTTGAACTTCCACCCAAAAATTTCAAAAAAGCATTAAAACATTGTTGCTTGAGAAAGCCTACTATAATGTTAACGAATTTTTAGCAGATAATATAGTATTCCCACCTTTTGTTTAGTGTTTCTCATGTAATGTTATGCTTTTTTTTTAATCAAGTTTGTTATTCATGCTGCCTATGTTTATGCAGTCTATTTAATAATTTATAATCATTTATTTGCAAAATTTTGACAATTGAGAAACTTTGTAATAAAGTAACCTCAAGTATGTAAATAATTAAATAAATAATAAATAAATAACTTGTCGGTTTTGCGAAAATAAGCTAAGCATTAAAATAAAATGACATGATATCCGTAAGTAAGTTATGTAGTGATGTTTTGAGGTTTGGTGTTCTAAACCCTAATTTATATTTCTGGGTCTCCTGAATCTATTAAAACCAGTTTATACTGAATCGATCAAATCCTTGAGCCGAAAACAACCGCAACAAAAACTCTTTTGAATTTTCATTATATAGATGAAATTAAAGTGTCGTATTTTATGTTTTTCGGGGTTAATCAAATTGTAAAGGTCCTAACATAAAATACATTAAAGTGGCCCAATGAGTTTGTGTCTTTGTGTGTATTATTGTTTATTGAGTGTATTTGTGTTATGTATTTATGTACGAAATTTTTGTTCATAGACGATTTTATGGGACACGATAACTCTCGAATGCTTTCACGGATCGAAATGAAACTAGGTACATAACTCAACCTTGTTAATGTCCCGCAACTCTATTGTTTATGAATTATGTGTGACATCATAAACCCAAAATAATGACCCACTAAACATTTTAAAAAATTGCAAATCTTCAGTAAGTGTTGAGGTTGGGCTAAGATTGTTTACACATGTACTAGTGTGTATGGTTATCCAAAATACGATGTTACATTTTATTATTTGTTTTAGTTCCGGTGGTATTAATACAATTAATAGACATTTAACACAATGTAAACAAGTCACGTTTCTTATTACCGCTTTTGAAAATCCGAAGACAAATATAGTATATATAATATATATATATATATATATAATATATATTATATATATATATTATATATATTATATATATATTATATCTATCTATATACTTATTAGAAAATCCACTTATATCGTGACAATGTGCGACTTATATTAACTAATAATATGACGAACTGGAGAAGGATCCACCAAGCAGCCCTTGGCGTCGACACCGCGTAGCGGCTAAGACGCAGAAGCACCCTGTTTATATTACCCTCGGGGGAACAATACAAAACTTTAGAAATCTCACCTTTTCATATTTCATAATCGTTTTCGAAAAATCAAACCAATTGTGCGCAAAGCAACTAACTTGAACCAAACGCATTGCTTCAAGAGAAATGCAATACATGTTGAGCCTATTAAAACTTTTGACCAGACTCAATTTTCCAAAAATTTATCAAATTTGACCGAAGCGTAAAACTCATACCCATTGATTTATAATGAAGATGACAAGACATTTCCTAAAGTACCACAATATTTTACTAAAATTAAAATTCGTAAGGAAAAGAACAATGTCCCAATCATAATTTCAGCGAATTTTTAATATTTTTGCTAAAGCAACAAAACCAGACGAAACACCAAAAAAGCAATTTAACGAAAAATTGTTATCTTTGAAAATACGCTAAAAATTCTTTATATTAGAACTAGTAAATCTTCAAGTAGCCTTTTGACCTTAATGTTCCACATCACTGATCATTAGACACGTGTTTTATGATCATAAAGTGGCTACACTGACTCCTGCAATGAAATCGTGGCAAATAATAACATAATGATCACGAATGCCGTCATTTATCACGCTGAAATACACGATTTTTATAAACGCACAGCAAAGATAAGTTTAATTTATTTTTACGTCAAGTAGCGTTTTGAAGTACAAAAGATTATTAATGTAATTATCGACAGTTTTGACAAGACTGTGTTAACCCTGATTTGCGCAGGCTGGCCGCAATTATAATCTTATAAGAAGGCGATAATGGGGGCCTTCAAATCTGAAATTTGGCATATAATAATGCACAACAACAAGTAATACACAATAGACTTCTTTTGAACAGAAACAAAGGTCATCCAGGTCCTATCATCGGGTCATATTACGCCAAAAGGTGTAACGTTGCCAACGTCCAAAATTGTAAGGTGTAACGTCCAAAATTGTAACGTTGCCCGTATCGTAAAAAAGTGCAAAAAGTACAGGCAAAGCCCATGTAGTAAATTTGTGAAAAAAATCTTGTGGGAAAAAAACTGTACTTAAAAGGCAAATAAAGAATTCGTATACTTATATATACTTTTTTTATCAAGTCATAATTTTTAATTAGTAACATCCCTCACACGTTTTTCAATGATTTGCTCACGTACATAAAAACCAACATTTGATAATTAATTTTTATTAGATTAGAAATAATAATTTTATTATTTTTTTGTAATTTTAAAGATTATTCGAAAATGTTGCCGACTCTGCAAACTGGATAAATGACGTCACAACAACCAGGTTTCTTATAAGGTTTGTGTTTTCCCGGATTTTTGTACCAAGTTTCATAAAACAAAAAATATCCGTAAGAAAGATAGCGTGTTAACGAAATCTATTAAAAATGCATACACGCATAATATATATATATATATATATATATAATATATATATATATATATATATATATATATATATATAAACTATATATACAGAATTTAAGATAGGAAACACTAAGAAAATACTTACATAAAATTTGTAACGTTTTGAACTATGTTCTTCGTCTGACAGAGAGGGACACACACACACACACACACATATATATATATATATATATATATATATATATATATATATATATATATATATATATATATTTAATGCATCCGTTTACAAAATTGAACTAATGCTGATAATGAGATGAAAAACACCTGAAACGAATAATTCTGGCGATATCCCTGTTTTGGATTTTTTACTACGGTATAAATGAGGAAAAGTAAAAATTAAATACCTAAAGAGTTATACAGTTCATCAAAGTTTATAAATTCAAAAGGAAATATTTTCAAGATAACGACACATATTAGGATGAAATTTAGTGGATCAATTCATCAATTAGAGTAGAATTGCGTTAAATTTCAATTTCATTGATAAAAGTTTTAATTTACGTTTTGTTTTTACTTTTTAGTGGGTTTTTAAGGTAAACGCAATACTTTTACTAAATACCTACAATGATAGGTGAGAAAAGTAAAAAATAAACCTTACAAGGATTCATAACTATGTAGTCTAGATTTTTAAACTCGTACAAGAGTTCAAGAGGTCACCCTTTGTAATTATCCATTATGTACAGTAATTAAAATTTCCAAAAAAAAAAATATTAAATTAACTTAATGATTATGAAGAAACAAAAAAACGATTAATAATTATTATGAAATAGATTTAATTCCGTACCTCCGGCGTTAATATTGTTATTAATTTTACTGTATATTGCATTGACCACTGACCTCTTTGGGGTCAAGATATTAAATCATCATGTAGTAAATTGCTAACGTCTGATTAATTACTGAAGTTTGAATAGATGTTGTTAGTGAAAACCGATGATAATAAGTCCATTTGATTTGATTTAAAAAGCCGGTTTATGAAAGTTTATTCTTCGCAGATGATTAATAACTTGTTTATATAAATATTTTAAATGTAATTTATTCTTGATTACTGTCGTAAAGTAAGCATTTTACGTCTGAGAAATTGTCAGTATATTATGATTTTATTGTTAAGGCAATAATTAATATACTTAACAGCTTGCAGCCGTTAAGCATATCTTATAGTCGTTTTAGATTGTTTTAAAACTTTTTTAAATCCGCAGTTAACGCACTTTACTCAAAAAAGTCAGTAAAGTGCAATTTTATTTCCAAGTCTGTAAAAGTACTACTTTTACTTCAAAGGCAGTAAAAGTAGTTTGCAGACATTAATTATTGTCCGACATATTAAGTTTCACCTAAAATCTAAGAAGATAAAGAAGAATCAAAATTGTAACTTGTTCGATGTATTCAAATCAAGGATCTTGAATAAAGGGGATGACGCATTAAGGTACATTTATGACCCCATGGAAGTTGTATGAGATAGAGAAATAGGAGCCAATTTACCTTCTCCTAAGTTATAATGAAAAAGGCGCCAAAAGCAGGATATGTAACAAGGTTGTCGAGTTTGCTTCTAAACTTTCTTCTGTGCTTCTCGTGATTGTTATATTTGTGGTGCTTGTTAAGTCATTTGTGCTTATTGAATTTTAAATTTTGGACTATACTTTGCCACTTCAGTGAGTGATAATTTAAGCGTGGTTTGTTATAACCTTTTCAAGTAATAAACAATGGGAAACCATTGAGAGGTAAGTTTGCCTCTAAAAATTAATACCTGCGCTGTTATAAGATTGTACGCATGCGCAGTTTGTACCAAGCATGAGCAGTTGGTTTTTGACGTGTGTCTCGTGTCGAATTCTCTCTATTTTTTGGTTTTCGATGGGGTCACTTTTTTGTATGGCAAATCGACTTAGTGCGTCATCCCCTTTATTCAAAATCCTTGATTTAAACATAATTAAGTGAGGATGAGCCATATAAAGTTTTGGACATTTTAAACTGAAACAACCAACCAACCAACCGTTTATTAAATATTATAATACTTCTTAATTCATTTTTCTTGTAGGGCGTCCTTTCATTTGATTTGTATAATTAAGAATTAGTATAGATAGTAATTTTTGAATTTGTCAAAAATGACACAGCAATACAGTGTTTATATTACTATGTAAATAATCACCAAGATCTTAGAAATTTATAAGGTGATTAAATTCGATGAAACCAGACTTTTTTTATGAATGATGTGTGACGTCATTGCAGGAATCGGTATAGGCGGTCAACATTGAAAATTTACTATTTACTCCTGCTTTGACGTCAATTCCGGACTATTACCTAGCATGTCAAAAAAATTGATTTCATTCATAAAAACCCTCCAATTGAATCATTTTATAAATTTTATCAGCCTTAATAATCACTGCCTCAGTATCGTCATCAATAAACAAATTTTCGTATCACTAAAATGTCATTATACTGCCTATTTAAAAAACAAAATCACATAAGTTTTATTAATTCATTAACACACTAATACTACAAATAATAATACTGATTTATATATAAATTAATTATTAACTATTTTTCAACATATAGAAAACTAGCAGTTAACGTTAAAGTCACAATTCTATCTATAAACTTAATTTTTCAAGTTGAGAACTAATCCAGTAGTAGAGTCCTACTATGTACAGTACTAGTCCAAAGAGCCCATTGCAAATTTCATGACCATTGAGCCCCAAAGGTTTAAGTCGCGAGATTAATTTATTTTGGCTCCCTGATAAAAAATTATGTAGTTTGCCGTTTTAGATCGAAGAATTTTGGTCCCTGGGCTACTTCAAAGTCCGAAAAATGGTCCCGAAATCAGTTTATGCCCATTAGGGCTGTTCCTTTTGGGTCAATCCATTTCAAGTGATCCAGAGATGTTGCTCGAAAAAAATTAAAATTAATATTTTTTTTTTCGGTGTTAGTCCTGCCCATAGGTAATCCAAAACGCCTAGAATTAATTTTTTCTAAAGCCTCCTTCATTTTCAAAAATCACTTTTTAGTTCCCGAGACACCCAAATTTTGAGTTTTTTGCCAATTTTTGAGGCTTAATATTTCGGCTTTGGCTTAACCTAGCTTAATGAAACAGGTCACGTTAGAAAGTGTCCTATTTGGGCTTTATATAGGAACCAATATTTTTTGTTCTACTGCTGCTAATCTACTCGTGAGTTTGCGTAATAAATTTGACCACAAAGACTGAAAATACACTTTTTCATTATTTTTTTTAACAAGGATGATAATGTTGAAAAAAATTGAAATAATTTTTTGGTTACTAAGATGACCATAAGGAACAAGAAAAAAAATAATTTAATGTTCCAAATTTTACCTTTTGGGGTCAATGAATTATTGAAAGTTAAGGTTTTCATGATTTTGGCGTTTTTCAGGGCGATTTATCGTCCAATGGGACTGGGGCGATTTTTTTCAAATTGGACTTAAAATGACCTCTATACATTGCAGTTTTACGCCCAATATGTAATATATTGTTTATTTTGGATTTAAGGTACTTTACAGCGTTTTTAAAATCAGCAGTTTTTGAGTTTAACGATTTCACAAAAATATATTGATTTCTATTGAAAATAGGGTTTATCCAGGGGTTTCTTTGCTAATAAAACATAGTTAAAGGTATATATTAATTTTTTATGGAAATAAATTCAACATCACCACCCAAAGTGACCAAAAAGTAAAAAAACGCTGTTCGATTACCATAAAACCTAAAATATGACCAATAAACCACATATTTCAAGTGTGGAGTTTTTTTTGTATGTTTTTTGGGCCTGTGAGTTGAAAAAGAGTGGTCCGGAGTCGATATGAGCTTTTAAAGCCAGAGTACGTGGGTTCGAATCCTGGTGGGGACGATAAATTTGTATTGTTTTTTTACATTATGTAAGTTCATAACTAAAAATAATTTCGAACCCAGGTACTCTGGCTTTGAGTGTCGTATCGACTCCGGACCACTCACTTTCAACTCGCAGGCCCAAAAAACATCAAAAATGACTCCCCATTAGAAATATGTGGTGTACGGGTCATATTTTAGGTTTTATGGTAATCGAACAGCGTTTTTTACTTTTTGGTCACTTTGGGTGGTGATGATTAAATTTTTTCCATAAAAAATAATATATACCTTTAACTATGTTTTATTAGCAAAGAAACCCCTGGATAAACCCTATTTTCAATAGAATCAGTATATTTTGTGAAATCGTTAAACTCAAAAACTGCTGATTTTAAAAACGCTGTAAAGTACCTTAAATCCAAAATAAACAATATATTACATATTGGGCGTAAAACTGCAATGTATAGAGTCATTTTAAGTCCAATTGAAAAAATCGCCCCAGTCCCATTGGGACGATATAATCGCCCTGAAAAACGCCAAAAATCATAAAAACCTTAACTTTCAATAATTCATTGACCCCAAAAGGTAAAATTTGGAACATTAATTATTTTTTTCTTGTTCCTTATGGTCATCTTAGTAACCAAAAAATTATTCAATTTTTTTCAACATTATCATCCTTTGTTAAAAAAAATATGAAAAAGTGTAATTCAGTTCTTTGTGGTCAAATTTATACGCAAACTCACGAGTAGATTAGCAGCAGTAAACAAAAAAATATTGGTTCCTATTAAAGCCCAAAAGGACACTTTCAACGTGACCTGTTTCATTAGCTAGGTAAGCCAAAGCCGAAATATTAAGCCTCAAAAATTGGCGAAAAAACTCAAAATTGGGTGTCTCGGAACTAAAAAGTGATTTTTGAAAATGAAGGAAGCTGTAGAAAAATTAATACTAGGCGTTTGGACTACTATGGTAGGACTAACACCGAAAAAAAAAATATTAATTTTAATTTTTTCGAGCAACATCTCTGGATCACTGAAATGGATTGACCCTTTTGGTTCTATAAAAAAATATTTAAGTTCACTAAATTTCATTGTTTTAACCATCAAAATTGGTTAAATAGAACCAAAGATATAACTGTTCAAAAATATTTCCGAAAATACAACAAATATCTCTAATTTACACCCCCAACACGCACACAAACCTTAAAATAGCATGTTTTCCATATAATCATGTTTAAGATATAATATAGGCAGCTTTAAAATCAGACATATTCAATTTAACCATAAGTATTAGTCAAATGATTATTTTTATTTATTTATTTATTTTTTTTATTTAATTTATTTTATTTTTTTTTATTTTATTATTTTACTTAGTCGTGAAAAAATAGTTCTAGAAATCTACTATTATTGTCTTACTTTACTTGACATTGAAAAAAAAATGCATCAATAGAATTACAAGTAGAGTTATCTGTTAATACACATAAAAGCAATAAAGAAAATTAATTAATACAACATTATTGAAGTAATTTATCTATTACAAGATTAAAGTAGCTAAATTAAAAAAAAAAATGCTTAAAATGCAGTTTTTTATACCTTGTACCTCAAATAATATAGATCAAGGATGCAGACAGAAAAAAGTAAATTAAGATTTAACAAAACCTGATTTAAATACACGATTAGCTAACTTAACACGACTTAATGAGAGTTAAGAACAATAAGTTAAGTACTTGGATTATTAAAATGTAAAGTGCATGTAAGTTTATACGCATTAAACGTGAAAAAAATCATACAAAAAAGGATAAATGAATATGGAAGTACAATAAAAGATTGAGAAATATGTATTAACTATATTTTTGATAAAGGACAAAAAACAGTAATTCTTGAAGAAAATACTAAGTGAAGTTGTGAATCTTTACATCGCTGCAGTACTCCCGCACCAGGATCTGGAGTACATACAATAGAATAGAGTAAGTAGGAGAGTCTGTCTGTAAAAACATTTTGAGGCTTTCCCATAAACATTAAGACTGAACACTTTTGTCATATCAGTGTATAACCTCGTAGGGAGGACCACGAACAACATTGCGAACCGATTTTCAGTTCTGCTTGGGTTGCTGCAGCGCAAAGCGCAAGCTTTATAGCGGAGAGGTAGCCTTGTTTTTATTATGTATTATATATTATGTATGTCATATAAATGTTGTAAAATCAATTATTATTTAATAAAGGCATTAAAAAAAATTCGCCAGCTTTCGTTATAACAGGTCTCTCATTATTTCTTAAGGGTCATAAGAAATACAAAAAGAATAGAAATACAAATTCGAAGGATAGGAATTATGGTCCATTCAAGATTGTATGACTGCTATGGAAACATCTGTCCGTAGCCTAAAGGGGTGTTCCCCCACACGGATTCAACTAGAGATGCCGTTGCATCATCTGATGGATTATAGAAGTCCCATGAAAACTGTTAGGTAAATTTTAAGCCAACACTCAGTAGTTAGATTTTATAGAGCAGCTATTGAACATATGCCAAAGCTCGGAAAATCCGTTTGCTTAAAACGAAGTTAAATGTCTATTTATTTTATACTTTAAAATTCATATAAAAAGTATGATTGAGAATGGCAAGAAGTAGATCTTGACTATTGTGCTCCCATCAATTCTGCAAACTTGATGATCAGAGAAGATTCAAACTAGACAGATGTTTTGGTCAGTCGTAATTTGAGTAGGAGCGCTGAATCGACAAATCCGATTGAAATAAAAAGCTCGGCTAACGCATACCAATTGTTATTCACCAGGAATTTCCTTCGGCCATTTAGTGAACGTAACAATGATAGTGAGATGATACCAGGGAGTATTTATATATGATTCTTAATAGTACCAAAAACATTGTGATAAGGGAAAGGGCCAAAAATGTCTATATAGATCTGTGGAGATAAGGGAAACCAGCTAATTTACTTTTGGTACACCTTTTTGAACTGTGCAAAGCTGGACGTTTCTGAGTTTAATAAATATTGTAAGTCTTTATCCCAGGATGGAGCTTTACCAACTATGATGTCCTCTTAATCAACTACGAAAGGAAAAGAAATACTTTCTATTCTGGAACAATAATCGGGATCCTTTAATATGACCTGTGTCGGTAGGTACTGACCCTAAAACGAAGGCTTACCTAGGTTAGTCAGAAACAATATCCGTAGCATTCAGTAAAGCTTCCACAAGATAAAAACCAAAGCGCTGGGTTTTCCTTGTAGAAAACAATTTTAAGATGAAAACTATCCGGCAAGGCCGAGATTAAAAGATGAGGTTGGACATTGTTTGCTGTAGATATTGCGCACATATTGCGCACGTAATTTACGTACTGCAGTCGAAGTTCATGTTTTATTCATTGGTGGTATTTCTACGTCGGGGTCCCAATGCGCACGTTCATGGTTTGAGAAATAGATATTAACTATATGTTTGACAAATGACAAAGAAGAATAATTCTTAAACACCATATAAAGCGAACTTGTCAATCTTGAAATCCCAACAGGATATTAAGGATAACTTAAGGACACAATATAATTGTGCCAGAGACACCTATATCTCTAGCATGTCTCTATTAGAATGTAAAAAGCAAAATGCTATGCTACATCTAGGAACAATTCCATCATGCAAATGTTCATGTTTTGCAAAACATGGTAGTATCAAATGACTGTTTTCACTAGTTTCGGCTCTTCCCTTTAACCCGCCTTTATTAATCAGATCTGATTAATGTCGCTTTATTAATAAAGTACCATCCGTTATGGCGTGCCTAGATAACAGTCAACCAAAGCATAAACTGTAGACTGAAACCAAGAGATGAGACATAATACACAAAACCCAAGAATTATGGTTTCACTGAAACCATAATATTAATGGTCCAACTCCATCATTAATAATCCAATGACAAAAATATCGTTCATTACCGTGATCATCAATATGCTCATTTTATTTAATGTTCTATCTAAATTCTAACGACTTAAAAAACTAAATTGGGACACTATCTAAATCGATCTGTCTGTTCTATTTGCTTTTTTTTACAATTAATGAAGTTTAAAAAACAAAAACAACTATATCTGCCAAGATATAGTTATGTAACAAAAAAACATGTAACAAATAGATCATAAAAAAGTAAATAGCTTAACCTGTTACAATCATTTCAAAATCTGTTAAAAATAACATTTATCTTGTTTTTTAAAACGGCCATTTCATGATTGATGTCAATAAAATTCTATCGGGTTGACGTATTTAGTATTAATCATTTTGCGTGTTTTGAAAATTCATAAGTCACCCATTTAAGTCATCAGGTTTGTTATGATTTGAAAGCCACACCTCTTACTGTTAAAATTTATGGCACATTTTTTTCCTGTCAGAACTAATGACTTTCTTTAGATGTCAATAGAACAAATGAGACAATAATCAATATACTTCATTAATTTTAAATTTGATACCTCGTAATGATAAGAAAGCATTGTAGTAGTAAAGATGAGGCGCCCACTTATATTTTGATAACAGGACACGTTTCATAACCTGTCGATCCTAACGTAAGTAGTGATCAAGCTCAGTGATGTTTACATAATGGAAAAAAATGCGAATAAAATAGAGTAATACATAAACCAAGTAGGGAAACAAACGCGATTTCTGTTTGACCTGGCATGTAGTTCAAATTTGTCATCCAGGAAGTTGGCTCAAATTTTCCTATTGGCGCATCCATTTTGTTTTACCCTCGTAAATGTAAACAAACCATTTACGGCAATTGACATTATTGTTTTTAATACATTGCTTTTTACTTTTTAGTATAAAATGTTTACAATTTGTAAACATTTCTATAAAAATATATTTGTGTGAAAAAATATATTTTTTTCACACAAATATATTTTTATAGAAGCCCTATTAAAAAGTTTAAACAATTCTGTAGTAATGGGAAGAATTTATAGAATAAGTGTTTAATTAAGAAGGAACTCTGTGAAGATGATTAAACCATTCTGTTGTTATGGGCGAAATTTATAGTTAGAGTGTCGGGGTAACAAAGAACC
Organism: Microvelia longipes; assembly: GCA_018340805.1. Lineage (NCBI taxonomy): Eukaryota > Metazoa > Arthropoda > Insecta > Hemiptera > Veliidae > Microvelia > Microvelia longipes. The sequence goes on along the minus strand of JACMZG010001913.1, from coordinate 16,641,397 downwards.
ATTAAAAGAAGTTTAAACCATTCTGTCGTAATGGGCGAAATTTATAGTTAGAGTGTCTGGATAATAAGGAACCCTTTAAAGAAGTTTAAACCTTTCTGCTTTAATGGGAGAAATTTATAGTTAGATTGTCTAAGTAAAAATGGTGTTGATCCTTAAGATGACACCACTCGTCAACGATTGGCCAGGTGAGTCTCCTGCGAGTACAAATTTAAGATTAGATATTCTTGAAATACCGAGACATCGAGTGACAGATAACAATATAATTTACGCGTCCTTTGTTTGTTATAAATACCAAGCCTACGAAATAACGATAAATTGTTTTCGTACCGTTTCCTTTCGAGATATAGACACTGTTTCGGCACGTATCTGCCAATACAGTTTGCGATACTTACCTGAACAAAGTACAATAAGCCAATACCATTTCAACAATATCGTGAATAAACACGAGTTTGTCCCTTTAGATATTTTTCGTGATTCTTACGATCCTATATATCGCAAAATTTGCGATAATTGTGCATGGCCCTTATACACGTATACAACCGTTAATCATCTGTCGTGTAGATACTGTTGCGACACATTGTACAGGACCTTAAGGAACCTTAAGGAAGTGGAATTTTTTAGTATGAACGTATAGGCAACAAAGAGCCCTGAAAAGAAGTTTGACCCATTCTATCGTAACGAGGTGAAATTTATAGCAGCATGAGTATCTAGCTAACAGTAGCCCAGTAAAGAAGTTAGAACCATTTTATAGTAATGGAGTAAAATGTATAGCATGGATTTATAGGTAACAAGGAGCCATGTAAAGGATTTTAAACTATTTAATCGCAATGAGTTGGAATTTATGGTATAAATATTTAATTAACCATGAGCCCAGCAAAAAATTTAGAGCCCATAGGAAATTAATAAATAAAAAATGTGACTCACCGATGGATCCCCAATGTGGGTGTGCCAGATTGTTGAACCATCCATCATACCTCTGCTTTTCTGTAAAACTCTTCCTCAATTCTGAAATAAAATAAATTAATCAATTGCTTTTTAAACCATAAATACACTATTTACTAAGCTCTAATTCGTCATTTAGAATAATACTCGGTAACAAATAAATAAAGTTGAAAGCAGTAAAAATGTTAAGAATGTTAAATAAATGTTAAATAAGTTGAGAGCAAAACAGTAAAAATGTTTAAGATATAAACATAAAAGTTTTTCTTATAACCTGATTATAAGTGATTATTCTAATTAATTTAATTAGAAGTAGACAGAAAAGTACCTTTATCAACAGTATCTTTAAGTAACAATATCTCGCCAAAACAGTATCTTTTATTACCATTAATGATATGGATTTCTTCCCAATGGTTTCAAAGGTAAGAGAGTTTAATTTTACAAAGGAGCACGTGTTGTAGCAAGACAAAATAGTCAAGCTATAACTAAAAAATCGGGTAAGGGGTACAGTGAGTTATGCGTGACATAGACAGACATTAAGCTGAAATCGGTTCAGATGTCTAAAAACACATAAAATGGATAATTCATGTGAAATCTCGGGATAAAATTTTTTGGGTGAAACCAATACTTTACCTCTATATACCTTCTGAATTTAGATATGAAAAGGATCTGAATAATAAGTATTTAGATAGCAAGCAAAAAGGACAAAACAACCCAGCCTCCTTGCTAGATGATCTATCGTCTCTTCCAATCTTACTATAAGTAATTTTTTGACGGAACACATTCTAAACTAATTAAAAATGTGAAATAAGTATATTCAAAAACCCATGATGAAATAAAAGCTCTTGATAGGTTCATTTAAATACAATAGCCGAGTACCAGATAATCAACCTGACGAAAACAATTGAAATTGCTAAATTTATTTAAAGTTTTATCTGTAGACAATAAGTATGATTATTTTATCTAAATTGTCCATATATGAACTGAACAAATATTTAACTGCATGTCTTTAAAAGGAAACGTTGATTAATGATTTTTGTTTAATATCTGTGTTAAATTATGACCAATAAAAAAATAACTTATAAATCAGTTTTAAGGATTACGTGAATCGGACGTAGTTAATTGCTATATTTATTTAAATAATTATGCACGTACTCGACTGAAAAAACGGGTTTGTACTGGGGTACCTCGGAACTTTTCCTCCACTTCGGACTTGCATCGTCTCAGAATAATCACTAATTTTAAGGCTTCGTACAAATATTAGCAATGTATTTTACTATAATTTGTTAAATTAAATCCTAACAAAAACACATGCGTGTTAAAATAAAAGGAGCCAAGTCTAGCGTAAAAATGTTGTGTGATCATTAGATAGGCCAAGTCAAAAGTTCCTAATAATGCTTGTAAATATACGAGGTCTTGGCGGTTACTCTTTGTTGTGATTTGGCCATTACGCAGCTTGAGGTAGTGTAGTACTAAAGGTCTAGTTTAGAGTGTAGACAGTAGACATGCATTACATAAATACATTCAGCATATTCAATCAGCGCACTATGTGTGTGCTGTGCGCACTATGTCTGCGCACTTCTGTGTGTTGCGTAATGACCAAGACACAAAGAGAAACCGCTAAGACCTCGTATATTCACAAGCATTAAGGAACTTTTGACTTGGCTTATCCAATGATCTCACAACATTTTTACGCAAGACTTGGCTCCTTTATTTACAGGCATGTGTTATTGTTAGAATTTCATTCATTTTTGTAAGCTTGAAATTTATGCTTTAGAAAAATACGCCAAGAAATATTATTAAATTATTAATAAGTTTCAGTATAATACACCATTAATTTATTACTTAACAGCACCAATTTCTTTAATTAAACATTAGATAGGTAAATTGCGTAAATATTCGCTAAAACCTGTTAGAACGTCATAAAAGTGCCTAAAACGGAGAATCATCATGAATCCTTGGGGTTGGAATTTTACCGTTAACACAATACGTTTATGATATACCAACGGTATACAGAACTCTGCGTAAAACTTTGTTCCGGGGCTGCAACGGAACAAACAAAGCTAGCTGAAGCTTTGACGGAGGGTCTTGCCGAAGCTAGATCCCCCTGGTGCCATCCATTTTTCAAGTCTGTCTTCTGCGTAGATAAAGAATATTTACATTTTTGATATTGTTTATCTATGGTCTTCAGTCTTCTTATAATATTATTACGTTCTTTATTCTCGGTTTTTATAGCGGAACCAGAAAGCCGGGTTCCACCAAGGCATTTTGTGTTTCATTTTATCCGTCGTTTATTATTTTCGTTTATACTGTGTTTCTACAGGATACAGGGTCGTATTAAGTCAAAGTCTTAACCTTTTAGCATTCAAGAGGATATGGGGTACGGGATTAAATATATAAAAGCACCAGGTGAGTTTTAAAGGCTCCTAAAAGTAAGTGTGGGATTTAGAGACTCAAGAAATGAGAGCAAGCTTTAGACATTGGGGACTAATTACTAATACAGAAAGAGCTTTTATGAGTTAAGGCCACAGAGCGATCTTTAAAGCTTCAAAGTAGATGTTTGACAATATGAAGACACTAAGAATTGGTTTTATAGACTTTAAGCACTAAGTTTGGGCTTTAAAGACTTTCTGAGAGCGAGCTTTGGAAGACTGAAGACTTAGAGAGAAAGACCTTTAAAGTCTTCAGGCACATAGACCTTCATAGTAGAAGCTTATGTGCTTTTGTACTTAGTGTAAGCTTTGAAAACTTTTGGTTTTAAGCAATGACTTTAAAGATAAAGGCTCCAGCACTAAGTTTGGGCACAATTATTTAAGAGCTTTTAAGACTCAAACAATATAAGGGAAGGAGAAATTATTCAAATAAGAGCTTTTAAGACTCAAACATATAAGGAGAGGGTTTGAATTATTGAGGCACCAAATAAGAGCTTTTAGACCTTCAAATATAAGGAGAGGGTTTGAAATTATTGAGGCACCCAAATAAGAGCTTTTAAGACTCCAAACAATATAAGGAGGGTTTGAAATTATTGAGGCACCAAATAAGAGCTTTTAAGACTTCAAACAATATAAGGAGAGGGTTTGAAATTATTGAGGCACCAAATAAGAGCTTTTAAGACCTTCAAACAATATAAGGAGAGAGGTTTGAAATTATTGAGGCACAAATAAGAGAGCAATTTTAAGAGCTTTTAAGACTCAAACAATATAAGGAGAGGTTTGAAATATTGAGCACCAAATAAGAGCTTTTAAGACTTCAAACAATATAAGAGAGGGTTTAAATTATTGAGGCACCAAATAAGAGCTTTTAAGACTCAAACAATATAAGGAGAGGGGTTTGAAATTATTGAGGCACCAAATAAGAGCTTTTAAGACTTCAAACAATATAAGGAGAGGGTTTGAAATTATTGAGGCACCAAATGCTTTTAAGACTTCAAAACAATATAAGGAGAGGGTTTGAAATTATTGAGAGCTTTAAGACTTAACATATAAGAGGTTTGAAATTATTGAGGCACCAAATAAGAGCTTTTAAGACTTCAAACAATATAAGGAGAGGGTTTGAAATTATTGAGGCACCAAATAAGAGCTTTTAAGACTCCAAACAATATAAGGAGAGGGTTTGAAATTATTGAGCACCAAATAAGAGCATTTAAGACTTCAAATAATATAAAGAGGGAGTTTGAATTTATTAAGGCACAAAGTAGGTGCTTTCAAGACTCCATTATCCATTACCAACAGGCTTTGTAGACTACATTCACTAAGGTAGATATTTGAAGACTCCAAACAAAGGTTATTTTCAAGAAAATAGAAATGCGACAAATTTATAAATCAGTCCTTCTATTTTATTTAACACACAAAAACACAATTTACTCTTTCTGTTAGCGAATTTCCTTTGGAAATTCGGCTAATGGGATAGGCGTCATGGCGGAATTTGAACCTCGGACCACGACACAATCCGTTCAGAGGTCCCTAATGACGAAAAAAAAATTTTTGCGAGACTTTTATATATATATATATATATATACATATATGTATATATATACATATGTATTTCTAGACACTTTCTTGTAAACACTCTATCTTTCGAACGGATTAATATTTTTTAACCAAACTTAGTACAAAAATCAACCTTTGGGAGGACACGAACCCTATTGAAAACCAGGTTTTAGTGACGTCATTAACCCGGTTTGCTGAGTCAGCGAAATTTTCAAAAAATCGGCAAATTCGGGTTAATATTTTTTGCGCGAAAAAGGTCAATAGTTATGTTTTTGAGACGCTGAATCGAATGAAAGTCGATACGACACTCTAAGTGACCTAAAATCGACCATTGTAAATTACCAAAAACCAAAATTTAGGTCGATAAAAAATAAATTTCGAGTAGGGTGTCGTTTTCTATGTAATTTTGGGCGCTGAATCGAATGAAACCGGTCCGAAGTCGATACGACCACTCTAAGCGACCAAAAAGTCGAAAAAACACAAAAATAATAGAAAACCAAAATTACGGTCGTTGAAAATTAAATTTCGAGTAGGGTGTCGTTTTCAATGTTTTTTGGGCCTCTAAATTGAATGCCAGTGGTGCGGAGTCAATACGACTACTCAAACCCAGAGTACCTGGGTTCACATCCTGAAAGGGTCGATAATTTTTTATCGATTTTTTTTACTTAATAAAAGTTTACAACTAGAAAATAATACTGGCGCGGAGATCCGCATGTCGGGCGAATTTCCTTTGGATGCGAGCACTCAATCCCAGAGTACCTGGGTTCAAATCCTAGTAGGGACAATAATTTTTTACCGTTTTTTTTACCTAATATAAGTTTACAACTAGAAAATAATTCTGGCGCGGTGGTCCGCATGTCGGGCGAATTTCCTTTGGATGCGTGTTTCCGTGCCTTTTACATTATATAAGTTTACAACTACTAAATAAATAGTTCCGCCGCGGTGGTCCGCTGTCGGGCGAATTTCATTTAGAATGCGTGTTTCCGTGCTAAACAACCCATTTCTTGCTTATGTAAGAACCATGCCCATTGCGTGGTTCCGGTTCATGCTGTCAAGCACTGCTCGTAACTCATTTTGTCTGTATTTTCCAAAGGAAATGCGCTAAAACCTTTAAAGATAACTGATTAAGCTTAAAGATAAGTAACTAAGCTTTAAACTAGTGCAAATAATAGTGCGTACTTTTAATTTTAGCGGCATAGTTTTGTACAACCAACTAGATAATTATGCGCATTTCCTTTGGAAAATACAGACAAAATGAGTTACGAGCAGTGCTTGACAGCATGAACCGGAACCACGCAATGGGCATGGTTCTTACATAAGCAAGAAATGGGTTGTTTAGCACGGAAACACGCATTCTAAATGAAATTCGCCCGACAGCGGACCACCGCGGCGGAATTATTTTCTAGTTGTAAACTTATATTAGGTAAAAAAAAGGTAAAATTATTGTCCCTACTAGGATTTGAACCCAGGTACTCGGGATTGAGTGCTCGCATCCAAAGAAATTCGCCCGACATGCGGATCTCCGCGCCAGTATTTTTTATTGTAACTGTAGACCATTGCAAAAAAAATATTATTATCAATTAATTAATCACCAGACCAGTTTCAAGGTAAGTTAAGCTTATGTTAAAATCTAAAATAATATCATTAATCATTTGTTTTAAATATTACAGAATTTGTAACATTTAAAACTAACACGGTCGTGATAATCATCATACACGTTTAAGCCATGAAATTAACACTTTCATTAACTAAAGTAAGTATGACTGGAGTCATATAAATATGAACAATTTAGATGGATAAGTATGTATGATTCCCTTTGCACGACAAGAAAAATAATTTAAAAATAGTATAACGCGGATGCAAGGTACCTCGGACATTTTCTTCATAGCTCGCTTAGGATTTGATTCGCTCGTCCTTAAAATATCATTCAGGCCAAAACCTTAAGGACGAACTTAGGGTTTAGAAAGTTCGCTACTCTATACCTCAGTTTAGAAAAGTAGCCCAACGTTTAGAGCGTAGTAACAATGTAGATTTTCAAATTTCTTAGGTATGTTTTCTATACATTACATCTATATACATTAGTTTTCTATATATATTAGTTTCTCAACAAGAGGCCTGTCGGATGCTTCAAGACCAATTTGAATATATCAAGGCATAATTATTATATATATATATATTATATATATATATATATATATATATATATATATATATATATATATATATATTTATATGGAATAGACAATTTACTATCTCAACTCATGATCGGATAAAGATAGGCAGAGAACTAAGGAAATGTTTTTAATTAAACTGGATCCTAATTCTATGAATTTTCGTAGTGATATAAATAATTTTAGTTCCGTCTATTCTGGTATTATTCATAGGTGCAAAACTTTCCTATGGGTCCGCCAAGAGTTGCTATTATAGAGACGTGCGGTTATAGCGCAGTGTTGACATTAGACTGCAGCTTTCTGCTTATATTTTATTTTGTTTAATTTGATGTATTTATTTCTTATTAACTGGTTTTAAAATAATTAAAAACGAAGAGATTTAATTGGAGGGATTTTGAGAATTTTCGACAGATTCTTCTTGGGTTCAGGTTAGGTGGGAAAAAAGTCCCGAGTACTTAATATTAAACTATATATATTAATATATATTATATTATTATATATATAACTTATATATTTATATTAATATATATGACACAATATAATTGTGCGAGGCAACCGTAGGGAAATGTAACAAGCAAATGCCAATGCTAATCTGGGAACTGTCGCTATCATTCACATTTGTCATCATTGATGGCTCGACATTAATGTATGTCCCACTCTGTTTTCGTTACGTTCATAACTCTTCAGGGCGCCGACAGAGCCTGAACTCCACCTACTGACCATTCAATAATTCCGAAGAATATTTAATGTGAAGTACTTACCAGAGGACGAGCGGTGGCTCTCTTACCGCTCATGCATGGCAGAGCAAAATATATTGTGATACTACCGAGTTTTGCAAACATGAATATTGACAAATATAATTGATGCGAGCAGGCACTAGGAAATTAAACAAGCTTTCAGGCTCTTGTCGGCGCCCTGATGAGTTTAGACGTAACTTAAACAGAGTGGGACATGACATTATGTCGAGCCATCAATGATGACAAATGTCGAAATGATGGAAATTCCAATTGTAGCAATTGATTTTGCTTGTTACATTTCCTTCAGATGTCTTCGCACAATCTAGTTATTGTGTCAACTTATTTCATTGTTTTTGCAAAACTCGTAGTTATCAAATGATATAGTATAATATATATATATATATATATATATTATTTATATATATTAATAATATAACACACACCACATATATACTTATATATTTTCTTCCCTCTCCCTCCACCTCCATGACCCTAATCTCAAAAGCTCATTGTTCCTTCGGAAATTCGCTGAAATAATTGAAATACTAACAAAACACATACTAGTAAAAAGTGTTTTGTAATTTGTTTTTACAAAGAAATTGGATAGGAAATACAAAAATATTATCTTTGCTAATATTAACATAAAAATACATGTTTCTTGCGTCTAAACTACAGTATTGGACATTTTAACGCTTAAGCAGGTTAAGTAGTCCTTGGCTACAAGCTCTACTTTATTATTCAATAAAAAAAAAAATTAAAATAAGACGATTAATCATGAAAATTAAACCAGTAAAAAGCAAAATATAAGAGTAAACTTGATTATTTTTCAAAAGAATTGGCAATATTTTAAATTCAATAGTTAATCGTAACTTCAATAGAGATTTCTATTAGGGTAAAAAGTTTGAAAAACTCAATATTCTTTATATGGACATGCCTGATGTTGCAGATAGTGCGTTTGCTTCCCGAGAAAATCAATCTATTTTGCGGAATTTTCAAATATCAACGTTTTCTGAATTGTACTATTCATTTTTCAGCTAAGAACAGGGATGATTTTCCTAAAATTTACATCAGATGTACCAATTCAAAAATAAATAAAATTAGGCACGGGATAACTCGGAACTTTTCCTAACCACATCAAATTAGATACCACACTCTTTTGACTCGCTCACAGAACATAAAAAATGACCAAATTTATACTGCATCACGACTCCGGATTCGCTTCTCTCGTCTTCAGAGATTAAATATATTAGTTCAAATCCCAGCGGACACATATCCAGGCACTGACCTCGCTCGGCGTTACTTAACTTTTAGTACCCAACAAAAACCATATATAAACTTTCTAAATAAAAAAGAAACATAGTATACTAATTTAACCAATTAAGTGATACACTTGTACCAAATTTTAATTCAATTTGATTATTTTTCAATTTTTAATATTTTATAAAAAAAAACGTACAATTCGTTCAATAAAAATTGAACTAATGCTGAAATAAGATGAAACTTGGCACATTTGTAGGTCTTATATATGACTACATGCGAGCTAAATTTAAAATTTATCAAAACTTTTTTTCGTGTTTTATACAATTTCGAAATTATTGATAAGTCATTATTGCCGATTAATGACATTATAAAAAAAAAATATTTTCCGTATATATAGCACAATTAAATCTACAAATTGATGTTTGTACCAAATTTTAACCCTCTAGGATAAATACACTAGAGGCTACGAAGAAAACAGACACTTATACAGACAGACAACTTTTTGAAAACCACTTTGAATGTCTTAAAAACACCTGAAACTGATAATTAAGGTGACATCCTGGTTTTTGATTATTTTGCAAAGACAATACTTTTCCTATATATCTATACGGTATACACGAGGAAAAGTAAAAAATATACATCATTATAGTCAAAATATTAAAAAATCATCTCTCTCTCTCTTCTCTCTGAACGCTTCTGCAGAACTATTTCCCTAAATAAAAGTATAGTGATTCAAAACTCATTTCTTTTTGATTCGAACTCATTGCTTTTGATTGAAACTCATTGCTTTTTCGAAACTCATTGCTTTTGATTCGAAACTCATTGCTTTTGATTCGAAATTATTGCTTTTGATTCGAACTCATTTGATTCGAAAATTGCTTTTGATTCACATTGCTTTTGATTGCTTTTGAAACTTATCCCATTTGAATCGAATCCATTCCTTTTGATTCGAAACTCATTCCTTTTGATTCGTAACTCATTCCTTCTGATTCGTAACTCATTCCTTCTAATTCGAAACTCATTCATTTTGATTCGTAACTCATTCCTTCTGATTCGAAACTCATTCATTTTTATCGAACTCAATTCCTTCTGATCGAACTCATCCTTCGATTCGGAACTCATTCTTTTTGATTTCAAACTCATTCTTCTGATTCAAATCATTCCTTTGATTCGAAACTTCATTCCTTTCTGATTCGAAACTCATTCCTTTTGAATCAAAACTTATTTCTTTTGAATCAAAACTCATTCTTTTGATTCGAAAACTCGATTCATCTTGATTCGAAATCTTCCTTCTATTCGAACTATTCCTTTGAATCAAACTCTATTTCTTTTGAATCAAAACTATTTCTTTTTTGATTCAAAACTCATTCCTTCTGATTCGAAACTCATTCCTTTTGATTCGAAACTCATTCCTTCTGATTCGAAACTCATTCCTTTTGAATCAAAACTTATTCCTTTTGAATCAAAACTCATTCTTTTTGATTCGAAACTCATTCCTTCTGATTCGAAACTCATGAATCCTATTTTTTGAATCAAAACTATTCTTTTTTATTCGAAATCATTCTTCTGATTCAAACATTCCTTCTGATTCGAAATCATTTATTTTTATTCAAAACTCATTCATTTTTGAAAAACTCATTCCTTTTTTGTAAAAATCTATTTCTAATCATACTTCTACATCCTTAAAAACGCAGAAGCGTTGAAACATTGACTCATAATGATTATTTTTTCAAATAATGATTAATGATTTTACTTTTAAATTGAAATAAAGACTAGTTTTTAATATATTATTCGAGATTTTGTTTATTATGCTGAAATGTTGGGCCGATCAATTATTTAAAAGATTCACGTTTCGTACGGCAATGAGAACTCCAATTGTTTTAGTCAAGGATTAAATTTAATATAAGTAGGTTAATAAGATCCTTTTTATTAACTTTTTAAATTGTTTCAGAAAATTTGAATAACATTACTAACGTTAAAGCGAATTTTCATCATGAAATTGACGACAGGTTGTTTTTTAAGTAAAGATAGTTTTGCTAGAAAGGAAAAGAACATCTTGACACAGAGAGCAAGCAAAAATTTTATTTTCTATTCTAATGGGTGTTCATTACTTAGTCGACTTACGGGTGCAAAAGTAGTCATTACTGAACTGTTTTTAAGCTGCAAAAATGTCATTACAACTTGCGCAAATAGTTTAAAACGTCGGGAAATTTTGCTTGGTAATACTCTGCTCCATAGGGAGTTATGTTACTTAAATATAATCGGATAACAAAGTTAAACAACCTAGGAAGGCATAGGAACATATTATTACTAGACTTTTTGACTGTCTATCGTTTAGTTTTAAAAATCTTGACAGGTCAGTTTAGCCACGAGTGATATACAGAAAAAAAAATCCTTCAAGAAGGGAGCGGAAAAAACTATGTAAACAAACAGGTTATTTTACCCGTTATTTTCTTGGCGATGATTTTTTACATTTCTTGTGTGTAGTTTTATTTTAAGATATCATTTTAAGATTAATTTGAAATTAGTTTTCAAAACGATGTAATCAAAAGAAGAACCACAAACAAAGTGAACGATTGCCGGGAAGGTTTTTTACCTACCAGCGGTTATTGTGGTAGGGATTTTTTTTTCTCTTTGTATGAGGAGGTTGGCTAGCGGCTTCTCTGATTTGTCAATCCCCAATACTATGCCTTGGGGGTTTTTAACTACGATTAGAGCTGTAAGACATATTATTACTTCCATAGACTTATTATTTTACGGACCCCTAAGGGTCCGTAAAAGATTTTAGGGGTCCTTGAGCTAATGGACAAAATATTTTAACAAATGTATACATTAATTAATTAACTTTAATGCAATTTTAATTAATAATTATAATAACAGTTATCAGTTTTAAGATCTAATATCCTTTTACTTTTTATAATTTTTAAAGGAAAGATGAGATTGTTTATAAATACGTAAATGTTTTAGATAAGCCAATGAATCAAAAAACCATTAACCAAGTTTTTTGTCCGTAAACACTAACATCAATTTACTGTTGTAAAGAAGAAGGACATAATAATAATAAATGGGCGTCCAAATATAAATTACAGAGATTTTATATTGGAAATACCATTAAGGACGTTTTCCTTACATATTTTATGGGAGGATTATACATGGATTAGACAAAATAAAGTTCATAAAAGAAATTGGTTTCTGTTCAAGTGATAGCGATTTATCAAGGAGCTATAAAAATTATAAGGTTTTAGAGACACTTAGGCCCGTATTCAATGACATTTTCGTTACCTAAACCTAAAATTTTTCTTAAGGGCTCCTTTAGGAACCCTTAAGGCTTTCTTAAGGAGACCAAACATTTTCCTTGCCTAATCTGTAAACCTAACATTTTCCTTAAGGGCTCCTAAAGGAACCCTTAAGGCTTTCTTATGGAGACCTAACATTTTCCTTGCCTAAACTGTAAACCTAACATTTTCCTTAAGGCTCTTAAGGAAATGTTAGGTTAGGTAAGAAAAATGTTAGGAAAATGTCTTTGAATACGGGCCTTAGTCAAGATTATTAAAGCGATTTGATTATAAACTGTTGAATCTGATTAGGATATACCTATATAATAATAGATTATATAATTGTGAAATTCAGAGTAGGGTTGAACGATTTGCATGATTGGTCTCCATATTAGTTTAGTAGTGATGAGTGACCACAAATAAGACAATATGATATTGTTTTTATAGAACTATATTTCGCTCAATACTGAGCATATTCACGTTACACGTTATGTTAATGTGTAACATTGTCTCATTTGTGCCCACTCATCACTACTGAGTAAGGTTTACTTATTACTACCAAACTTTTCATTATAAAATTAATGCTCGTTTCGGACAGAGTTCAACATCCAATCAGGGCGGTATCTGCTTCACTTGCTTTTCGACGGTACATGGTTCGCTAATAAAATGAAAGCAACCGGTTAATAACAATAAGTATGCTACTTACTGGGGTTTGAACATGTGGGTTGTCTCTCACCCAGCAAGCTTAGAGTATAAACCATCAAATATATTATCGTACATCACTAAGCACTAAACGTCAAAAAGTAACAATCAATATTGCAGCATTTTATTGTATTAAATCTTGCACAAAATTTAAAACAATAATTACAATACCATTATTACAAATAATAGATTAAAAATTATGAAATAATAATTAACCTAAAAGACAATCACCCTGTAATTTAATAGCTGATTTT
>JACMZG010001913.1:16551687-16626052 GCA_018340805.1 Microvelia longipes | reverse complement strand
CTTTTATATTTTAAGCAATTAAAAGTTTTAATATTCACTATTTATTATTAATAAAAAACATTTTGTAACAAACACAGTTAATTAAAATAGAAACACTAAAACACAAGCCTTATTAAACTCTTTATTTTTTAAAAAAAATCGTCTTTATAAAATTTATTTTGTTTTTAAATTATTTTCAGTTATATTTATGTATTTTTATATTAATTGTTTACTATCTACTAAAAACTTGCTCATTTAATAAGCCATACCATAAACAGTAAATAATTTCTCCCCTAAAGAGTAAACCACCTGTTCAGTAATAACATCATTCAAAAACATAACTCGGAGAAAAATTGTTATTATTGCTTCTACGCACATCTTAATTAAAACACAACTACTGTTAAGAATAAAAATACAAAAACAAAATAAGTGTCACAAAAGTATCTAAATGTGTAAACTAATACTGTGATTTATAATTTTGCCAAAACAATAAATTACGCTATTATAACAATTACCATAAATGATGCAACAAAAAACCATAAACACCATTGAATGTATAAATTACCTTCAATAAAAGCAATACGTATAAGTAGGTACTTAAGATACCATAATCAATATCAGCTTGTTGATAGCGAACTGCTGTATAATAAATTAAAATTATAATCGACGAGGACACGAACTAATTAAAATCATTGTTTTATTCGGTTGACACCCCACTTCCTACTTTAAATCAGTGAGAAAAGTAATTCTATTGGTGTATGTTCATGTGACCCAGATCTAAATTGCAGTGTCGAAAAACCAATGAAATGTATTCCTTCATTGAGTTTTGAAGGGTGATTGCATCAATAAAAGCAAAATATTATTAGAGCTACTAAAGTTTATAACGCTTCTAACAGAAGCCATTCACAGGCCTTCGGCCCAGGAGTAGTATCCAGGATTTTGGTAGTCAAGTTATTTTGTATTATTTCAAAATTATTTTTAATAATGCTTCGCTGTCACCATGCCATGCGGCCCATGCTATCATCGATGCCATGCGGCCCAATCGACTCGCCGAGTTTTTTTCAGGGCCAATTATTGTACTGATTGACTGAAATAATAGCACAACCAGGGTAGATCAAGAGGAAAGGGATCTCCTGCCTCGCTACCTCCCACCTCTAACACCATGTTATTATATATATTTATATATATATATATATATATATATATATATATATATATATATATATATATATATATAATGTTAGAAAAGTGTTAGAAAAAGGCTGTAAAGGCTGAGAGTTGAATCTCAGAAATGGCAACAAACTTTTTGGGAATTCCCCAATCTTCAGAAATATTACTAATAAGGGGTACATCTATAATAATTAAATATAATCAATTATATTAAATAGTAATTATAATAATTGATAATTCGCATAGATTTTCAATGTATGATTCATACATCATAATCATTTAACGATTGTGTAAAAATAGATCAAGAATATATATATATATATTATATATATATATATATATATATATTATATATATATATATATACATTCTGATCAGTGAGTCCCCCTTCAAAAAAATACAACCCCCACTTCTATTTTCAATGGAAATTCACTAAATGAGGTCGAAGGTCTTCTGTTTTGTTTACATATGTGGATGAGAAAAGTTATTTATTTCTCTATTAGATATTATTATACGTACAGGCATAGACATAGACATGGAATTATTATTATCGCTAAAGGTTAAAAGTTGTATCAGTTAATTTGTGAAATTTATTACCAAATTGCAATTTTAAAGTCTGAACAACAATGGCAGTATAATATATTTACAATAACTTTAATAAATATTTTAAGTTTATTAATGTAGGTAAAGCAATGCAGGTATGTACCTTTATTTATTTTACTTTATGCCTTTATATAATCTTTTATATCTTTATATATAATCATTTATATCTTTATAGGTTTATATATTACTTTAAGTCTAGGAAATTATTCTTAATTTTATGATATAGTATTGGAAAAATAATAATTCCTTAATAAACTACAATAAAATAAAATAGAGAATGAAGTAAGGAGTCCGAATAACTCTTTAAGACAGTAATACGGAAAAATTATGTAACATAATTTAATAATTTCAAAAATGATTCATAGGACCTAAGGATCGAACCCATAAAGTCTTGATTTTTAAATAAGTACTGTCCGGACTGTTTGGAACCACCAACATTAACATGCGTAGAAAATTTCTATGATAAATAAGAACGATCGAATTTGTATTATTCCAAACTGGTACGGTACCACAGTCAGCGGAGTTTAAATAAACTTTGTTGTACTTCTCAAACAGATAGGGACGAGAAAAGAAAATAAGTTTGGATCCTTTAGATTTGCTAGGGGATTACCCAATGGGCTTAAAGAATAAACTATAATATTCACTTACAAACAAAGGCTGATGGAAAAGACAGGCTTGTGACCTAGATGTAAAGGGTATAAATCTAGCTGTGTCTGGAAAAAGTTTAAAGCCGGTCAACCTGTTATAAGTAAATGTTGCGTTGGAAACCATTTCATTTGACATACAATTGGCCGCTTCCGTTGTTATAACAGCTTAAATAAATTCATTTCTTGCTGCCAAAAAGAACAGATTAGCTGTCATTTTATAGTTAAAACTAAAAGAAAGGTACACGCATGCTAAGCTTTCTGAACTCTGGCACTGCCCTCCTAGCACTGGAAAGAAGGGCTCGGTGAGATTAGTGTCTCTGATGCATTGACTACTCTATAAAATAAAGTGAGACTGATTAAATTTGCAGCCCTGCAGTAGCATACCCGCTTTACTCTGATATTCCGTATGCATAATCACCAACTTGGGTAAAATTTTTGGTGTGGGATACATATTAGGATAAACGATAAATAGCCTTGAGGCTTTTTGAACTTATAAAAACTGAAAAAGGCAAAAAACTATTGATGCTGTCTGAAATCTCACAATGTCGGAAATCGCAGTTGAATGAAGTTTTTATAAATCCAGGATCCCATTTAAAAAAGTAAGACGTTAGGTGAAAATCAAACAAATGACAACAAAAGAAACATACATGACAGAACTACCAACAGAATTTGTAAAAATCAATAAAAAAATATTCACACATAACAGACAAATCATCAGTCAAAACAAATTAATTTTGAACCACATCATTTGTAAACTTGTTACAACACCAACCACGAGATCATTAATCAAATAGACTTAGAGAAATAGGTAGTCAAATTTATCAAAGTCTTCTAAAGTCAGGTGATCTCAAGGTACCACCTAAAATATCGATTATTTATTATTACCAAGTTGTCAGGGTGTCAATTATTGATTTTATTGTAATCCAACTGACTGACACATTTGAAGAAAATAAATTGTTATCTTGGTACTATAATATTTGCGAGATTTATGTAACTCTGTACGATTTCTCAGATATGATATCATTTGCAAGTAACAAAATGAAATATGAACACAACTGCGTTACGTAATAAAAAAAATAATAATCTTCCAATTTCTGGGACGATCGCAATTCTTTTACAATACACTTGTGTCGTAGAGGAAACTTAAGAAAAGGTAGTATTAAGTACAATTTTCAGCCATAGAAATAAAATCCTAGAGATAGCAGGCTAAATCTTGAAAGGAATAGAGTTAAGCAAAAAGATAGGGTTACGGTAAAGTTAGCTTAAAACTAAGCTGGTAGAATTATAGGGGAACTCAATTGGAGTTTTTATGAATGAAATGTTTTTGACATGTTAGGTTATAGTTCGGAATTGACGTCATTGAAGGAATAAAAAGTAAATGTTCAAAGTTGACCGCCTATACCGATTTCAGCAATGAAATCACACGTCATTCATAAAAAAGTCAAGTTAAAACCACCGAATTTGGTTCGCTTACATCGAATTGAATCACCTTCTAAAAACCTATCATCTTGGGTTAAAACTACTTTAGTTAAGACTACATAAAATCACTAATATAGACAAAGGTACTACTAACGCCACAAGTTATATTTCAACGTTTACAGCGTATCAACAAACGCAAATATAACTTCTTATCCACCAATAATCGAGAAGAAAAAATAGGACAGGTACTTTTATCTTCAAGTGTCCCAAAGAAACCACAGGACGTGAAGACCGTGGCGGTTTCGTGGACAATAGATTCGCGTGGTTTGAAGTAACCACAGCTCGCTCAGATGAACTCCTTACTGTTCTGGTAGTATTACTATTATTTATTAATGAAATTTTGCCATATATTCAGCAGATTTAAATTGTGTGCATTTAAATCTGCCCGCTTCGCAAGCGGGCCTGCGAAGCGATTTAAACGCGATAAAAGGCCATATCTTTATATTGCATATATATATATATATATATATATATATATATATATATATATATTATATATATATATATATATATATATATAATATACATGTTCACACATATACATAAATTCTATTTAGACATACATACATACATTTTTGGTATTATGAAGTCTAAACGAAAACAATGCTCTTCTCCTCCCTCCACTGCCATTATCCGAACAACTTCATAACCTCGGCGTCATTTTCTGATGAAAATTCGTTCAAAACGTGACAAGTACTTTTATCGTTGTAAAATATCAACAACTCAGCACAAATATGGATTTAAACGAAATAATAAACAATTTTGCATACCGTATTCCTAATTTTATTTTTTTTAACTACTTCCCAAATTGAGTAATAGAGGGAGTCTTATTTAATTTTAAGTCTCACAGCGTAATAGGACATTAAATGATAATAAAAAATTGTGATATTACTATAAACAAAACTTAAAAGAAATAGTTACCAGCTCTTATGAAATTCTATTAATTACCTGCAAATAAAATAAAACAATTGTTATTTAAACGTTAAAATAAATATTGTAACATATTAAAAAAAGAAATGTAATTTAAAAATCAGGTATGGGGTAGCTCGGAACTTTTCCTCATTACATAGGATCGATTCACTATGTTCATCCTTACAACATCGGATTCGCTTCGCTCGTCCTCAGAATATAAAAATCAGGTATGGGGTAGCTCGGAACTTTTCCTCATTACATAGGATCGATTCACTATGTTCATCCTTACAACATCGGATTCGCTTCGCTCGTCCTCAGAATAGAAAAATCGCCAATTCATACTGGAACACGTTTTCGGACTTGCTTATCCTTATTCCTCAATCATTTATTTTAAGCGGTCACCCTTCCTCTTCCCTTTATTGAGCAGAGAAGCAAAATTATCATAAATGTATTCCGTCACACAAAAACGCCGTGCAAGGCTTAGCATAGCTTTGTAAAAATTACACAAAATTCTTAACAATTACATAATATACAAAATATACATTTAATATACAATTGAAATAAAAAATATTTATTAATATATACATTGGAATCCTTTTAAGATCAAATAAAACTATTGTTTTCCATCTTAGGTTGTTGATAAAAGACTTTCTTCTATTAAGCTGAATAATTTATTTTAATGTATTTATTTATTATAATTTAATTTAATAATTTATTTTAATTTATAACTCGTTATTGCTAACAAAATGGCGTTTATAATAAGGAAGAAAGTAGATTGCAAAGAAATTTTGCATAGTTGTGTACCAAGTATTTTGGCCTACTTCTGTCAAAGATACAATTCTTTAAAAAAAATGAATAAAAAACACTTTCGCAACACTTTTTGTAAATGATTTTTTAAACAAAGATAAGAAAGAATTTAGAACGGTATCTTTTAGTTTTAAAGTTATCTTGATTAGGCTGTGTGTAACATAAGTTCTGATTTAAAGATAAAAAGACAAAAAGGTTAACACCGGTACGGTACCGCTTATAACTGGTGGTATTTTGTTGTAATTTAAGGTGTGGCATTTTTACCTTTATTATAACCGTTTATGAGAACAAAAAAATTGGCATTAAAAATTATTTAAAAGGTTTAGTAAGTCTCCAAATCTCCTGATACGCGAATTTGGGAAAATTATACTATTTATTTAGGAAAATTAAAATAGGAAAAAAGGAAGAAAATCCTTTTATACAAAGAAATTCAAGGCATAAAAACAATTATAGCGCAAAATGTAATAGATTTTAAACCCTCTACAGCCATAATAGACGATTCTTAGGATATCGTTCCTTCTTAAGAAAGGTATAGAAACTCGGAGGAACTTGGACCTTAGTATTCGAGTCAGCTCTCTTCATTAAACGAGATCCAAATAATCTTTTAGTCGGAAACTAAATTTGCCAAGAACAATGACCACAAACTCCGAGGTAGTAGGATAAACTTTAAGTCGTCAGCAAATTTACTCAGGGTCTGCTGCTACAGTCGCTTAAAAGCAAAAGGTATCTTATTTGTAAACGATATCCAAAGACAGTATCTATAGGTACTGTTTTGCTTTTTCCTGTCAAGCTTAAATGTTCCTGCATTTTAAGTTTTCTCATTTAAACAGACTCCACTAAATTGGATTGATAAAACAAAATAAGATTAATTGATTACTGCTCAAATAATTATTAAAAATTAGCCATACAAAATCAACTTACAGGTAAAACAGATAATTCTAATCGTAAACAATGAGCCAAATATTGTCAGGGCAAAGTGGTTAAATAAATTTACTAAATATTCAATATTTTGGCATCACCAACCAATTTTATTTCGGATATAGTACTTTGAGGCAAGAGAAAAGTTTATTGTAAAAACTTATTTAAGTAAATCTTTCAAGAGGAGAATAGTAAACTGTCGTATTTTCGAGCTCCAAGCAATAACACGATGATAACAATGATTCTTTCGGTCGGTTTAAATCAAGGATAAGATGTTATCTGTTAGGACGACACATAGTAGGATCATCTTTTAAAACAGTCTTTGTTCCTCTCAAGAACAGATTCGCTATAAATATAATTGAAACTACTGTGAATATTTGTTGAACTGTAAATTTATATTATTCACGCAAGAAAAAGGCAATAAACTAGGATTTTAAGGAGTCTTCTCTCCCTCTTATCACCACCGTTATATGTATATATATATATATATATATATATATATATATATATATATATATATATATATATTATATATATTAATATAATATATATATATATAATATATATATATATATATTATATATATATATATATAAATATAATATATATATATATATATATATATATTATACATACATAAGATAGGAGGCCAGTAATAATAATTGACCTCCCCCTCCACCGCTTCATATCCACGACCTCAAAAGCACATTTTTTCAAAAAAAATCGCTTAAAATACAATACCTAATGAAATTTCTAAATACGTATCTGACCCTGCACTTTATAATTTAAATCGATTTAAAAAATTATGCAATACAAAATTCTTTAATAGTTTAAAAAATGATGAGACAACTTTCAAACTTGTAGGTGTATCTTGAAAAGAATACTTTGAAAAGAATTCCCATTGAGTAAAATCAAGGCTATCAGATGCTACCTGTTACACGGACTGACTGGACCCTGACTCATTACAACACGACCTACTAATTTATTTTTCAACTTCCCTCCAGGTTTGCCACCTTACAATTATATCCGGCTCCTTGTTTATCTAAAAAAAGATTTATATTACAACCACACAATCGACAATGAGAACAAATCTATTCTCTATTCTTACATTATGACATTATTATTATTTTATTTTATCTAATTTAATCACCAGTGATAGATTATAATTTAAACATTATGTAAGAAGGTGAACACTAATTAAAAATTGACAATAACTAACATGGTAACAAAGGACTGGCTTGAGCTAGGAATGAAAAGTTTCGCTAAAATTATTAAGAATAATCATAGCTACACATTTAAAATTCCGCTATACAAGCGTCTTTTCTAATGATAATTCGCTCCATTGAGACCAGATATATATATATATATATATATATATATATATATATATATATATATATATATATATATATATATTGCAGTTATTAAGTCATTGCTTCGAAAGTTATTTTATTTTTTTTACAGACGTCTAGGCACATTTTATATATATATATATATATATATATATATATATATATATATATATATATATATATATATATTATATATATTATATATATATACCAAGACGTTTGTATGAAATACGATAACTTTCGAAAGCTTTTATTTCTTTAAATTAAATTTCTCGACTAATACATTTAGAAATTTGGTATTATTGTGGCAACGGCCATAATTAAACCATAATTTTATGGAACAAAGGCCATTTAGCCGCGAGTCGGCTTTATGGTTGTCCAATAGAGCGACGTTCTATTTTTTATTTTATAAAATTTAAAATTATAAAAAAATAATTTATGCTTGTAAATTAAACGACTAAAATAAAATAAAAAAATTCCAAAATTTAAGACTATGTACTTTAGTAATTTTAATCATGCAAAATTTATAAGTTTAAAGCAGAGCTCATTTTTATTTAGTTTAATTTACAACTGAAAAACTAAGAATACGACAGATACTGCGAAATTGACGATGTCACGAACTAAGAGTCACCACACGTCTTCCATAACAAAACAAGTCTTACTGAAAAGAACATAAATGGTCTCAAATCTTTTCATGCGTCTTCGTGAGATCCGGTATCTTTCGGTAGTTTTTTTTGCACAAAACAAAATTAACAAACATTCAACAACAAGAATGTTATTTTTGTTAATTCAATTACACTGAGATTTTGCAAAAATGGAAATAATAATTTACAAGATAAAAATATTAAGCTTAATATTTTTTTTTTTTGTGAATCAAGTATCAAATGAGATACTTGTTCAGTAATGTGAAATTTTAAGCGAAGTTTAGTAATTATTTCAATAGAGAAATTCCTTTTTACGAGATAACGTAAATCTCAAAAATGGTCAGTAAAAGAGCGTTGTTTAATTTTATGATCTAAAGTAAGATCCGCACGACTAACTTCCATGGATTTGACTGATACTAAGTAATTTAGATGGGAAATAAAAGCAACAACAACAGACAAAAGAATAATAACATAGGGATATATACTAGAGGGGGCATATCCTATCTCAATACATTGAGAGGCCTAAAACATCGTTTCGGGGCTCTCATGGGCTCTGTGTAACCTCATTAAAACCTCCTTCAAGAGTGAGTTAAGGTTATAATAAATTAATATTTTTTGACTTTCAGCACATAGTTTGTGTTTTTATTTGTATTTTTAACGTTCTTCTATATAGTTACTGTTATTTAGTAATGATTATTTAATTATATTTTAGTTACTTTTTCAATGTTTTAAAATTTAATCAATAGAGCCCCTCTAGTAATACTAGCTCTATGAGTAATAAGAGGTTTCGGCACGTAGAAGCCCTTCAGGTAACTTCGCGGCCACAATGATGTTGTTTCGTATTATAATACGAAAGAAATATGTTTCGCCTTATAATACAAAAGAAATATGTTTCGTATTGCAATATGAAAGAAATACGGTCATATTATAATACGAAAGAAATACGTTTCGTATTATAATACGAAAGAAATACGTTTCGTATTATAATACGAAATAAATACGTTTCGTATTATGTTTCGTATTATAATACGTATTTATTATAATAGTATTATTATAGATATAATAATGATAGTATTAGTATAATAGTAATAGTTTATAATAGTATAAATAATATCATTGTTGTGTGTGTGTTTATATATATATATATATATATATATATATATATATATATATATATATATATATATATATAATATATATATATATATATATATACATATACATATGCTGTATCCTATATCTAACTGAAACAAATGAAATAAAGTCATTACAAAAAGTAATTTGATTCACATAAAAAGTTAATTTAATAGTCTCAAGTCATAAATTCAAAAAGAACTAATGCTGTCCGGTTGTAACATAGAACCTATCATAAATTGCAAAGTAAGGTTCGTTCTTTTAAATCAACTATCAAGTACCATATTTTATTTCTCATGACCTGCATCTTACTCAATTACAGCTTAATCGAATTTAAGCATCATTTATTTAATTTATTTCTTTAAAAGAAAGGCGTGTCTTACAAATATTAAGGCTTATTGGTTTGGCAAAATTATATGATTGTATTCACTAAATAAATAAAATTTATATATTAGGGCATATTAAATAAATTTTTTTTGAGGTAGTACGTAATTGAGCACTTTATTGGACCGTTTTTAGGATGAGATGCCAATCATTATTGTTATAGGAGGTTATTTAGTACTTTTCACCTCCGAGGACAATAATGAATGAAAAAAAACTCCTAGAACGTAAAAGTAATTCATATGTTGCCGCCATTACTGTAATGTAGCGTGTTCAAAAAACAATCTGTGTTAAACCTTCATGAGTTTTCATTAAAATCGTTAATTTTGTTTCTGTTTTTGTTCGTAGACTAATTTTTTTTTTTCGTTTTTAAAAGGTGTTCTAATTGACAATTTTTGTGTGTTTATTTGTAAAGCTTTTACATTTTTGGGTAAAAGTGTGAAGCTATGAATGAATTTAATGACGACGATAATATGGAGTTAATTGGACGTTTGTTTTTTTTTTCAATTAAGTATATAGCGCAGTTTATTTAATGAGTGCTACCTCGAAAAAATAGTGTATGCCATCCGGCTGAGAATGTCTTTATGTCTTGGCAATTTTTCTCGACTCGCTTCGCTCGTCGGTAAATCTAATTGCCGTGACATAAAGACACACTTCTCAGCCTTATGGCATAAATAAATTTTATTTATTTATAAAATAAATAAATGTGGCCCCTTTTATTTATTATTATAAGTTAATTTCAATTGGCTTGAAATTTAGGCCAGTAATCAAAGACATTTTCCTAACATTCTCCTTGTTCCTTAAGGAGAATATCTTTGAATACGGGCCTTAGTTTAAGTGTATACCTTTACGTTATAAATAAGTACACTATGTATATCTATGATTTTTGTTGGATCATAAAAATTAAGCAGCATCGAGTGTGGTCAGTGCCTTGATGGGTGACCGCTGAATGAAACGAATCTATTTACTATCTGAGAGCGAGCGAAGCGAGACTGAAGACACGTTGCAGTAAAATTTAACGACTTCAATATTCTGAGGACGAACAAAGCGACTCCGAAGCTAAGAGGATGAGCGTATAATAAGGAAAAGTTCCGAGGAACCTCGTACCCGATTTTTTTCACTAAGGTAAAATAACACTTTTACCTCACAGGAAAAGGTGCATCAAATCACTTTGAATTAAGATATCAATGCAAAATTAGCTTTTCCAAATAACTGTTCACGATTTACAAGTGTATCAGGTTAATAATCAAGATATTTAATATAGAAACCACTGATATATCATGAGACTCCATATCAATTCACTTCATATCTAATTCACAATCGATGTCTGAATAGCCAATCAAATCTCGAAAGTAAATGTCAATTTTAATGTTGTTCTACAATAATAATTGAATTAACCATTAATTTTTTTTAATTATATGATCCTACAATCTTTATTCGTTCAGTTAAACCTTATGACAGCGATCTATGTCAATAGTTAGGAAACAGATAAAAATATTTTTAATAGGTTCTTAAAGTACATATATATATTTAAGTTAAGACGTATATAAAGCAAACTTAAAATTCAATTAGTCTTTGTATTGGTTAGTTTTAAAGATAATAATTAACATATGCAGCTTTAGTAATATAGCTTTTTAAATGAACATTAAATAAGAACACTTGATTGGCATTTCTTTATTAAGCCACTGTATTTCAATGCAAAAGAATATGTCTGTTCGAAAAAAACATTTGTAAAAACTCGGCTTAAGCCAATTACGACCAAGAAAATAAAATGATATTTGATGAGCCAGACAAAAAATAAGTAACCTCATTACTACAAAAAACGAAATAAGGTATTCTAAATTTGGTATTCTTGACCATATTTGAACAAAATAGATATTTTTCATAGTATGTATAAAAAATATTTTCTAGTTTTTTAAAATGAGATCAAAAAATTCTTTGGTTAGTTTATTATATTCTTTAATAGCAGAATAAACGAATTTTTATTTATTTTTACTTTTCCTTATTTATACAGCAGGTATGTGGGAAAAGTATTTGTTTGCAAAAAAAATTCGAAACTAGGATGTCACCGGAATTATCCGTTTCAGGTTTTTTTAAGGCCTCCAAAGTAGTTTTCACAAGTTGCCTGTCTAAATATATGTGTGTGCGTGTTTGTTATCATCGTAGCTCGCAGTGTATTTACGCTAGAGAGTTGAAACTTCGTACAAAAATCAATCTATAGGTGTAGTTGTGCTAACCGGAAAATATTTATTATGACGTTATTAACCCGTAATAATCAGTAGTATAAGAAAAAAATTATAAAAAATCATAAAACGCGGAAAAATTTTGCGATCAAAATGAGATGTGGCACGCATTTTGATTCTCATTATCAGCATTAGATCAATTTATATCAGACGACTTGAGTACGTTTTTTTAAATGTGTCAAAAATCTAAAAATAGTCCAATTGAGTTGAAATTTAGTACAAGTTTCATTATGTAATGAATAAGTACACTAACTCTTTAGCATAAACACTGCAGTAGTTGTGAGTGACACACACCACACACACAGACAGACAGCTTGATGAAAACCACTTAAAACGTCATGATAGCGCCTGAAACGGATAAATATGATGAATCCTCGGTTTCGGAGTTTTATGGATACATTTAAAGGTGAAATATCATCATATTTTTTCTTTTCCTTATTTATACAGTTTGTATAAATCTTTTATCAGGATTTGATCACATGACTTGTGTTCGTTTTTTTTTAAAAATGTACATTTGATTTGAAATTTGGTACAAATTTATACCTTTACGTAATAAATAAAGACACACGATTTGTTTTTTTCAATACGACAAGTATATCCATGATTATTTTGATATTAAAAGTTAAGCAGCATTGAGCGTGGTCAGTATCTAGATGTGTGACCACTGGGAATAAACAAGATGTATTTTCTATCTGAGGACGAGCGAAGCGAGTCAGAAGACGTGTTGCAGTATAAATGTAACAAATTGCATTATTAGGCAAGATCATTCCCTGGATGGGTGACTTATGGGAATAAAACGGATGTATTTTCTATCTGAGGACGAGCAAAGCGAGTCTGAAGACTTGTGCAGTATCAATTTTGCGATTTGTACTGTCTAAGGACGAGCGAACCGAGTCCGAAGTTGTGAGGATGAGCGTAGCGAATCCGGTGTGGATATGGAAAAGTTCCCAGGTACCCCGTATCCGATTCTTTAAAATTATTTACTAAAATTGATTTTTAATAAAAGCTATTACTCCAAACCGGATTAAAATGTAATAAAACTGTTCAACTATTTGTCAAGGAATATTAATAAATAATATTAAAAAGTACTAACTTTTTATTAATCATCATATCATTCTTATATGTTTAATTTATTACACACTACATAATTATTTTATTTATTACTTTATTTCTCATATAATGATCATAATAATTGATTGTCGACTATTTGACACTTTCCTTGTAAATGTAAAAGATTAATATGCGTGTATAATTGTCAAATTATTCCAACACGGACGTCCACAAGCCAGGCAAATGTTTTTTGAAATGCGTGGTTTTTGCTTATGAAGTCTTTAGTATACGTTTTATAACCTGAGCAGTAGCGTCAAAAAATTTTATTTAATTTGTTTGAAAAATTTGAATAAATTAAATGAGATAAAATTCGAATATTATCTTATAGATTTTACTACACACAGCACAGCCTTGGTTGAACTCATTTGAAGCTTAGTCAATCCTTTATATATTTATTTAATTAATATAAATACATCCTAATTTATATCATTTGATACTACCGAGTTTTGCAAAACATGAATAGTTGACACAATATAATTGTGCGAGAGACACCTAGGAAATGTAACAAGCAAAATGTAATGCTACATCTGGGAACTGTTCCATCATTCGACATTCGTCAACATTGATGGCTCGACATAATGTCATGTCCCACTCTGTTTCGTTAAGTCTAACTCATCAGGGCGCCGACAGATCCTACTTTGTAGTTTTTTAAAAATAACTATAAAGTTAGTTTATCTTAGTTTGTATTTCTTTGAAAAAATCAGAAAATTACTGAACAAGTTGTGACGCTACTGCTCAAATTGTAATTCATATACCGGAAATTCAAGCAAGAAATGGACTAAGAAGCAAAAAAGCACGACTTTAAAAAAACATCTTTCGAATTTCAAAGTTTCTTTGAACGAATTTTCAAGAACGCTAGGAGACCTCCGCGCCAGAATAAGTTATAATTAATACAATGTAAATATAATGATTTATATTTACCGACAAATTATAGACGGTAACAGATTCGGGCCTAGGAACCCTGACTTGGAGTACTTTGAGTGGTTGTACGGACTCCGAACCGGTTTTATTCGATTCAGCGCCCCAAAAACATGGAAAACGACACCCTGCTCGGAATTTGGATATTTTTACTCTAAGTCTTCAGGTAATTTACCGCGGTTTTCTCCCATTTTGATGATAATTGGTTTCATTCGATTGAGCACGCCAATATACTTAAATAGATTTTTTTCCTAGCAATAAATTTTAATCCTTGAATTTAATGATTTTTTATAATTTTTGCACTTAGCAAACCAGGTTTATGACGTATACACACACACAAATATATATATATATATATATATATATATATACACCTCAAAAATATTTATATTTTCTTGTTCATTAAGTACCCCATCGCAAAAAAACAATACCCAACTTCTCTTCCTCCATGACCAACCCAACCTCATAAGCTTATTTGTCGTTAAAAATTCGCTAAAATTCAACACAATAAACTCGAACTAAATATATACAAAGAATCTAAAAAGAGATCATTATTTTGTACAAGATACAATTCTACAGTATAAAATACCGTTATTAGCGTATTAATAGAACATATGTATGGCATAAGTAAAAGGTTTTATTCCCTGCAATTTCAATCTAATACCCTCAAAGCATTAAAACCACTGCAGATTATCTATATATTACTGTCGCTTATACTTCTTTCCAAACCATATCACTTATTTTTATTAAAGTTCTATATCTCTGACAAGATCCATATCTAAAGCTAATTTCGCTTTATCCTTTTGACAAATAATCCCTAATTTAATATCAATTGGGTTATCTGAATATTATAATCTTTAAATTCATGACTTTTTATGTCCGTTGTATTAAATTATATATTTTTTGTATAAAACATTTTTAATTTTAATTTATTCTAAAACAAAAATAGTTTGTCGTTTGTCGAACATTATAGTTTATAGAGTTCCATATTAAATTATTCAAAGAAAGTAGACTTTAATTAAATATTACAAAATTTATGCGATTATTTTATTAAATTTAATCCAATAAAATAAAATAAAATCCTGGAACGGGTTACCTCGGAACATTGCCTTACCACATCGGATTCCATACGATCTTCCTATTTAATTCGGACTCGCTTCGCATATCCTCAGAGTATACAATTTGCCGAATTTATACTGCAACACGTTTTCGGATTCGCTGCGCTTGTTATAAGATAATAATTACATTAGTTTTATTCTCAGTGGTCACCCATCTAGGCATTGACCTCATTTGATGCTGCATAACTTTAATAATATAAAAGCCATAGATATATTTGTCGTATTGAAACGAAACTTGGTAAACTTATTTCTTACGTAAAGGTAAAACCCAGCTCTCCCCCCCTCCAACCTTTGGGGTTGAGGTTTACTTGCTCTATAATTCAACTTTAAGACAATTTTAACTCTATATTTACAGTTTAGTCAAGAAATGGGATCGTAGAACGGCCTAACGAAATATATATTTCAATCCAAGTTTTTACAAGGCTGGTTAAGGGTGGAAGGCGATAATTAAAGCCATTTTGATGTGCCACGGATAGAGAACAATATAAAAATAAATTAAAGATTAATAAAACCAAACTTAACTAAATACTTAATATACCGGAGAGGAGGGAACGGGGGGCCGAACTCGAAATAGACTACAGATTCCTAAGATTTCGCACAACTCTAGCGCCTCCGGGACAGAGCTACCAACATACTAACAGAAAAATTGACAACAAAATGCTGACAAGGCGGAAGTACACTACAAGGATCAAAATAGAGTTCTAAATAAAGACCTACAATGGAAACCCCTAGGGTCCCCCTTTACATCAAATCTTAATGGGATTGTTTTTCGATTTTTTACAATTTTTGTAAAAAAAAAGAATTCAACCATTTGAACATTGAAACTATGCTGATAATGAGACGAAACTTGTATCATATGTCAGTCTTATATATGACTACATGCGTGCCAAATCTCAAACTGATCGACAATTTGTTTCGTCTTTTATGAATTTTTAAAATCTTAGTTGAGTCACTATTGCAAGTTAATGACGTCATAAAAAAAATGTCAGATAGCAAAACTAGACCTAAAGATTAATCTTTGTACCAATTTTCAACTCTCTAGCATAAATAAACTGGGAGCAACAAATATAAGACACTCATGCACACACACATACAAACAAATGGATAATGATAACCGATGACATCCTGGTTTCGGATTTTTCGCAAACTTTCCTATATACCTACGGTATAAATGAGCGAAAAAGTAAAAATAATTTAAATTATTTTAATCAGAAGTTTAATGCAGATTAACACTTTAAATTAGCACAATTTATTAGTTCGTAGAACTTATTTCTTCACCTCATTTATACAAAAGGTATATAGGAAAAGTATAATGTTAGCACTAAAAATATGAATCCAGGATGTCATCAGAAGTATCCTTTTTAGGTGTTTTTAAGATCTCCTGAGTTTTTCACCAAGTTATCTGTCTGTGTAAACGGATATTTTATTAGACCTCCTGACTTTTTCACCAAGTTGTCTGTCTACGAAAACGGATATTTTATTAGACCTCCTGAGTTTTTCACCAAGTTGTCTGTCTGTGTAAACGGATATTTTATTCGACCTCCTGAGTTTTTCACCAAGTTGTCTGTCTGTGTAAACGGATATTTTATTAGACCTCCTGACTTTTTCACCAAGTTGTCTGTCTACGAAAACGGATATTTTATTAGACCTCCTGAGTTTTTCACCAAGTTGTCTGTCTGTGTAAACGGACATTTTATTCGACCTTCTGAGTTTTTCACCAAGTTGTCTGTCTGTGTAAACGGATATTTTTATTAAAGTTGAAGTTTTTCCCCAAGTTGTCTGTCTGTGTAAACGGATATTTTATTAGACCACCTGAGTTTTTCAACAAGTTGTCTGTCTGTGTAAACGGATATTTATTAGACCACTTGAGTTTTTCAACAAGTTTGTCTGTCTGTGTAACGGATATTTTATTAGTTTACTTAACTAGTATTAATTCATTTCTGTAAATTTTTACAGGGTAATAAAAGTAGCTAAAGACTCATGTTCGTGTATGAATAAGAGGTATAAAATGCAATAATTAATCAGATATTTCACAAGGATTCCACTCTTTTAGATGCTTCTCTGTTTTTATGACATCAACTCACAAGTTCAAGGACTAAGATATAAGGAAATGTTTTAATCCTTCCTTACTAAGCGATATTTAAATAATATTTTAAATTAAGTTTTTAACATTCTTTTTGTTCCCTTTATCCATAATATGTTTTAAAAGACACTATAGGGAATACTAAAAAACACTCCTTACTCATGTACCAACTATTTCGCCCCCTAGGTATCGGGGCATATTCATGTAATAAAAATTGAGGTTGTAATTTAAACTTAGAAATCAGAGATTAATAATCTCCGTCGTCATAAAGTCAAAAAAACCATGAAAAGAGTAGCTAAAAGTGGTAAGTAAATTGAAATAAATTAAAAGGAGACACATATTAAATTAAAAGATAAAAACTCTATCAACAAGCATAGGGAACTGAGGAAATAAATACTCCATACAGAATCCTTTTATTTTTTTTTTTTTTTTTTTTTTTTTTTTTTTTTTTTTTTTTTATTATTATATTATCATTTATTATTTATTTATTATTTATTTATTATTTATTTTATTTATTTATTATTTATTATTTATTATTATTTTATTATTTATTTATTATTTATTTATTATTTATTATTATTTATTTATTATTTATTATTTATTATTTATTTATTATTATTTATTTATTATTTATTTATATATTATTTATTTATTATTTAATTAATTATTATTTATTGTTCATTTATTATTAATTTATTTATTGTATTTATTATTAATAATTAACCCATATTAATTAATTTATTTAATATTAAGTTAGTTTAAAAATTAATTACGTGATTTTTTGGAAAATAGCGCTATAATGCTGATTCATTTTTAAAGCATCTTTTTTAAAATTTATATTGTTAGGTTCTTTGGTGATATGAATAGCTTCTAAAAATAATCTTTTTTTAGTATTACTCTCTTGTTCTAAGAAGATAACATTATTAAGGTCGAACTTATGATTTTTGGTTTGTGCATGTAATGATAGAGCAGTATGATTTTTAAGTTTAGTAGATTTAACATTGCTTTCATGCTGTTTTTTTTGCGATTTTCCCAAGTTTGTCGTGATTCACCGATATATTTACCAGGACAATCATTACAAGAAACCTTATAGACGAACCCCATATTATCATTAATATTTAATTTATCTTTAAGTTTCGAAAAATGTTTGTCATTAATTTTGTTTCTCGGTTTATGGCCTAGTTTTAGGTCATGGCAATCATATTTTTTAAAAGTTTTTTGAATAGTTTGAGAAAGACCTTTAATGTATGTTAGACTACTATGAATAATTTTATTAGGAACTTGAGTATGACTATTCTGACTATTGGTTTGTTCACTGGGATTATTACTTGTTTTATTCTTTTCGTAGATGGTGTGCCAAAAAGATTTTATTAATTTAGGTGGATAAAAATTATCTATTAACTTTTTGAAAATTATTGATTTGATGTTGGGACATATTGCGAATCTGTTAATTTCAAAGCTCGGCTTATTAGGTTTAAGGTTGTGTTTTTGATTTGTGAGAACGGGTGGTTGGATTTAAAATTAAGAAATCTATTTCCTTTTACAGGTTTGTCATTCCATTTGGTTGTTAAAATGCCATCAATAGATTTTATTACTGTCAAATCTAAAAAGGAAAGTTCATTATTATTCTCATGTTCCACTGTGAATTCAAATTTATTTTGAAATTCATTGAGTTCGGAAAGCAAAGGTTGAACATATTCTGATTTAATTATCAAAAATAAATCGTCTATGTATTTTTTGATAAACCTAGGTTTAAATTTAGTTTTAGATAAAACTGAGTTTAATAAGAATTAACGAAAATACCACTTAAATTAACCGACATTCCTCCTCCCATAGGGAGGCCGTTGATTTGTTTATATATTTTATTATTACAAATAAAATAGTTGTTACTACAACAAAATTTGATGCAATTTAAGTAGGTCTCTAAGCATTTTATTTTGGTTTCATTTACTATTAAGTGCCAATTTTGTCTTATTAATTTATATACCTCTTCGATTGGGACATTAGTAAAAAGAGATTTCACGTCGAAAGACACAATGGTTTCGTCTTCATTTAATTTAATTAAGCTAATTTTCTTGTTTAAATTCAAAAACGCTATGACAGTCATAAGAATTATTGTTATTTAATTTATTTAAGCTGGAATTTAAATATTTAGATAATTTATATGGTGGTGTATTCATTCCATCTAAAATAGGTCTCATAGGATTACCGTTTTTATGAGTTTTAGTTAATCCGTACATACGACCAAACCTACAACTATTTATATTTAAATTAATTTTTTCTTGCTTAGTTATAAATTTAATAGGGTTACTCTCGTCTTCATTGTATAAAGTACTTAATAACTTAATATAATCTTTTTTAATAGTTTTTAACAGTTCTTCTGGGTTTTGATCTATTTCTTGATATACTGCTTGATCATTAAGGAGCTCAAGCATTTTACTATTATATTGAGCCTTTGTAAGGATCACTGTTATTTTTGCTTTATCGGCCCTACTAATTAAAAGATTATTATTTAATTTAAAAAATTGGGAAGTTTCTTTAGAATCTTTTAGAATTTGCCTTTCTAAAGAACCAATATAACAATTAGATTTTCTTTTAAATTTGTTTTGGAAATTTGCGATCTGATTAATTATAGTTCCTCTTAAGGAATTTATATGGTTTTCAGATGTTTTTAACAGATCTAAAGTGTATTCAATGTCTACAATTAATCTAGTAATCTCTTTATTTATATTAGTAGGAAATAAATTAAAATTCGGACCTAAAGATAAAAAATTAATAACAGATACAGGAATATTTACATCAGTTAAATTCATAGTCCAAGTGTTATTAATATATAAGGAATTGTATTTATCGATTAATTCTGATTCTAGAGTACGATTATTATTGTTTTCATTTTTATGAGTTGATATTTTATTTTTCCTAAACTCTATTTTTTTTATTATGATTTTCTTTAAATAGTGAAACTAATTTAGATTTAAATTCTTCAAATAATGTATTTATATTTATGGAGATTAAAGTATTATAGTTTTTAATAAAATTATTTTCATTATTAATTAATTTAACTAATCGATTTATTTCCCAATGGGCTTGTTTAATATCTAAAATTAATAAGTTATGATCTAGGTTTTGTAATCCTTTTTTATTTTTAGTATTATCAAGAAAGGTTTTATTAAAAATTGATACAGCTTTCTTTTTAACGTTACAAACATGTTGTGGTATTAAATTATTATTTTTATGCCACAATAAGTAATCGCGTTTACTGTATGGATTCTGTGTTACTGTGGATTCTGTATGGAGTATTTATTTCCTCAGTTCCCTATGCTTGTTGATAGAGTTTTTATCTTTTAATTTAATATGTGTCTCCTTTTAATTTATTTCAATTTACTTACCACTTTTAGCTACTCTTTCATGGTTTTTTTGACTTTATGACGACGGAGATTATTAATCTCTGATTTCTAAGTTTAAATTACAACCTCAATTTTTATTACATGAATATGCCCCGATACCTAGGGGGCGAAATATAGTTTGGTACATGGAGTAAGGAGTGTGTTTTTTAGTATTCCCTATAGTGTCTTTTAAATACATTAAATTAAGTTTAGTTTAGAGTATATGCGATTATAAAATGGATTATAGGTAGACTAGGCTACAGGCATGCCCTAGACTCTAGATAGTCTAGACTACAGAAATGTTACGCTACTGTTTTCAACACAGGAAGTAAATATTTATATTATTTTATAAAATTTATACAAAAATTATTTTTTCTAAAATAACTTAAAATTCGGACTCGCCTCGCACCGTCTTCAGATAGTAAAAAGACCTGTTTTATTCCCAGCGGTCACTTATCCAGGCACTGACCACAATCGATGCTGCTTAACTTTTATTTATGATCCAACAAAATTATGGACGTAATTGTCGAATTGAAACAAAACATGTGTATTTATTTATTACGCAAATTATACACTTGTACCAAATTTCAAATAGAATGTACAATTTTTTTAAAAAAACGACCACAAGTCATGTGATCAAAATCTTGATAAAAGATTTATACTAACTGTATAAATGAGGAAAAGAAGAATGAAACAAATTTATGAGAATAGTTATTTATGCCATAAGGCTGAGAAGTGTGTCTTTATGTCACGGCAATTAGATTTACCGACGAGCGAAGCGAGTCGGAAAAAATTGCCAAGACATAAAGACATTCTCAGCCGGATGGCATACAATATTTTTTTTGAGGTAGCACTCATTAAATAAAGCACTCATTAAAAAAATAAAAAAATAGCACTCATTAAACTGCGCTATATACTTAATTGAAAAAAAACAAACGTCCAATTAACTCCATATCGTCGTCATTAAATTCATCCATAGCTTCACACTTTTACTCAAAAATGTAAAAGCTTTACAAATAAACACACAAAAATTGTCAATTAGAACACCTTTTAAAAACGAAAAAAAAATTAGTCTACGAACAAAAACTGAAACAAAATGAACGTTTTTAAAGAAAACTCATGAAGGTTTAACACAGATTGTTTTTTGAACACGCTACATTACAGTAATGGCGGCAACATATGAATTACTTTTACGTCCTAGGAGTTTTTTAACATTCATTATTGTCCTCGGAGGTGAAAAGTACTAAATAACCTCTTATAACAATAATGATTGGCTTCTCATCCTAAAAACGGTTCAATAAAGTGCTCAATTACGTACTACCTCAAAAAAAAATTTATATTTAACCCTAAAAATCAGGAACCGAGGATTCATCATAATTATCCGTTTCAGGCATTATCATGACGTTCAAGCTTGGAAAAACTTTATTATACTTACGTCTTGTTTGATTAATAATAAATTCGTTTAGAATATAAATTTACTTTTAAGACTATTATAACATATCTCACGGTTTGGCTGTAGAAGTTCCCTTATCAGGTATTAGAAAAAATTTTAATGTAATATTTTTAAAAACAATTTATTTTAAGATGTAGCAACACTTTATTTTAAGCATCATAGTAATATTCTAGCACAAACGGTACGTGAGCGATGTGACATACTCTGAATCTGGAATGCATCGTTAGACCAACTCACATATTTACTTTCCCTTATTTATATCGTAGGTATATAGGAAAAGTATTGTGTTTGCAACAAATTGAGATTGAGATATCACCTGAATTATCCGTTTGAGGTGTTTTAAGGCCTCCTAAGCGGTTTTTACAAAGTTGTCTGTCTGTATTTGTGTGTGTCTGTTATCATCGTAGCTCTCAGTATATTTATCGTAGAAAGTTGAAACTTCGTACAAAAATCGGCATATAGCTGACTTGTGCAATCTGGAAAATAATTTTTTATGACGTTTTTAACCCGCAATAATGACTCAGTGAAAATTTCAAAACTTCATGAAACACGGAAAAATGTGTTGAAGATTTGGTGAATTTTATATTCTCAGTCGAGCGAAGCGAGTTCGAAGCAGGGACGAAGAGCATAGCGAATCCGATGCAAGAGGAAAAGTTCCAAAGTATCCCGTACACGAATTTTAAATATATGGAGCTGAAAGAGATGGTCTAGACATTAATAAGAGTTATCATAACTATAACTTATTTCGTTGTTCTAAATCACATTATCAAGATAAAATTGATATCATAACATAGTATCAGAACATACTGATTAAACAGACTGGTTTACCATACTTTTCAAGACCTACGCACGAAAAACAGTAAGTTAAAGATTGCATATACATGCAAAGGGTCAAATTAAAAATTAACTTTTAATAAAATAAAATTAATGGATTGTAAAATGATATATATATATATATATATATATATATATATATATATATATATATATTATATATATATATATATATATTATATACAACGAATTCAAAATATATTCGTTGGTTTAGAACCGATAATAATATATTTATAAAGATTGCTTGCTACATCAAAATAAATATACATTAATAGTGAACAAACTCTGTTTAATTTTATTACTTTAAAACTTCACAACTTATTTCTTCCTTAATGTTAAGAAAGTTTAAGACTATTAATATAAAAAATTTAATCATAAATCCCACATGTAAATAAGTGTAAATTTATTTAAAAGACTAATTTTAAAATGCATTTGAAAGAATTTTAAAACTGGTTTCCTAAATCAATATAAAGCAAGTTTAGGAATGTCATCAGTTAACAGTTATCTTAATCTTTCAAATTCTTTTTAAATTTATTACTTAAAATGAAAATGGATTTAAATTCATGTTTGGAAATAAAGCAAAAATGATTTGCATGAAAAGGTTACGATCGCAAATATGGACCACACAAGACCAATACATATCGATAAATATAAAAAACTATATAGGTAAATACCGATCGCGTGCAGTGGAGATTCAAGCAGATAATTCCATCCTACACACTGAGGACCAAAATTAATTACGCAGAAAATTTTTAAGTATCAAAAATTAGTTTAAATCTACTAACTGAGCGCTACTGTCTACATTTTTTTAACTTTATAGATTATTGTCTACAATAAATGTATTTGACATAGTGCTCATACTGGTTAAAGTGACTTGGCAGTCTTGATAGAAGGAATCACCCAGTGGTGAAACTTCTTGGCGTGGTTAGGTAAATGTTGATATTTTACTAATAATATAAAAATTTGGCTTGAACTAAATTAGTGAAATAGAAATTAGTTGAATTTTGAATAGTTGAATTTTCTTAAGTTTTGGGTTTTTGCATTAAAATTAATATTGATTAATTTTAGAAGAAAGGATTAATGAGAAAGGAAATTTATAGAGAAAGAATATTCAAAGAAACGAACGCAGGATGTAGCATACCAAACCCTGGAAAGAGGGTACCACAGCTTATCGCTGACTTTGTATGTTATTAGAATGAAATAAACTAAAAATCTAATTAATGTATTTTATACTGCAAATAAATGGTTATTTATTTTATTTGTTTATTAATTTTAGAAGAAAGAAGGTCACGCGGCCACTGTCGTCGAAGGCGTCGTGGAGGATTGGAAGGAATGGCTCTGGAATGTAGGGCTTGGACAAGAGGAAATGGGAAATCAAGAGGGGATGGGAATCTAATTTGGAATCAAAGGAATTATATCGAGAGGAAACAATGTCTATGACGAACGGAATTTTGAACTTAGTTCAATTTTAATTAGTACATATCAAACCAAGTGTGACCGTTTAGTGGTATGACCCACTTGTTGATCCA
Organism: Microvelia longipes; assembly: GCA_018340805.1. Taxonomy (NCBI): domain Eukaryota; kingdom Metazoa; phylum Arthropoda; class Insecta; order Hemiptera; family Veliidae; genus Microvelia; species Microvelia longipes. The sequence continues at coordinate 16,601,352 of JACMZG010001913.1, read as the reverse complement.
TGGTATGACCTCAAATGTAAATAGGAAATAATATATTTCATAAAACGAAAAAAATAGAGGTCAATTGATATGAACTTAACGTGTCAAAAAGAAGAAACCATACGAAATCAATTGGACTCGAGAAAAAAATAATTTTTCGAATAAAGAAATAAGATCACAAAGACTATGATAATCCTTGGTGTAACTAAGCATGAAGAATAAGTAAGGTAGCGCTTAACCTTCTTGTCCATAAAACTATGCCCTAGAAACCTTTCACAATAGATAATGGATAAAACATGTTCGCTTATAAAAATTGAAGACTGTAAAAGAATTAAGAAAACTTCACCGATTAATAATTACTTAGTTTTAGCCAGTTCTAACACTTATGGTGGATTTATAAATATTAATTAAAAATTATTGCAAGGCACAAGAAAAGATAAATTTAATATACTTATGATATATACTCATAAAAACAGTAATATTATGATTACGATGGAATGGAAAGCCCGATGGCAAATTCACAAGGTATACATTTATTAAACATTATAATTCATTATTAACTATAAGTGTGGTCCGTCTTAAAGGAAGAATATTACCGTCTACGCCCACAACATTAAAAGCTGCAGGATAGGAATCAAGACAATCATCTTAGTTTTAAACAGTACTTTACCATAGAGACATGATTAACTGTAAAGGAATTAAGCATTTCTGTTTTTAAATGACACATTGCTTTTTTTAAATGAAAATCTTTATTTAATAATTGTTAAAAAAATTGTATCTAGCAACCAGACTAGTTGGATATAAAACTCATATGTGGATATAAAAATAGGCAATTCCTCCTGTAGAATGATGAATCAACAGGTGTGGGCTGTACAACTTAAAATAAGGACGTAGGAATCACCGACGCGACACTTCATACTCTAAACGTTTTTAACACTTTTGAAAACATTATAAATAAATAAGTGAACAGTATCTAAAGGATAGCAAGTGTCGATCTATACAAGTCATAATGTAGCCTGAGTCAAAAATCAACATAATGGCTTTAAACCAAAGTGCTCAACACCCTCAATAAGGCAGTCTCTTATGGTAGACTCGGACCATCTATAGTATGTGAAGTTTGAAATGGAAAATTAAGATGTTTTAGGCTATAATAATGACTGACAATAGAAAACTTAAATCATACATTACAGTCTATCGTTTAGTTTAAAAATCTTGACAGGTCAGTTTAGGCACCACTGATTCTTAAGCAAAAAAATCCCTGCAAGAAGGGAGCGGGAAAAAACTATGTAAACAAATCAGGTTATTTTACCCGTATTTGCTTGGCGATGTTTTTTTACATTTCTTTTGAGTAGTTTTATGTTAAAATATCATTTTTAAGATTAATTTGAAAGTTGTTTTCAAAACGATGTAATCAAAAGAAGAACCACAAACAAATTGAACGATTGCCGCGAAGAAGGTTTTATCCCTACAGCGGTTATGGTGGTAGGGATTTTTTTTTCTCTTTTTAAGTGAGAGGTTGGCAGCGGCTTCTCTGATTGGTCAATCCCCAAAATACTTATGACCTTGGGGATTTTTAAACTAAACGATAGAGTGTAGTGGTAAAGTAGAATGAAGATAGCTAAAGACAGTCAATACTACGTTGACAGGATCGGTCGATCTTTAAGGACGACCGAGAGACTTAAGCGCTTTAAAATCAGGAGATGGAGGACTCCAGTCCATGATGGAAACTTAGGTAAGCGGCTGTGGCAAAGGCTGTTAAAATAAAATTCTAGAAGCGCAAACCCGTGTATTCTAGGTTTTAATGGTTTTCGAAGAAGAAGAAGAAACACATTAATCTGTAAACATTATTTCTCAAAAAGTTCTTCGTCAGAAATGCCTTAACTGAAGGTTTTATACACTATCCACACTACGCTGCTAGAAGGTGATTCTGATAAAGATTGGTTAACACGATCTAGATCCTTGTCCTTCTAAAGTTTAACTGTACAATATTCTTCCATAAAACTAGTTTAAACTAATTCCAAAGAAACTTCTCTCACAGGAAGGAAAATTTCAAATCATAACATTATTTAACTCTAAAATATACCCTTAACATTGTTAAGGGCACAGAAGAGACTAGATTTCTTTCAATTAAACAAACTATATAACACTACTTACACAGCATATTCATGTTAAATAAAGCTAATTTATGCAAAGAAAATTCTATGCATAACGTCAAGTGGAAGTATTTCATAATCGACGTGAAATAGAAGTAGTGAATTATAGATTATTTAATCAAATTAAATCTAGTTTCCTCTGTGCCCTTAACTTATTCTCATCTAGTATTATGGAGAGATACACACAAATAATTCTAATTCATATAATTATTCACCAGCAAAATTTTTAAATTGCCATTAAATGTAACATTTAATTAAATCCAATGATACATCGGATCAAGATTACAAAACTTAAAAACCATCTGACAAAGTCAAAAGAGCTTATGTATCATCAGACTTAACAAAGAATAACTTTGTCACGACTTATAATCAAAAAAATTCCATCCTAACCCCAGCTAAGGATCCAAGAATCTGGTCTCGGAGATTACAAGATTGAAACTAACTTTACAACATCCCGCAACCCACATCTTCACGACATTTCATTAGAACAAGAGCGAAATGACTTTCGAAAATAAAATTGGAAACCATTTAGTCCTTTTATTTTATTCTTATTCGACAAATGGGGCACCAATTGCAAACCAGTTTGTACTTATAGTTAATTCTCATTTAACAAATAGGGCAAAAATTTCGAACCAGAGTGACACTTTAATGTTAAGTCTTATTTCTTGCACTATTTACTAAGTTCTAGTTTATTTACTTTGTTGATGATTTTAAGAAACTTAAAGAAATTTCTGGCTTAAAGATTGTCTCATTGGATGAGAATAAAATATTAAATATAAAACGATAAAAAATTAAGAACTGAGTGAATTAAAGAAAAAAAACTGTCCGCATATTTATTTAAAGAAATTAATAAAAAGTTACCAATAAGCTGTGAAATTTGCATTAATGAAAAAAAAACTCAAATTCCCAAGTTCTGCACGACACTTAAGAAATCTAAATACTCTAAGGACTCTCCTGCCGGATATTTTTTTTATCATGACAGCACTGGTCTACATATAGGGCCATACTTAATTTTTAGTGTATGCTAAAGTTGACCGTGTTAAATCCGTGTGATAACCCAGGTGGCACATAATTATAGGAGTCTTTGGGTAACCGCAAAGCCTCATGTTAGCTTATCTTTTTATTCATAAAATACGAAAAAAATCGTCGATCAGTTTGAGATTTGGCACGCCAAATCTGACCTGTTAAAATAACAGGTCATTATTATAACAGGTCTAGTTGTGCTTTCCTGAAAATAATCAGTATTTGACGTCATTAACTGTCATTAATGACAGCATAATGTTTTTTTTTTAAATTATAAAAAATAATAGGATCAATTTGTAAGTAAGCAAGATTCTAAATATATACTAGAACAACATATAAGCCAAGTTTTATGTCAATATCAGCATTAGTTTAATTTTAAACGAATGACATGCAAATACGTTTTAAAAAATAATAATAATAAAAGAAAAATAATCTAAGTTAAAATTTGGTAAAGTGTATCCTTTGTGAAATATGTACGCATTTTAAACGTACAGCAATTATATCTACGATTTTTGTTGGTTCACTAATGATGAACCATCGAGCGTGGTGAGTTCATGGATAGATGACTAGAAATAAAACGGATCCTCTTACAGTCTTAAGAAGAGAGAAGTGGGTTCGCATACATAATGCAATATAAATTGAGTCTTAAGAAGAGCGAAGTGAGTTCGCATACATAATGCAATATAAATTGGATGAATTCTAATCTAACTCCTAACTGGTGAGGATGAGCGTCGCGGATTCGATATGAAATTATTGTTACAAGAATTAGAAGTAAAGATCGAAATCTTATGATCCACACGAGTTTTAGCTTCCTGTACGCAAATTCCTGTGGTACTAGGGACTGTTGTCGCCATCTTGCTGCGCAGCGATTTTATTTTAAAAAGTTTATTGCTAATAGTATCTGCCTCCGTAGCCGCATTCGTATAGTACTAGACTTCACAGCCCGGACTATACTCTCAGTTATGAATATAATGAATACTCTCTCACTATGAATAGAATGATGTAAAAAGATTTGGCCAACTTTAGCTTTACTTTGAGCATAGTAGATATGACCCACCCGAGGTGGTTCCCACAGGGCGAATACCCTGAAAGGTCCTAAAGGGCATTATCATTATTTTATTATTATTACTAATATAGTAGTAAGAAAGAGCAAGGACCTCTAGTAAAACCTTGTTAATAGCAATAAAAAAATATTTCTTTATTAATGCAACAAACAATTATCTTTTTTAATTAACATAAATAAATTATAGAAAATATCTCCTTTAAGTGTCAAAAGTATTAAATTAACACATATTTAAACTTAAATAAACTGAATTGTATAAATAAATTTTAAATGTGATACCGCACAGTATGCTTCCTTTCTCTTTTATAGGTAAGCTGCGGAATAATATTTCGTTTGGTTCAAATAAATTATAATTAATAAATTATAAATAAAATAAATTATAAGCAAGGGGCGAAATATTAAAAGTTTAATTTAAACAAGAAGGTTATTACTAGGTTAGGTTACAACCAGTAAATCACTTCGCAGAAATAAAGAACTTAAATCTGACACGATAACCTAGGTATAAATAACCGAAACGAAACTTAGCGTACTTTTTGATTACGTAAAGGTATATACTTGTGCCAAATTTCAACTAGATTGAAATGTTTTCCTATTTTTTTTACAGTTTTTAAAAAAACAACCTACACAAGTCATTCGATAGAATAAACTGTCGATAAAATAAAAAGTCATGCAGATAATGAAATGAAACTTGACACATATAGGTAAGAAATTAATAAAAAGTAACCAATAAGCTGTGAAATTTGCATTAATGAAAAAAAACTCAAATTCCCAAGTTCTGCACGACACTTAAGAAATCTAAATACTCTAAGGACTCTCCTGCCGGGGATTTTTTTTATCATGACAGCACTGGTCTACATATAGGGCCATACTTAATTTTTAGTGTATGCTAAAGTTGACCGTGTTAAATCCGTGTGATAACCCAGGTGGCACTTATTTATAGGAGTCTTTGGGTAACCGCAAAGCCTCATGTTAGCATATCTTTTAACTTTTCTTCATTCATACCGCGTATTTTATAGGAAAATTAATCTTAACGCTGTAGATCAAAACCAGGATTTCAACTGAGTCATCTATTTCAGGTGTTTTAAGATACCCTGAGAGGATTTTACCAAATTGACTGTCTGTATGTGTGTGTGTTTGTTATCATCGTAGTTCCCAGTGAGCTAATATCACTAGGTATCCTTATACATTGCTACATGCGTGCTAAATCTCAAATTAATCGCAACATTTTTCCGCGTTTCATGATTTTTCTAAATTTTTGTTGAGCCAAATGACTTGTTTAGCTGGCTGCATTTAATCATTGCGGGTTAATGACGTCATAAAAAAATTACTTTCGGAATAGCCAACTACACCTATCGACTGATTTACGTACTGAGTTTCAACTCTCTAGCATAAATACACTATGAGCTTAGAATAATACTATATATAGAAGGAGCACTACTGATAACACGAAAGGCGGTTTACTAGTGCACCTAAGTAATGCTGCCATCCTAACAATATACAATTTTCTAAAAAAAAAGTTGGCAATATTTCCGGTTGCTGAATTATTATGTTCTATTATTAATTAATGATTGATTATTCATAAAATACTAATATAAATATCAGTGCATTACAATATTTTAAGCATTTTAAATTGTAGTTTAACGTATTTATTAAAATTATATAAAAAGTAGTCCTCGTCAACCAAATGTAGATTCTTGTATTCCGCCACCCTTTTGCCACCTAAGACCAGTTTTATTAAATACTCAGTAGGTGTTTTAAGTTATTATATTTGTTCTTTACGATCTTTCTTCATTAATAGATATTTATGACAAATATTTAAAATAATTGTAGGGTTGGCAGCATTACTTAGGTGCACCAGTCAACCGGCTTTCGTGTTATCAGTGGAATTACATTGTGTTTACGGTCCTGTGCTCCTTCTATATATAGTATTATTCTAAGACTATGAGCTACAATCATAACAGACAAACACACACATAGAGACCGACAACTTTGTGAAAACCACTCAGGATGCCTTAAAAATGCTGGTTTAGTATAATTTTGCAAACACAATACTTTTCCTATATACCTACGGGTATAAATAAGGAAAAGCACCAATAGGATAAGCTTCATCAGTATAATTAAATTTCTTGCACGATACAGCCTATTAGTACAACATTATTAAAATCAGTATAATAAGGCGTGGAAGCTATGTACATTTTGTTCGAATAATATTACAGTTAATAAAAATTCTATGATTTATTGCAACTAAAATTGAAGGAATTAAATGTGAAACAAACTGGATATTTTACAATTTAATGAAGTAATCCAATTACCTCAAAGTAAAATTGATATGTAAAATAATATATTTTAATGTTTAAATGTTAAAAACATTACGGCAAAAAATGATCCAGACTTGTTTAGCTGGCTGTATTTATTTTCATATATATTTTTTTTTTTTTTAATAAAAAAAACAATTATTAATGTAAAAGAAATGACTGATACCTTAAATTAACTATTTTATTACAATTTAATGGTAGCATTAACAGGATGATAAAATATTAACAAACTTGATACGCGTCAAACAAATAATAAAATATTAACATACTTGATACGAATCAAATAAATAAGAAAATATTAGCATACTTGATACGCGTCAATAAAATATTAACAAACTTGATACGCGTAAAACAAATAATAAAATAAAATATTGTGGAAAGCAATATTTATTACTTCAACAAAGTTATTGAAGTCGTAATATTGATCAAAGCGAATGGTATCTAAATCAGAATGGAGAGAACAGTAATCAATATCAATAACCTATGATTAAGCATAATTGTTTAAACGTGGCATACTATTACGATATAAGCGAATTTTCAAATGAATTATTAAAAATATTAGTGTGGAGCGCAAATGATGGAGCGCGAACGAATGGAGCTCCAACAACTTGGAGCGCCAACGACTGGTACCCTGATTAGTATACATTATGTTATATATGTTCATCGATAAAACCATCCCTAATGCTAATAATAAATGTTTCAACCATACATAGAAGTACATGTGAATTAAATTCCATTCCGATCAGAACAATTAGAAGTTTCGTGATTTCTTCATATTTTCGCTGTCATTATTGTGGGTTAATGACGTCACACAAATTTCATAAACAATATGGTTCGGGGCATTAACAAGGACGATTCTAGTACCAAGTTTCATGTCGATCCGAGAAAGCGTTCGAAAAGTTATTTCCCATAGGAACGTCTAGGAACAAAAACCTCTAACACTCACACGCATATATATATTATATATATATTATATTATATATATATATATTATATATATATATATATATATATATATATAGAATATAGATAGATAGATAACATAAACACATAGAAAAGAAACACAGGACGATGCACGATGACCAGCTACCGAAGTGCACTTTTTGAAATCGGAAAGGGTATGGCTATGGTGACTAGTTAAAGGTAGGTGCACGGAGAACTTAGAATAGTCTCTGGTAGGTGTCAAGCTGTAGACGACCAAAAGTTATACTCTAACCCACGGACTTGCGACCGGGCCTTGACTTAACGGAGGGTTAAAAAGGATCCTTTAGCGTGGCCACAAACGCTCCCCTGGCCAGAGTCTACAGTTACAAAGTTAGAGTTAGAAGATTTTAGATGGCAGGTGTGTGAAGATCATAGGAGACATGATACTGCTATAGTTGAATAAGGCAAATGTAGGGTGACATCAGTAGATGGAAGTAGAACTAATCGGATGCTGACGATAGAGAGTAGGACGTAGACACATACAAGATATTAAAGATGACAATACAAAGATTAAAGATAATTGAAGAGCGAAGAGGTAACAACAGGTGGTGAAAAAAAACACATATACACTCGAAGAAAAACAAAGGACAGGGAAACAGAAAGGACAAAGTCTTTAGTCAGCAAAACTGATAATCTTAGCGAAGCTTATTTTTACAGACTTAATTTGTGCTAAACTGAAAACAATATAAACACTCTTAAAATTGGTCAAGCAACTTCCTTCTTACTCGGAATCACATTATATAGAATTCACTACGCCAATGTTCACGACAACAGACACGTTTTCAGGACATGTACATTATAAAATTGTATTAAAATACTTCTTCGGGCTCGCTTCGCTTGTCCTCAGACTGCAAAAAATCCGTTTTATTTCTTGTTGTCACCCATCCAGTCACTGGTCTTACTTACTGCTTAACATTGGATAAACTATAATACAAAACAAAAGGCCTTCTGGCCGCTACGCTGCGTCGGCTACTTGGCCGCTACCCTAAGTCGGCTGCTTGGCCGCTTCGCTGCGTCGGCTGCTTGGCCGTTACGCTGAGTCGGCTACTTGGCCAATACGCTACGTCGGCTACTTGGCCACTTCGCTGCGTCGGCTACTTGGCCGCTTCACTGCGTCGGCTACTTGGCCGCTACGCTGAGTCGGCTACTTGGCCGCGCAGTGGCCTAGAGAGGCGCGAAGGGCTATATAGAAACAAGAGGCCTTCGGCTCCGTGGCCAAATTGTCGTTGTCCTGTATCAGTTTGTCATATTACTAGTTAATATTAGTGGCAAACTGCCACAATGTAAGCGACTTTTCAAATACATACATTACATTATGTTATATATGTCAATCAATAAAACCAAAACTAATGCTGATAATGGAATGAAACATAGTAAATTTGTTGGTCTAATATAGAAATATTAGAACATCCTCAGACTGCTAGGAACTCGGATACATCATCTGTGTCATTACTGCACAGTGCATAAGTAGTATCATTGTTTGTAAAATGATTACCTAATCTACAACAGGTGTTTATAATCTTGGATATTTTATAGAGTAATAATATTTTTAAAGTAGTTTATGTACATTGTAGTTGATTAAAATTACTTTTATAGGTTTGAATGACAAGTAAATAAATCGATCTTGGCACGGGTATTTAATTAGTTGGCAGAAAGATTCGTAAAGAGTGTTGTGACCTCTTTTTATATTTTATATACTTTTCCTTCATCTCCCTTAACCACGGGGAAGCATGGTAACAGGGTGAAATGTAATTTCTCTGTTGTAGCACTATTTATTTTATAGAACTCCCACATCTTGACAGGAAATTTAAACACAGCAACTTAAAGTTTTATAATAACAAAAACTAATTATTTAGCTTTATATTTCACTTAACATTGTAGGCATCTTCAGGCATCACAGGTATTTTTTTTTTAAAAAATCATAGTTGACTAGATAATTACACAAACAAACAAAAACTTAAAATAAGAAAAATAATTCTTCTTGTTCTTATCTCTTGTAAATTTTTGTTCTCTCAGTTCGGTTTTCATTAATTTATTTATTTTAATTGTTATTCGACTGTGTTAATTAGTTTTAATTAACTGTCATATTAGTTTTAAGTTTTTGTTTGTGTAATTATCATCTAACCAACAATGATTTTGTAAAAAAAATTACCTGTAATTCCTGAAGATGCCTACAAAGTTAGGTGAAATATATAGCTAAATATTTAGTTTTTGTTGTTATTATAGAACTTTAAGCTGTTGTGTTTAAATTTCCTATCAAGAGGGTGAAATGTGACAACCATTTTTTTAATTAAATTTCTTTAATTTTAATTAAAATATACTAGCCCTGCTAAAAAGTAGGACTAGTATGTCTATGGTTGATACTAGTCATACTAAAAAGTAGGAATAGTATATGTACAGTAGATACTAGTCCTGCTAAAAAGTAGAACTAGTATATCTACTATTTTTCGATGAATTAGTAGTGTTAAGCAGCATTGAGCGATGTCAATAAGTGGATGGGTCATTGCTGAGACAATCCAAGGACGAGGGAAACAAATCCAAGACGCACTGCATATAGCAAGTAATGTTTATATATGCTGAGGACGATCAAGTCGAGTCCGAAGCGTTGAGCATGAGCCTAGCGAATCTAAAAAGTGGAAAAATGTTCTGAGGAACTCAGTAGCCGGTATTGCAATGAATTTAAATGTATATTTAAATTTGTATTGTTTAACAAATTGTTGAGGTTAAACGTAAAATGACAAATATGAGAAGACCTTTCAAATAATTTATCCAATTATTCCCAACCCAAATATGATTTCCAGCGAATTATCTCACAAGCATAATTTCCTCTTTAAAATTCGCTGACAATAATTGAAATATTGCAAAACATAAACTTTAAAAGAGGTAGCATTACATCTGACACTGAACTTCTGAACTCGAAAAAAACTTAAACGAAGAATACTTTAACAAAGGAAAAACGGAATTGCGCAAAATTGCAAAAAACGACTCAACTCCTCTTAAGTTCTTTCATTACCTCACTTATTATATTAAACTCCAGCTAATATGAATGTTAGCAGAAGTAATTCCTTTAGGTGTTTTAAACTAAAATTTTTTAAACAAAAGGAGGTATTAATGGAATGTAAAAAATTAACTGCTGAAAAGGTTTATAAAACAAGATAGCAGTCCAAATATAGTTGAAAAACAATTACCGAGCTTTCAACCAGGGATCCTGGTCGTCATCAGGGTCAATAGATTTATTAAAACATAAACAACAAGACTGTAAACATTAAACTAAATAAACCAACAAATATACAATATAAAATAATGTAAGATTTGATATTGTATATTTGTTGGTTTATTCAGTTTAATGTTTATAGTCTTGTTGTTAATGTTTTAATAAATCTATTTACCCTGATTGACGACCAGGATCCCTGGTTGAAAGCTCGGTAGTTGTTTTTCAACTATATTTGGACTACTGTCTTGTTTTATGAACCTTTTCACTTATAAGTAAAATTTTTTAAATTTAACTTATAATTTTTTATTAATTTATTTTTTTTTTTTTCTATAGGTGTGTAACACAAATACGATTAAATTTGATTATCATCATTACTTTTGATTTTCTCGTTTGGCCACTTATTGATGCGAAGCGGCCACGAAGGGGGGGGGGGGGGGTTAAAAGTAATCCAATGCCGATGTGTGGTTAACTAGTAAGTCTAGATTGATAAGTAAAATTTATTGTATCTATTTTTATTTATTGTAGAACTAAATTAATTGAAAATAGAAATTCAATTAATAAATAAATACTACAATAAATAAAAATAGATACAATAAATTTTACTTATCAATCTAGACTTACTAGTTAACCACACATCGGCATTGGATTACTTTTAACCCCCTCCCCCCCTTCGTGGCCGCATCGCATCAATAAGTGGCCAAACGATAAAATCAAAAGTAATGATGATAACCAAATTTAATGTCGTATTTGTGTTACACACCTATAGTATACGGGTAAAATTTCAGCCCGATCAAATAACGTTTCTAAGCTTTGTGAATTTTTAAATTATTTGTGAGTCATTACTGTGGGTAGGTAATGACGTCATAAATATTTAAAAAAATAGGGTTCTGGACATTAGGAAAGTCGCTTTTTGTACAAAGTTTCATTCAGATCTACTAAGCCTTCAAAATTTCTCGTGTTCCATACAGAAACATCTGAGAACTATCTCGTACATACATACAAACATATATAATCCTTAACTTAAATTAAATTAATTAAATTTAAATATTTATTTATTAGTAAGCCCCACATTAAAAAAACCAGCCTTTCCCTCCTCTCTCCCTGTACCTAATCCCATAAGCTTATTTTTCCTGCGCTAAAAATGTGTATAATTAAAATAATTTTATTCGTAGATAACGCGAAGCGGAAACTTGTAAATGACTAGTTCAGATTTACTTCTAGAACCTAACTTTTGTAATTTGTCAAAAAATTTGCTAAATAATCAATTTTTGCGCATGTAACTCCTTCATACACAGTAATAAAAGTTAAGATTTATCACTTTTACCGACTGGAACATTTTAGAAGTTTAAAGATTAAATCCTAAATCCTAAAAATAATAGGATAACATGGTCCAAGACTTTATAAAATGGTAGGGAACCTTTGCAGCCATATTACTGTTGATAATTAAGGAAACTATTATTTAATTTACAACCATCTATAATTATAAAAGAGTATTTTTTTTGGACTGGTATAATAAGAAAAAAACCTAAATTAGTATTATTTAGGACTGCAGTCTTAAAAAAAATTAATTATCTATAATTATAAATGAATTTCTTATTATAACACAATAAGAAATTGAATTATACGATAACAGAAATAAAATTAGAGACATAAAAATAATTTAAACTTAAAATAAAAGCTATTTAGTTCAACTTTTATTGTCTTTATTGAGTAAAGATTGTGAAACCCAGACATAATTGTGAGAAGATTAAATAGTAACTTGACGAATAACAGTTTTGACCTTCTCTTATATAGTTTTAACCCGACTAGAAACTGCAAAATAGAACACACAAGTAAAAAACAGCTGTTTTTTACTCGAGTCTAAAACAGCATCAATGGCTGGATAAAAACTAGAGGCATTGTTTGTTGTTGTTGGCCACATGGTTGTTGTTTTATATCAGTTTGTCATATTACTAGCTTATATAAGTGACACACTGCCACGACATAAGCGAATTTTCAAATGTATTAGTCAAAATGCGTTATTTGTTTATATTTGTTATATATGTCAATCGATAAATAAAAACAAACACTGACAATACAATTTAACTTCGTACTTTTATTAAACATACATAGTAGTACATGTTAATTAAAGTTTTAAGAGCTTTTGAAAAGTTTGCTGAATAATTATTGTAAGTAAATGACGTCACACATATTTCAGTGAACAATAAGCTTTAGGATATTAAGAAGATCGATTTTCGTACTATGTTTCATTTCGATCTGAGAAATCGTTCAAAAGTTATCGTTACCCCCCCCCCAGAAACGTCTAGGAACAAACCTCGTACATCATATGTATATATGTCACGAAAATGACTTTCATAGGATAAGGCATGTTGAGGGCGGAGTGGGAGATATCAATTCTGTTTAACTTCCTATCATCCATACATATATATATATATATATATATATATATATATATATATAATATATATATATATATATATATATATATATTATATATATATATATATATGTTTAAATAGTAGGAAGTTAAACAGAATCGATATCCTCCCCTCCGCCGCCCTCAACATTCGTTATCCGAACAACCAATAAGCGTCATTTTCGTGAATTATAATCCATGAGCCAGGCCTAAAAAATGTGACTCATTTTGTACTATTTAAAACCAAATTTTTCTGAAAATATACCTTAAATTATGAAGGAAAAGCAGTCTGCCTATCCAGAGTAGAGCCCTTCATACGAATGCGCACGCTCAAAATATTAGAAAATCTCACAAATTCCAGTTTTCTAGTAATAAGTGGTTCCCAGTAGGTCTTGTGCAAAACATGAAGAGAACTTTTTTTAAAGCTGATAAAATTCCTATAAACGAGTGTTTTTCGTCAAAATCGGATAACTAAACTAAAGTTATGACATTTGGTAAAAGACCAAACAAATGCACAAAAGCCGATATTTTTTCAAAGAAATTCGCTGACTTTGCATAAATTCACCAGTTTTTTAGTGTTTTTGAAAGAGCCATAACTTTGGTTGCATTCATCCGATTTCGATGATTATACAGTGTATAATCATTCATAAGAAGTGTCTTTTCACGCAGTTTTAAGACGTGGGTTTTCACGCAGTTTTAAGACGTATGATTTCACGCAGTTTTAAGACGTATGATTTTTTTAAGGACGAGTTTTCAGCAGTTTTAAGACATACGATATCACCACGCAGTTTTAAGACATACGATTTCACGCAGTTTAACGTATGTTTTCACGCGTTTTAAGACATACGATATCAGCAGTTTTAAGACATACGATTTCACGCAGTTTTAAGACCACGCTGTTTTATGTTTTCACGCAAGTTTTAAGGTATGATTTCACGCAGTTTTAAGACATACGATTTCACGCAGTTTTAAGACGTATGTTTACGCAGTTTTAAGACGTTTTTCACACAGTTTTAAGACGTATGTTTTCACGCAGTTTTAAGACATACGTTTTCACGCAGTTTTAAGACGTGGGTTTTCACGCAGTTTTAAGACGTGGGTTTTCACGCAGTTTTAAGACGTATGTTTTCACGCAGTTTTAAGACGTATGTTTTCACGCAGTTTTAAGACGTATGTTTTCACGCAGTTTTAAAGATGTTTTCACGCAGTTTTAAGACGTTGTTTTCACGCAGTTTTGGAGGTGGTTAGATACGTTTTCAAATAAAAATGAAGTTATATAAACAAACTTGACATGTTCCCATTAATAACTAGCTGTACAAAGCGTGAGCAGCAAAATCCTACATTTTTCAGTTCTTAGTCGACCTCAAGGTTAAAACCCGGGGATATCACCATATACGTTCACCTGTCCTCCCTTTAAAGCAGAAGAACCTTATCTAGGTCAAAAGTAATCAAATAACAAATTAATTTTTAAAAGAGATGAAGATCATTTACAGTCTTAAAATTTATAGTCTCTAAAAAAAGGTTGTTAACTTTATAATGAAATTAATATTTGAAATAATAAAAAACCTGACCCCAACCTCATTAAGCACATTTTCCCATTGGAATTTCGCTAAGAACATTCTAAAAGGTATAAACTTGTAAATAATTTGTGATTTATAGTAATTAGATTTCATTTTATAATGAAACTATCTTCCAGTAATTAACTACGCCCTAGATAGACAGTTTAGATGGCCATTTATAGGAATTTACAATTTAGCATTTTAATAGAAATTATATATATTGAACAAGCAAAAATATAAAATAGCTAACGTAGTGGTGTTGTAAGCATTTGTCAAAACATAATAAGATTTTAACAGATTGCCAAAAATATAAGTACTAAAATTAAAAAAAAGGCTTTCGGCGTCTTAGCCGCTTCGCGGGCCCTGCAACTCAATGTAGCCGCTTCACGGCCACATGGATTTTGTTCTTTATCAGTTCATCATATTACTGGTTTACGTATGTGGCATAATGCCATAATTAAAATAACTCAGTTAGTGTTATTAAGTCTTAAAATAATACAATATATAGTAGAAGCACTACTGATAACACGAAAGCCGGTTCACTGGTGGTATTAGGTAATGCTGCCAACCCGCCAAATTAAAATTATTTTTTTAAATAATTTGGCAATATTTCCGGTTGCTGAATTATTGCGTTCTATATTATTAATTAATGATTGATTATTCATGAAAAATA
Organism: Microvelia longipes; assembly: GCA_018340805.1. Taxonomy (NCBI): domain Eukaryota; kingdom Metazoa; phylum Arthropoda; class Insecta; order Hemiptera; family Veliidae; genus Microvelia; species Microvelia longipes. The sequence goes on along the minus strand of JACMZG010001913.1, from coordinate 16,585,973 downwards.
ATATAATTATCGGTGGATTACAATATTTTAAGCATTTTAAATTGTATTTTAACGTTTTTAATTATAACTATGATAAAAGTAGTCCTTGTCAACTAAATGTAGATGCTCGTATTCCCCTACCCTTTTGCTATCTAAGACCGATTTTATTGATTATTTAGCTAGGTTATTAAGTTATTTTATTTGTTACTTAATATTTTTTTTTACTAGTGGATATTTATAACACATTTATAAAAAAATGTTTTTTTGTTAGGGTGGTACCCCCTACTTAAGACCACCAGTCAACGGCTTTCGTGTTATCAGTAGAATTACAATGTGTTTACGGTCCTATGCTCCTTCTATATTAGTATTATTCTAAGCATAAATTGAAGTTTACAATACTATCATTTTTCTTCCACTAGTCAAGAAAATTGACTAGTGGAAAATTATTAATTAATTAAAAATAATAAATAATTAAAAATAAAATAATTAAAAAAAAAAAAAAAAAAATAAAATTAAATAAAAAAAAATAATAGTAAATAAAATGTTTGTTAATTAATAATAATATATTATTATTATTAATTAATTTATTAATTTAATTAATTAATTTATTTTTTTATAATTAATAATAATTATTTTTTTTATTATTTTTATTTATTTATTTATTTTTTTTTTTATAATTATTATTAATTATTTTTTTATTTTTTTTATTTTATTATTTTTTTTTTTTTGATTCGTTGAAAATTATTATTTCTTATGGAAAATTGACTCAAGGGGACAATTAAACAATTTTGGGGACAATCCAAAAAAATTCACCTCCCCACAACTCTTCCACCTCTATAGCCCCATAAGCTCATTTTTACTGTGACAATTCGCAAAAAAACATTCCATAAAAATCTTATTTTTATTACTTATCTGAAATGTTCTTGAATTATCTATTTCACTAAATAAATCTATCTTTTAAGCTGATTGAGTTAGTGACCCCACACACATTAACTCACATTAATAGACGGAGAGGGGCTCATTTTGTCTGAAGAGGGTTCACCAAATATGAAAAAGAAATCAATTCTTAATAGTTGATAACAAATTGTACCTTGCGTATTCATTGATGAATACGTTACACCAATACTAATATTAAAAATCAATAATCATAATTACATACAATCAATAATAATAATTATTATTATTAAATTAATAATAATAATAATAATAATAGTAGAACTAAATAAATAAAATAAAAAATGCGAATCCTAATAAATATATTACTTGTAAATAAAAACAGATTAATTACACAGAAGTCCTATATTTTTTTAATATATAATAATTAACTAAGCTTTCGACTAAAGATTAGTCATCTTTTTTTTTTTAAATTCTACAATGTAACAGTGTTTAACGGTTTTTTCAAACATAGCTTACCAAAACATTACCAAGGTGCAATATGAAGTAGTTTGTAAATTGTATTTTTTTTATTTTATATTGTTTAACTCTGACGAATGACTAATCTTTAGTCGAAAGCTTAGTTAATTTTTATATATTAAAAAAAATATAGGACTTTTGTGTAATTAATCTTTTTTTTATAAGTCCACAAAAAAGAAACTTTTTAATATGGTACTTGTGTTTTAATCATGATTTAAAAACTGGTTACTCGCTCTCTTTGACTATTGCAATTTAATAAATTTAATAAAAATATGCAAACTAAATGCCTATTTAATGTGATGAAAATCTAATTTGTTAATAAAACAAAATAAACTATCATCAAACAAGTGTCTTTATTAGGGTGATATTACCTAAAATGTACTCTTTGATAGCCCAACTTATATAAATTAGAAATTAAAACCTTTACTAAGATCACGTAAAAAATAAATAAAGAAAATGCAATATACCAATTAAATAAGTAGATCACATTTTATTGACTAGTATAGACATAATTAAATCAAACCAACAAAAATAAAATTTAGGTGTGATAACGACATAACAGGTTATAGTTATATTGAAGAGTAGACTAATTGGATTCAAAAATATATTAAGAGCAATAAAATTAAATTAAATTAGAATCAAAGTCGTTGTAACAGAAGGAATCGATTTCGTCGGATTGGACATATAACAATGACGACAAATTAAATTTAGACAGATTCTGCTTGTAGCAAGTTTAAGAGAAATCAGATATATAATTGCAGTCATCCACAGGGAAATGAAAGGGGATCAGGATTAGACAAAACTACAGGCACATTAGATTAGGATTAGACACATATAACTGTAAGAAATTATTTTGTTAACATAAGAATCTGGCACATTAGACCTACAGCAAAATAAATTAGCTTAGGGTCATACAAATGAACCGCAGGCAAATTACATTAGATTAGAACAAGCATAATCGCAAGGGAAATTACATATTAGATCGAAGCATATTTATGCAAGCAAATTACATTAGATTAGAATCAAGCATATTAATCGCAGGGAAATTACATTAGATTTGAATCAAACATTTTAAACCGCAGGGAAAATTACATTATAGTTAGAACAAACATATTACACACCGCAATTCATTAGATTTGAATCAAACATTTTAAACCACAGGCAAATTACATTAGATTGAATCAAAACATATTTAGAAACCACAAACATTTTAAACCTGCAGGCAAATTAACATTAATTAGAATCAAAACCTAATTAAACCGCAGGCAAAATTACATTAGATTTTAATCAAACATTTTAAACCGCAGGGAAATTACATTACAAACATATTAAACCGCAGGCAAAACATTAATTTTAATCAAAACATTTTTAAACCGCAGGCAAATTACATTAGATTAGAATCAAACATATTAAACCGCAGGCAAATTACATTAGATCAAGACATTTTAACCGTTTAACATTTGAATCAAACTTTTTTAACCGCAGAAAAAATACATATCAGAATCACATAAATTAAACTACCGGCAAAATGCATTATTATAAGATCAGACACATTAAACCGCCAGTAAACTACATTAGATAAGAATCAGGCATATTAAAAGTAGGCAAAGTATATTATTGCAAGATCAGACACATTAAACCACCAGCAAACTACATTAGATAATAATTAGGCATATTAAAAGCAGGCAAAATATATTATTGCAAGATCTGACACATTAAACCACCAGCAAACTACATTAGATAAGAATTAGGCATATTAAAAGCAGGCAAAGTATATTATTACAAGATTAGACACATTAAACCGTAGCACCGGCAGTTAGCAGTAGATTATCATTAGACACATTAAACCTCTGGAGAAATAGACTAGAATCAGAGGCATTAAACAGAGGTCTCTTGACATTTTATTTAAATAGATAAATCGGCATGTGGAATCTATATATTTAAAAGTAATCTATATATTTACATTTTATACTGTAAAAAAGGATTATATAGTACAGCTAGTGTACTTTACGCCTTCCTCTAAGGGTTATACGTTGATTATTAAAAACTTGCGGGTGTAGAACATGAGTAGGATTCGAGATATCGACTTTCAGTATAATGTGAATTTTGAAGGATTAACACCATAACTCCAAAATTTAAAATGGTGGAAAATACTCTCAAATTGCCCAAATATTGGTCAAATGTTTCATTTCTAAACAAATCAAAGAAAGGACTAGGAGAGAGAATTAATATTCTCTATAACAATAATTTTTATTCTTTAATAATAATCTTTAAATTCTTTAATAACAATCCTTTGAAGCTTTGTAAACAACGAAAGAAAGGATGAAATAACTCAGACTTATTGGTAATCACACAGATAATCATGTTACCTTTAAGGAGTAAACAAAATAAGGTAAGCAAATATAAACAATTGAAATTTGGATTAAAGAGATAACTAAGGCGGTGAGATATAACATACTTCTTCAACATGAGACTTCAACATGAGACTTAAACACCGATTTGAATTATATATGGTTTGACATTCATTACAAAATAATTGATAAATTTAACATTTAATAAAATTGGTTTTTAATTTAATTAATTAATTTAAACTGGCCTCAATATTAAGGGTGTTAAATATGATTATTGTTCAGTGAAATTAAAAGCCGAAATATAATGTGTTCACAAAGATGGAAACCGGATAGTGTTGTTATTTTCAAACAAAAAATTACTAAACAGTTTCCAGGATAAATAGAAAAAAAAAGTTGCGTCACCTGATAATGCAGGAGAGATGAAGACAGCGAAGGTTATATAAATGATAATAGCGATGCGATAACGCGCTTTCGCGGATGGACTCGCCATCGAAGAGGACCCGGGATAGACTGGGTTCTCAAACGGAGAAAGTCCCCAGTCCAACGAAGGTGAAAGTAACAGAAGGGTGGGAGGATTTCAGTACCTTACCTGCAGATTGTTCTGAAGTGGGGAATTTTACAGCCCCTACTACTCGAAAAGAACAAAAACAGCTGGTATTCTTTGAATAGTAGGGATTTCTAAAAGGATATGTCGCCCACGCAAACACGTAGGATATGATGGAACAACCAGGATCATATGGGGATTGGTAAGGTCGGGTCTGCACAACAGGTGACGTCTACTATTAAGTAATACTTCACAATAATAGATAAAATAGAGCATAATCTAGGACTAAGTTAAGTAAATCCCTCAAAAAAATAGATTATTTTAAAAATAGTTCCTATGCAACAATGAAGGACTAGCGAAACTTCCAATGGAGTCGAGAACATGCTAATTCGATCAAGAAATGTCCTAAAATAGGTCCGGGGCAACCCCTATCGTTTAATAACAACGTTAGTCAATAATATTAAATTAAATATATAATAGTCAATAAATCTCGGCGGTTACGTACGGTAGATTAAACTATTTTCAAATTAAAACCTAATAAAATAATCAATAAATCTCGTAGAATTATAATTGACAAAACATATTATTTAGATTGGATCCAAATCGAATGATGGACTCCTGTTTAATCTTGATTCAAAGTAATCCAACTAATGAATTGTTCGAATTCGCTACGCTTATCCTCCCTGCTTCGGACTCGCTTCGCTCGTCTTTAAATAGTAAATTCATCCGTGTCATTCTCAGCGGTCCCCCATACAGCACTGACCACGCTCAATGCTCCTCAATTTTTATGATCCAACAAAAACACTATAATTGATACAGTTTGATAATGGTCTATCATAGACCGTTTTTAACTTGGCACACCTAATGAAACAGAACGGAATATCGTTGCGCTTAATACAGCATGCAAAATGAAGACGTTATATTTAGCTCCAAAAAGCCACGTCACGTTACATGTTCACATTCCCGTGCACTATGTCGCAAACTTCTAAAACTTAAAAACAAATATTGGCTAATAAAAACCACAAGCAACTAATCAGATTCCATCATTTATTTATGGTGATCCAAAAGTGACCAATAGCATTGCTTTTTTATGTAAAAGGAAAATTATTTTAGGTTAACTTCCGTGACGTATTAAAATGTATATGAAGATTAAATTAAACTTATAGCTTAAAACAAACGTAAGAAGCAACAAAGCAAACAAATTATTAAAATCGGGTACAGGGTACCTCGGAACTTTTTTCTCATTACCTCGGATTCGCTACGCTTATCCTCCCTGCTTCGGACTCGCTTCGCTCGTCTTCAGATAGTAAATGCATCCGTATCATTCTCAGCGGACACCCATACAGCACTCACCACGCTCAATGCTCCTTAATTTTTATGATCCATCAAAACTCATAAATACATTGTTGTATTGAAACCAAACTTAATGTACTTATTTATTAGGTAATAATATACACTTGTACTAAATTACAACTTAATTGGACCATTTCCCAATTTTTTAAAAAACGTACACAAATCATTCAATAAAAATTGAGCTAATGCTAATAATGAGATAAAACTTGGCAAATATGTTAGTGTTATACATAGTGACATGCGTGCCAAATTTTAATCCGATCGCATAATTTTTTCACGTTTTAAATAATCGAAACTTTTTCACATTCCATCGGATTCGCTTCGCTCGTCCTTAGAAATACAAGACGGTAATTTTTTTTCACCTAATCGCATTCAATACACTCATGCTCACCACTTCGCCCGTCCTTAAAATGAACGGGAATAAAAGCAGTTTTAATCCTAGAGATCTCCCATCCACCAACTGACCAAGCTCAAAAGTGATCACAACAGTGATCCTACAAAAACCATAAATATATATGCCGTATATAGCTTCAATTTTGAATTAAAATGTCCAATTTTTTGATAATATATATATGCATGCTTAATCTTATTCCGATCGAAACATTTTTTCGCGGTTTATAATTATCGAAATTTTTTCAGTCATTTGTGCGCGTCATAAAAATATTTTCCGAATAGTACAACTACAGCGGAAGACTGATTTTTGTACCAAGCTTCATCTCTCTAGCATAAATACACTAGGAGCTAGAGCTACGAAGATAACAGACACATATACAGACAAACAACTTTGTGAAACCACTCCGGAGGCCTTAAAAACCTGAAACGGATAATTAAAGTGGCATCCCGGTTTCGGATTTTTCAGCAAACACAATACTTTTCCAATATACCTACGGTATAAATGAGAAAAAGTAAAAAATACTAAAATAAGAGAAATCTAGAATACAGATACTGGCACCTAGCAAAATTTCGGTTTTTCTAGCGAAAGACTAGAAATAGTAAAAATCTTGCAAGAGTAAAAAGCTATTTATTTTGACAATAGAATTAGAATCTACTCTTAGAAAAATAACTTGCATAATTTTATGGTGCTCAAAATCGTGCTCAATTTGATTCAAAAGGCACTTTGAGCAAATTGAGGTCATAGAGATGCAGATTCAGAATTCTTTTTATTACTCAGTGGAAAAATGTCTAATTTTTGATGCGGTTTTCACAATTATTCTTCTTTTTAGAGCTTTCGCAAATAAAAAAAAGTTCCTGATACCTAACTCTTAAAACAAAGAAATTAGCTGAAACAAGAGGGTTAAACCCGCAACACAGGTCCAAAATCGGATTTTTCGTGAACAGTATTTTTTGACCAAAAACTATCCCTGAAGGCGGATGGTTTTTCCTAAACTTTCGGACTTTCCTAAACTAAAGAGAGACAAAAATAGCGTAATTTGTAGTAAACACAGGGCGTAATGAACACCCTGTATATCTCTATTTTAAGGACAGTAATATAAAACTGAAAAAGTATAATATCAGAGTAAACCAGAAACAATTTTAAATATCAATTCTTTAGATACAGAAAAAAAATTAAACAAAAAAAATTAGAGCAGGGTCACTAGGTAGGTATTGTCATGCTTTAATAAAACAGTCCCCGAGACTGATTTGTTTAGGAGTACCAAACAACTTCAAACACCCCTTTCAAAATAATATATTTTTTCTCTCTTCTATATCCATTTCACATACTAAAGGTCATAGCTCATTTGTAAGAGATTTGAAGCTGGATTGATAGCTATCACGCGCAGTGATTTATCGAGATACTATAATGAGGGGAATATTGCTTCAATCAAATGTTGATTGGAGCTTTTGAAAGTAGGATAAAATAAAGGAACGTTTAATTAAATAACTTGATTCGTTAGTAAAAACAAAACGTACTTAAAAGGCTACATTTAGTAATTCGTAAGCAGTAAAAGCAAAATCGGGTACGGGGTACCTCGGTACTATTCCAGACTAATTGCTTAACAATAATTAATTGCTTACAACATTTAATATAATTGTTCACTGTCCACATTTGCTTATTTTGTTGAAGAACGTGACAAATAATAAATTAGCGAGCGCAAGAAGCAAGAAATTTATACAGTACTATAGGATTTTTCTCTGGTTATTTGTGGTTTAAAGTAAAAGAAATACTTTTTCTGTTTTTACTTTTCCTCATTTATATCGTAGGTATATAGGAAAAGTTCTGTATTGCAAAAAAATCCAAAACTGGGATGTAACCGGAATTATCCGTTTCAGGTGTTTTTAAGGGCTCCTGAGTGGTTTTTGCGAAGTAGTCTGTAAGTGTGTATGTGTGTTATCATCGTAGCTACCAGTGTTTTTATGCTGAAGAATAGAAACTTCGTATACTGCAGTTGTGAATACTTAAGCATTAGTTCAAACAACTCTACGGGAACGTACTATGTAAAACCGCCACTTGCAGCAAAAGTTAATTTGTATATGTAGAATAAAGTGACTTATAATTGGTGAAATAACCGAAGTGCAGGGTACAAGACAAATGAAGTTCCCTTAACCCACCTGATAGAATCAAGCAGCTAAGCCTTTTCAAAGTGACGTAACCCGGCTTCGATTAAATTTTATTCTAACAGCTCGTTATTTATATCACAAGGGGGAAAGAGAATATAGCCTTTACCTGGATAATACGTCACGAGCCTACAAGTGAGGCTTTTAAAAATGTTAGCGCACTGAAAGAATTTGTTCTAAGTTTTTTCAATAGGGCAAGATAACTTTCACAAGCTTTTTCGGAATTGAATAAAACTTGGCAGAAAATTCGACCTCACAGTGTCCTGAAGCCTATAGTTTATATTATGTACACGACGTCACCTGCACAATCAATGTAAGGTTATAAGGTTGTGCATAACCTCAAAACCTCACAAAAATAAAAAAAACCTCTAACTGTAACCTTCATCGAACTGAAATTGAATACTCGTACACATGTGTAAGTTAAATTTTATTATTAACATTACTTCTAATTTTATCATGTGACATATACAACTTTACATGAACAAAAACTTTACATCATTGAAAGATTCTGGTTGGTTGGTTCTGTTTCAATATTATAATACGAAACACGGCTAAAATCGGTTGACAGCGTGGAAAAATAATGCGAGGGAGCCAATGAGGTTATTCCTGGATGTTAAACCATGTCCTCAATTTCAAGTCAGGCCAACCTAATTTGTTGCTCAATACTATTTTTCCGCGCTGTCAACTGATTTTAGCCGTGTGTCGAACTATAGGCAATACTCATTTAGTGACGCCATACGGCCACAACATTTTTAATATCACTATTGTCAGATTTCAATAGTCAGATATTCGTAACTCAACTTACGCCAATGGTGCAATAACATTATACTCAAGACATTTAGTTTATAAATATATTACATATTTATATAATAGGTAGCTTAGTTATCTCCAACAAGAGAGTTTAACACTTATATGTTTTCCTAACTCCCTCCAGGTATACAAAAACAATCATTGAAAATACATAATCAGTTATTTCAATTTTTATAACCTTGAAACAACACTGATTTTACCTATCTTAAAACTTTGAACTATCTTTTTATTTTCAAGATAATATTAAAGACAAAATTAAATCAATAAAATAAATATATTATTGTTCTTAATTCAGCTTAAATAGATTGCAAGATAACTAGTGTCAAAATAATTACAGAGTAATAATAATAATAAGTCAGTAATTTGTGTCAATAAAATAATCCAGTGTCATGTAAATCACAGAAATTATACATCTATGTTAGCATTAAAATATATATTTAAAACAGAAATGACTTGAATTATTGTGTAAGTGTTTATATAATAGCAATTTGTTAAATGTATTAAGTGTTACTATATTATTTCTTAACATACTTATGGTAATGTAGTTAAGTAAAATATTATATTACAGATATCAGGTATCATATATATATTTATATTTTTAATATACGTAAATACTCAGCAATATTTATAGTTTTATTATCACACACACACATTATATATATATATATATATTATATATATTATATATATATTATATATATATATATATATATATAATATTTTATTTAATAATTATATAAAATTATATTATTAATATAAATATTATAATTAATACATACATTATACTCTGCAACATTATATCTAAGGTGTTCAGTGAACACCTCATATGGGAGCACAATAGATTGGCTAGATTCAAATTTGATAAAATACATGTACTATAGTGGATGGTATCGTACAGTATTAAGATACCTTATTGGTATCTAATGGATCTATTTGTCTTACCTTTGCTTGTTTCCTTAAACAATTTTTTCAAAGGGACAACTTCATTCAAAACTTATTAGAAATTATACAAAAATAACTAATTGTGTACATCACCGAGAAATGTATTGACATTAGAAAGAATTTGCCAGGAGTAAAAACACCATAGAGATATATGGTGTGTAACTTACTTATACAAGCTAGAGGGGCTATAGCCTATCTCAATACATTGAGAGGCCTGAAACATCATTTTGGGGCTCTCAAGGGCTCTGTGTAACCTCATTAAAACCTCCTTCAAGAGTGAGTTTAGGTTCTAATATTTGATTGATAACATTGATTGATTTCGGCTTCCCGCACATTGATTGTGTTTAGAATTGTATTTTTAACGTTCTACTATATAATTTATTGTATTTTATAAACGAAGGTGGTTCGATGTTTCAAAATTTAACATATAGGACCCCTCTAGTAATAATATCTCTCTGAAAAACACCTTATTTTTGGCTTGAGAATACAAATTATTTATTACATTGGTTATTTAAAAAAAAATCATGGTTACTATTTTCCCTAAAATCCAGGAGCAAAAGTGACTATAAACATCTTAAAAAGAGGGTAAGATAATGAATCTTACTGGTTAATGATAATTTTAATGGTAATGGAATGAGAGTTTTTAAACCATTATTAATAATGCATTATTACTCATGGCAATTTTTTTAGCTTAATATTTATATTAAAATTGCTTTTATACAAGCAGTATGCCACTTACATAAACTAGTTATATCACAAACTGATACTGGAAAACAACCATGTGCCCGCAAAGCAACCACAGGGAGGCCAAAGTCTAATTAAATTAATAAAATCTAACTAAATTAAACTAAACCATCCTTACAAAAATGTTTTATGTTTTTAGTATACATTCAGGTAATATAAAATTGAATATTGTTTTGTTAAATACTTATATAATAGAAAATGTTTAGAAGAACAAATACAATTACTTTTTATGTACAATAAAAAAACAAAGAAACAGAATATGCAGTAAAAAAAATATACAATACACATTACAAAGCTAGTAGTGTATTGTTAAAATTTTTAAAGTACCCAAAAATTATAAAAATTAGTTAACTAAACCAATTATTTAATTGGATAGTAAATTATGTCAAGTAAATGTCCATATTTTTTTCAAAGATTGATTATGTGGTATACTACATAATCTTTGAATTTTTTATAGTAAATTATGCAGTTATCTAACAGACAGTACACTATGATACAAAACATCTATGTAAATACGGTTTAGTCTAACTTTACCAAATTCGGAGTCATATTCATCCTATCATCCTATATAAAGTAATATTGCCGTCATGAGCCACAAAAGATTAAAAAGTCTTTCACACACATATAAATATTATATTTATATACACACACAAACAAAAATATAATTATATTATATAATATTTATATATATTTATATATTATTATATATATATATATATATATATATATATATATGTATGTATGTATGTATACATGCATGTATGAATATATAAAGAGTTTATAAAAGCAAATTACAATCAGAGGGTAAAATATAAAAAAACTTGAAAATGGACTAATTAAACTTCTTGATTTTATTGAAAAACTACATAAACTGAGATAGAACTTGTCCCTGGAATTTCTACTTCTTATCAAATTTACACTATTATTCCTTAGATATTTATGTTTTACCTTTCATACTCAAGATTTTAGAGAAGGAATATTATTTTTTGCTTGATACTCTTTAGAGTATCTAGCAAAGTTTTACTGGATAATCTAGATCCTAGAAATAGAAAATTAAGTTATTTTGATTCTGTATAATAACTACTGAAAAAATTGAGTTTAACTGGAAGCTAAATACATACATAATTGTAAAAAAAAGGCTCGCTTCACTCGCAAAATCCTAAAATATATGACAGTTATCACAAGAAGTTTAAACAAATAAACATTAAGCCATCTAATGAAAACTCTACTGTTAGAAAATGGAGATTCCTTTAAATTATAAATAAAAGTATAAAAAGAGACTCACTTAGCTCACTAAAATGTTATAAAAAGAGGTTCGCTTCACACGCAAAATACTCAAATATTTGGCAGTTATTGCGAGAAGTTCAAACAAATATCATACCATTAAGCCGTCTAATAAAGAAATCACTAAAAATTGTTCAATTATATTTTTATAATTGAATTGAATATCAATTGAAATGAATTTATTAATTGATATTGAATTACATTATAATACAAAATTTACCAGAATGATTTCAATTACCTTATTGATGAGAAGTGATTTTAAAGCACTCATTAATGACACCATGAATATTTTTTGTCTCATTCATCTCTAAACCAAATCAAAGAGAAATTAAAATCGAAATTTAAACTGAGTATATGAAAGGAGGGGCATAGTTAACAGATTTATTTGAAAGAGGTACAAAGAATCAGCCTAATTTAGGAAGAATTAGTTATAGGACATTAAATAAGTATTTAATGTTATTAAAGATGTTTTTTCAGTTAAAAGGTTATCTCTTAAAGGCTTTCGTAAATGATGTTAAAATGTTAATAATGGTGTAATGAAATTATGCATTCTGTACAAATACACGAAACATCATTAAATAATGGTGTAATGAAATTATGCATTCTGTACAAATACACGAAACATCATTAAATAATGGTGTAATGAAATTATGCATTCTGTACAAATACACGAAACATCATTAAATAATGGTGTAATGAAACATCATTACATATTATCACAAAAATATGCATTCATACAAAAACACATATATCATCTAAAAAATAAATACTTTAAACAAATACGAGGATGACTTTTAGATACATTCAAAGAAAAGTTTTAGAAGATTCAACTAATATTACTAATTCTAGCGCAAAGGCTTTTAAGTTGAATGTTTTTTAGAATATTATTTTCTTTGAAAAGTAATCTAGTCCTTACCAATTTTTTCAGTTTGGGCTTTATAACTTTCAACTTATAGGTAATAAGACTTAATTGCAAGTTTAACTATAAGAACTAGCAGATTTTTCCAAAGGTAATTGCTTAATCGATGTAGGATTCTTAAATTGTTCTTAAAAATGAGGTTGGTGTCATGGAGGACGAGAGAGGGTTAAGGTGCTTTTATGTAACAAATACATACTAAGTATTTAGATGAAATATTTTTGATACTTTTGATTCTGTTATTATGTTCTACTTTTAAGTCGTAACGTAATGCAGTAATTTTTATTATTTTTTTACTTTAAAACATGTATGTCATTTAGTTTTCATTTATTTTAATTTTTAATCTTTTTTTCAGATGACATTAAATTCAATTGAAAAATGGAAAGTACATCTGGCACATCCACAGTTGATAAGGATGAAAAATTGATATCAATAGGAGAAGCATACACATCAATCATAATGGGGAAATTCCACAAAGAATACAAAACCAACACGACCATTTACAACTATCCAATTCACTCGGACAACGGAGAGCCCATTATTCCACCACCACCAATCATATTTAAATTTTTTAATGATATAGAACAAGAAGGAATACCTAGAGTAAGATTGATATTGATGAATATTGATTAAGAAGAATCACTAAATTACGGAAATTAGTGATTTTTCTAGGATTCATATGATTTTATGGAAATTAAAAGAAGATGAAATGGAAAAGAAAAAAATTACGATTAGAGGGATGAGAACATTATTCAACTTTAAAATAATGTTTTAGGTTTAGAAGAATAAGGTAGATAGTAGCACCATGTATATTAGAGCCTTAATGTCATTTTGTAGACGTAGTTAGGAACCCTAGCTAAATACATGACTGCACAGCATGACAAGTAAACATTGTCATTAGTATCTTAAGGTATTTATCTTTTTTTTTTTTTTGGTAAACACATGAATATGCGAACATATAAAACATATAAAACATATGCAACACATATAAAATATATGCGAAATATTAAGAATATTTAATTAAATAAATTTAATTAGTCTCTTTAGTGTCCTTAATTAATACATTAGAATCTAATATGAAGACCAAAATCACAAAGTATATTAATTTAAGGCTTTGCTTCCAACTGCATGCTCCAAGTTTATTCCTTAATTGGCAATATTTTATTTTGAGAGTGTAGCCTGGGATGTGAAGTGTTTAAAAGCTGGATGACGAGTTACCGTCACGGGACACAATATGTAAACATAGTCAAATAAAAACAATACAACATAAAGAGATTAATAATCATAAGTCAATTAAAAAAATATATAATGTACATTTTCGATTAGTAATTTTACATTTTGTATCAAGTTGTTTTATTCCATTAGTATATAATAACATTTAGGGTGAACCCTACTAAGGAAATAATTCAACTTTACACAAAATGTAAAAATTATATTTTAAAATATACCTGGTATTTTATTTTTAAATTGACCGATGATGTTTTTACATGATTATGTTTACCTAGTGAGTCAGTGACTCAAGACGTCTTCCCATTTTATAACAAAAAAATTAAATTTTAATTCAGAAAATATGGGTATCATTTCTATAAAAATCATACCTAATTTTGTATAATTTTATTAGGCCTTAGTAAATTATTGAGACCCTAAGATTGGAATAATAGATAGTATGGTACAATAGTTAGATATTTATTAAAAAGTACTGGAACAGGAATCCTAAATTAACATTATCAAGTATTACATAAAAAAATATACTTTATCTATTATTCATAAATTCTGATTATTAAACAGTTGTTAAATACTGTGATAGTAAGAATAACAAATGAGTGTAAAAATTAGATAAATAGATTAATACAAGCCAAATCAAGGCTACGGGTATGTATTATCTAGTCTCTATAATTATTGTGTCATAATCAAACATATTTGATAAATGATTTGAATAAATTAACATTGTTTATTAAACACACATGTATAATAAATTAAAACGTAAAAGTTACCATCAATAAAAACAATTTTATTTATTTTATAATTTACTTTTTATTCTACAGCTCTATTTGATTAAATAAATACCAAAAAATCTGGTACAGGGTACCACAGAAATTTTCCTCATTACATCTGATTAGCTCTGCTCATCCTCCCTGCTTCAGACTCGCTTCACTCGTCTTCAGATAATTAATGCATCCAACAAAAATCATGGATGTACTTGTCGTATTGAAAAGAAACTTAGTGTACTTATATATAAGGTAATAATATACACTTGTACCAAATTTCAACTCAATTGGACCATTTCCCAATGTTTTAAAAAACGTACACAAATTATTCAATAAAAATTGAGCTAATGCTAATAATGAGATGAAACTTGGTACATATGTTAGTCTTATATATAGTCACATAGATAGATCACAATCCGATTGTATTATTTTTCCGTGTTTTATGAGTTTCATTGAATCATTATTGTGGGTTAGTTATAACTTTGAGAGTTGAACATAAATTACAATGCAATATAGTGGTATTGAAAGCCCTTTTGATAACTTTAATTTAAATCATTTCATAATGGACTGTTTCATTACAGAATTTTCATCATTAAAGGCGATTATGATACTTTTAGAAAATTACATTAAATACTGCGAATGCGAAATACAAATGCCACAAAATTCTTCTTTTTAAAAGAATAACTTATTCAGATAAAGAATTCAGTTATTTGACACAACAGGGTTAATTTTTTAATCCCAATTTATAACTTTTTAATAAATTTTTATCAGGAAATGATGGTTATGAGATTGTTTAGATGGCAGATGTAAAGAGGGACTTCCAACTGGGCAGTGCTACGTAGAAAGTCAGAAGTATCTATCTAGGTGGGAAGAGGTGAATTTTTGGGAGGGTGGGACTAAATAATCATTATTTAGTAACTATTTTTGAAGTTATATAATATATATATATATTATATATATATATATTATATATAATATATATATATATATACACATACATATTATATATATTTATATATAATTTTATTTATAAGTTTGTGCTCAAAATTATAAATAATAATAATATACTAGTCACTGTATTAAATTTTAACTTCATCTCATAAGTTCCTTAAAGTTTATAAGTTTAGTTAGTAAGTTTATATATATATAATATATATATATATATATATATATATATATATATATATATATATATATATATACATATATACATCTACATATGCACACATATATTTTCTTACAAACTAACAAATAATAAACATACATTAAAATTAAATTAGGATCACTTAATAACATTGAGTATGAGAAACTTGAGCAATAGAGAAGTTCTAATATTTTAAAAACAAAAAGAACAGCTTAAATGAAAAATGACTAATGAATTTAAGAAGGTAATAATACATAGTAACTATAATTTAAACTAGAACACATTCTTATAAATAATTATAACATTCCACAAGGTATTTCAAATAACATGCACATATATGCATAATGTATATAGCAATAACATGCACATATATGCATGAAGTATATAGCAATAACATGCACATATATGCATGAAGTATATAGCTATATCATGACTTAGAATATCAATAAATGATAAGAGTATATTATTACAGCTTCCAAAGCAGTTTTTATCACGGTATGTTCCAATATCACTTCTTTACTAAAAGTAGCTCAAGTTCAAGCTGCAATTGTATAAGTTACTAAAAGTGAAAAAAAAACTCAACATTTAAATAAAATTAACTTTTTTTGGTGTGGGGGTCTACTACCCCTAATTTATTTTTGTAGCCCCTTAAAAATAATGCTATAACAATTAATGAAATTCCAATTTAGAAAGCAGTTTTTTAAAACAATTACCTTCTATCAATTACCAAACAAATCATACTTAGTTAGTGAAATTATTTTGCAAAATGAAGAAATAAAATTTACATAAATCTATCGCAAGATAACTACTAATGAAAGATAATGACATTTATCGCTTAGAAAAATAACAAAGGACCACTTTAAACCATCTATCCACCACAATAAACGCTTAACAAATATAAATAAAGAATTGTCAACAAAATACAGAGGGCAGTATTTGAAATGAAAAATTAAATTATATCAAAACATTTTGAAATGCATAGACCTAGTGCAAATGAACGCATATGGTGATGAGTAAACGAACACCAAATAAAGAAATGAACCAATCATAGAGTTGATCACGAACCAATATATTTACTAGCAAGTGTTCTGTTGCAAAAGAGTTTTCAGGAAAACAAGAATCAGTAAATAAAGATATATATTCAAGATAATACTAGTGATACAACAAAATTACTGATGACTCATTAAAACGGATTTAACCAATAAAGGTATAATTTTGACAATATCGACCAGTAGAATTATAAATGCTATATAGGTATACATAAATTACATGAAATCAAGATTTCATAATCCAGAGTAGACATGTTTTACAATTTGACATTGATAGAGGTTTAAACATCTAATCATTTCAAAATTTTATTTTTTATCTAAAGGACTTATTTCGTAAGTATTATTATAAATAATATTTTTAAAAATTGACTGAACATTGTTTTTAAAAGCTCTACCTTAGTAATTTTAATAATAAAAGGTGGGTTTTATACAATTTCCTTAAGAAAAAACTTCTCTCTAAAGAGAGCCCAGGGCTGTTTGTTGCTCAATAATCAGAGTAACTAGCACTCTAGAACAATACAAGATATAAATAAAACACAGTGTACAGTCAAAGAGACATACTTCTTTGCCTTTTATTCTATATGCTACCTTATGGGGCAGCATAGAATTTGTATACCTTCTATATCTAGTTAAAAACATTCATAGTCGTTAATTTAGATACATTAAAAATTTTATAGAAATTTATCTTTGAACACTTCCCTTTATGATAACATACACTTTTTTAATGAAACTATTGTAATAACCCAGAGTTGAGAGTCCAAATGTAACGCAGTTAATTATGATAACAATAACTTATCAAACACTTTGTAATATAAAAAGGAAAAAGTGATAAGATACCAGCTGGATTCAGATATATGAAATAATGTACAACAAAAACACAACTAGGAACAAACCTATAAATGTAGAGGAATATATTATTGTAACTATTAACTATTTAGTTCTATAGACTAAATATATTATTTAGTCCCGGCTCAAGGCATTGCCTTTTTTGGGATCTCCAAAATAGGGAAACAACTTATAATTATAATTATAACAATACCATAATTTGTACTTGTTTTTATTTTGGAGAAATAAAATATTTATTTATTATTTATTATTATTAGTCCCTAAACACACTCTTTAGTACTTTTTCATAGTACCAAAGAGAACCACCAATTAAGTACCATCTAAGTAAGTATCTTGTAATAAGTACAAGTAAGGCAAATAATATTGATAATTTATTTATAATCTACTTATATTTATAAAATATTTAATTTGAATTAAGATATTAAGAGTAATAAAATAAGTCTCTCCACTGGTGTCAAAAATTTATTTAAAATAAAGCAAAACCGGCTTTCAACCAACTAAAGGTCATCATCAGAGCCTAACAAACAAATAAATAAAAGAAATTACAAAATGGTAAAACAAAAATCTAAAACTAAGTCAAAAATATAAAAAAAAAACAAAAATAAAAAACGCATTAAAACAATAAAAAGATATCTTTTTACCTTTTTATTGTTTTAATGCGTTTTTTTTATTTTTTGTTTTTGTCTTTTTATATATTTAACTTAGTTTTAGATTTTTGTTTTTACCATTTCGTAATTTCTTTAATTTATTTGTTTGTTAGGTACTGATGATGACCTTTAGTTGGTTGAAAGCCGGTTATGCTTTATTCTAAATAAATTGTTGACACCAGTGGAGAGACTTATTTTATTACTCTGATTATGATGAGCTCTTCTAGTGCTTATTTTTTTAATTTTAAGATATTTATAATTCTTTAGCAAATTCTATTTACCACAAGACAAATTTTTACTTTTAGATAAGAGACAAGGAAGAAAGAGCTAGGCCAAGTGGATGCTAATCTTGAAAACTTGTCCACGCTGTTGACCATATACCTTCTATATTTGTGCACCAAGAGTACCCTTGGTCCCAGTTATGTTTTTGTTTCCATAATTTTAGGCTGACTATAACTCTGCATTAAATAACAATTATAAATACATGAGGGATTCAAACCTAAAGTCCGAAATAGTCTGCTTGTAGACGGGTATTGTAGCTTTGGAGTTTGGGCTTATGTCACTATGTTCTTACAGGGTATTTAATAGATTATTGTATTACATCCAAAAAACTACAGTCCAGTTATGTAGATAGAAAAATGGCATCCCAACAGAACCATGCAAACAAATGATCAACTAGAGTTAAGTATAATTAAATTAACAAGTCAGTTAAAAACAAGGAAAAAGGACTAATAGTTATGAAAAATAATTAAGTCAGTGTTATTTAAGTAAAATACTACTTTGTCATTAAATATAACCTTCAAATACCAAGAAACACTTAAAAGTATTTATTATGACTTTGGAGCCATAAAAAGACAGGAAATGGTTGTCTTATGATCCTCACACTACATGGACAGAGTGGATAGAATGTCATCTTCCCTGTTAAGAAACCCCAAGGAAAGTAGTAGAAATAACAACCTAAGGCACTCACCTGGGTATGTATATCAGATTGGATGCACTCCCAGAGTAGTTAAGAAATGGATGGGATATATGATCAGCAAATGAATGAGCTACCAGCATGTTAACAGATACCTACATAAACAGAAATAGATTTAGGAATTAAGATTCCAACACATATTTTCAAAATGTAATTTCAATCAAGTTGCCAACATGAAGAAAAGAGCTCATGATAGCCCTCATACTTAGTCAGGACCCAAAAGCAGCAGAAAAGGGCGAGATTGATGTTTTTAAGTATTTAAAATATTCTCACTTTGCTACCTAAATTTATATCCTTAAAGGCTCATATTCTTTATGCCTGGACCTTTACTGGTTCCATGCGGAACACTAGGGCCCTTTAACATACTTGATGAGGGCCCTGAAGCACATAAGGGCTCTAAAGATTTAACATATAAAAAATTTAATTAAAATTTACTGTAATTAAACTTAAGTTTTAATTTAACTTTTTTAATTTAACTTAAAAGGCCCCTCCACACGATTCTTGGGAAATGTACACCTACAATCAATTTGAAAAAGATTTAAATTACGCGTGCGAAAAAGCTATTCCAAAATGTAACAATAAAGGATCCCCCTCAAAAACAAAATATTGGTGGACAGAGATATGTGATAAATCGACAGAACAAAGAGAGCACTCAATACAAGCCTATAGGCACAGTCCATCGGTCGATACTTTTTTGCTGTATAAAAAAGCTGATGCTAAGGTAAAAAAAATAGTAAAAAAAGCAAAGCGCGAATCATGGCATAGTTATTGTAACAATTTAAATCACCAAACTCCCGTTTCTAAAATTTGGAAAACATTCAAAACATTAAAAAATAAAGAAAGCAATAATAATAATTCTAACAACTTAAATGAGTATATTTGTTACGAAATTTTAAAAAAAATTTGTCCAGACGGGGTCCAGCAAGCTATGCCCTATTATGCATCTATACCCGATGTGGGTTGGGATCAAAGCGCGGATACTAAAGCCCTATTAGATCCAATATCTCTGGAAGAGCTAAATTTGGCATTAAAAAAGAACAATAATACTTGTCCCGGTTCTGACAGCATACATTATCCCATGTTATCAAATTTACCTACTCAATATAAACATTTACTTTTATTTTTATTTAACAAAATGTTAAGTGGAGGGGTTGATTTTCCCAAGCAATGGTATGAGGAAGTTGTAGTTCCTCTTTTAAAGCCCAGAAAAAATCCTGATTCCGCAGATTCATACCGCCCTATTGTGCTTTCGTCGTGTGTTAAAAAAACCTATGAAAGAATTCTAAAACAAAGGTTAGAAAGATGGTTCGAAGTAAAGGATTTTTTACCCAAAAGTCAGTTTGGTTTCCGAAAATTTAAATCGATCTTGGAACCCCAAGCTATACTGTTGGCAGACATTTACCATGCTTTTTCGATTGATAAATGCGTAATAGGTTTATTTGTAGATATAACAGGTGCTTATGATTTTGTCGATCTACAGAAGTTATATGATAGACTAATTTTACTTGGTTTACCCCCTCTTCTTGTTAAAAATATTATGATGCTAATTTCTGGGCGCAGTTTATATGTTAAACTAAATGGTAAAATTATTGGACCTCGAATATCTCTAAAAGGGCTGCAACAAGGCGGAATACTTTCAGCTCTTTTGTACGCCGCATTCGTTTCAGATTTAGAATCCTGTTTTGGGAATGACGTACGAATATTGCAGTATGCGGATGACGTCTGTATATATGTTATAGCTCGTACATACTTCTAGCCATGGAAATTCTCGAAGCTGCCGCGGAAGCTCTCTCCGTATGGGCAAAAGATAAAGGCTTTATCATATCCATTTCAAAATCAGTGGTATGCCCTTTTACATTAAAAAGAAATATTCCAATTGAATATGAAGTTAATTTATATGATTTGGTTTTACCAGTAGTTAGAGAAGTTAAATTCTTGGGACTCAATTTAAACACGAAACTTACGTGGGATAACCATATTAATGTTATAAGTTGCAAAGCTGAAAGATATTTGAATATTTTAAAGGCAGTTTGTCGCACCAAATGGGGAGCTCATCCTGATATTGCTTTGCTCTACTACCGCGCTACCATCCGGTCCATCATAGACTTTGGAAGTATTTTTTATGGGCAAGCCAGCGATAAAAAATTGGACATACTTCAAAAAATTCAAAATTGTGCTTTAAGGATATGTTTAGGTTGTTTACCATCTGCGCCACTACCTGCTCTTTATATGGAAGCTAAGGAACCTCCGCTGTTTATTAGAAGGCAGATTTTGTCTGATAGATTTTATTTAAAGAATTATGCGTTTAACTCTAATACAATTCCTAAAATTTCCAGGTTAGCTGAATCGGTCCTAACTTTTCCTTTCTGGTCTAAAAAGAAATCTCCTCCTTTGGCTGAAAGTTACACAACGTGTGCCGCTTTTCTGCCACATATTTACAGATATGATAAATCTCCCTACCATATTTTGAATTACAACTTATTCTTTACACATATAAGGACAAAAGTTTTAGACGATTATTCTAAATATCCACTTAATATAAGGAATAGTATATTCTGGGACGATGTTTACAAACTATGGCCTAACGCACAGTATTTCTTCACGGACGGGTCTAAGTTTGAAGACGGTAGTACCGGATGTGCTTATCTTGAATATACAGAAAAAACAGGCCATATGGTTAAATTGAATAATTATTTATCCAGTTATTCCTCTGAACAAATAGCAATAATAGAAACTTTAAAATTTATTATCACTTCTAACCACGATCAGTATGTCATATTTACGGATAGTCTGAGTGTAATACAAGCTTTGAAAAATATAACTTTGACATGCTTGAATAATCCATTTATCTGCGAAATAATAAAAATATACAACAAGATATGCAATCAGGGTAAGATTACAACCTTAGTGTGGCTCAAAGGGCATGCTGGCATAGCTCCAAACGAAGCAGTTGACCAACTTGCTAAACAAAGTTGTAATGATGTAGAATCAGCTATTTTAATAGGTCTAGGATATAAAGTCCCGTATAAAGATTTATACCGATATATTAACAATAAAGCCAACGATACGTGGACAGAATGGAATCGCTTGCAGACTGCTGGCAAATTTTATAAACAGGTGCAAGGCAAGCTTGCAATGCCATGGTTCAAAGGGGAAAATGGTAGCAGGAATTTTTTTGTAAGTTTAATAAGACTGAGAATGAACCATGGTGTATGTGCTGCATATCTTTATAAAATTAGACAAACAAATCATCCTTTATGTTCATTATGTAACGAGGTGGAAGATTTAGAACACCTGGTTATGATTTGCAGTAAATACCAAATAAAAAGATGTATTCTATTTAAAAAACTTCATAATTCTGAAAGTGTACTACATCCTTTCAATTATGTCTCACTACTTTCTTGCCGTTCTATTGAAGTTTTTAAACTCTATACTTTTTAAAAGAATCAAATATTCATTTTTAAAATAATTGATTATTTTTCTCCTAAACTTAACTTACTCAAAAAGTTAAGTCCTATAAACAAAACTAAAACAAAAAAAAAATAATAAAAATAATAGAAATATATAAAAAAAAACTAATAATCACATAAATGTCATTAAATGGCTGTATGGCTAATAAAGGCCAATGCCAAAAAAAAAAAAAAAAAAAAAAAAAAAAAACTTAAGTTTTATTTACGTTTATTTATTTCTTACTTAAGTTTATTTTACAACTGTTTATTTATTTTTATTTAAGTTTTTTTTTATTTAAATAATATAATTTCATTTTATTTAACGCAAAGTACAAGTAAATAAATTAAATTAATCTTGCTATAATCATTAATACTGCTCTAGTTACAAGTAGACCCCTCTACTTGGGAAGCAATATAAGACCCCCCCCCCTTGTGATGTTGGTTTGGGCCCTTTTATGCCAAACCCTCCTCGGGCCTTTTGGCTTAGTCCGCCACTGACTACAGGAGACAATATTTTTAAAAAAATCGGTAGTTATTGTCAAAAAAGGGTACACACGTCATATCAGAGGTTTAATGCTCATTTTTGACATCCTATCCTAATCTTATAAACATAGAAAAACTGAGTAACGTTATTATTTACTTGAGCTTCAAGAAAAAACACCGATATGGAATCTGTGGCAAAGCCAAAACAATAACATCCGTTAAAAAATAATATCTATACAGAGTAAACTTGTGTACTAAGCTCTATATAAACCTATTAATGAAAACCCGCTTGAACAGTTAATTACAGCTGGGGAAAATTAAAATTATGGAGGAATATGTGGCGCTGCAATGCGGATATTCTGAGGAACTAAAAGTGACAGAATTTGCTCAGGGCCGCGCGAAGGGTGAGAGTCGGAACACTGTCTCTACACCGACCTCTCATTTTTGCATCACTTAAATCAAAAAGATTATATCCAATAGCCTTATACAGCCAATAGCCTAAGATGTAAAATTTAAGACTTAATTAATCTAATCCTAGAATTAAAATAAGCTTGGTTAAGTTGGTTAAATCCTACGAAAACTGTATCAAGTGAAGACAATTTAACGTTTTAAAAAAATGGCAAGAAGTCGAAGTCAACTTACCAAATTTATATTAATGAAACCTGAAATCCGAAGAGTCATTAAAGACTTGTTGGCAATGAATTTTTGAAGAAATAATTTAAGTTTAAAGACCAGGAAGAAAGCAACATTTCAACATTTTTAGAGCACCGTATTTTCCAGACATAAATAAAACCTAAATGGATTTTCGCGCGTTTGAACAGTGTTGCTATTTTAATCACTTCTTTAAATGAGCTTTCAGAGCTAATTATTGCCTAATTTAAGACCTATATTATGAGATTATCTATTGATTAGTCAGCATTTTTTAAAGGAAAATCTATTCTTAGGGTCCCTATGAGTGCCGAAGAGCAGTGGTTATTAAAATCTTTAAACCGCGACCCCTGACGTAAGCGACTTTTTAAAAGAATCATGACGCAAAATTTCACTATACTTCAAACGTCGGCTGAAATTCTTTACGCACATACTAGTATGTAAGTTTAACACATATACGAAGTTAAACTTTATTATCAGCATTAGTTCCGATTTTATTGTTGTACATATGTACAACCTTTTATGTAAACAAACCACCACAAACGCTAAAATCCTAACAATATTTCAAGTACAAAACTTCTAATACAAAAGAGCTTAACAACGACAACCATGTAGCCGCGAAACAGCCACAGGGAGGCGAAGTACCTTTGTTTTCAATAAAAGAAATGTAGTAATTAAACTATATAGTCATTACACCAATTAATTTAAATGAAGTCGGACGTAACATAGATAGTATGAGCTGTCAATAGTTTTACTTATCTTATAATTTTATATTTTTGTTCATCTCCGCGACGCCCTTCAAATTTTAGCAACCCCCGATCCCCAGTTTAAAAACCAGTGGCCCAGAGAAAAGTAACTATTAAAGTGATGTAGAAATTTATACAGTAGGGGTGGGGGCGCGGGACAGTTGTCCCCCCGCCCCGACCCCAAAGGTATGAATTTCTACATCACTTTAGTAACCATGTTTAGGTGACTAACAGTGAAGAATCACGTACCTACCTTGCCATAGAGATATATACTAGAAGGAGGTATATACTTTTATCTCAATTATTAAAGTAATATACAAACAAAGTAGGGAAACGGGCGCGGTTATTTTGTTTTACCCTTGTAAATGTAAACAAACTATTTACGGTACTCACAATTGTATTGCATTTATTTGTACATGTTAGTATAAAATGTTAATAATTTGAGTAAGAAATACGTTTGGTCACATCTAATAGGGGTTTAAGAGCAAATCTTTAAATACTAGGTTTGTTTAAATTACTTCAAACGAGTGGCTAATTAAACTTTTTTCGTGTGCACTTCGTAATTTAGTACATTTTTAATATAATAAAAGCAATCGTAATTTTAAGTTATATTTAAGACAAAAAATTGTCGTCTGTATGTTCTTCAAAGTCTTAAAAAAAAATTAGTTTACCTTTACTAAAGTTTTACCTTTTATTCAACTAATTTATTAGAACAATTATTTCACAGAATTTAAACAAAATCATTAAACTATCACGTACATATTAAAGTACGAAAACTCTATAAAAATAAAACTCACCTAGTGTTATCAGGGTTGCCAATAACATAGTGAAAAAACGTAAATCCTAAAAGGCGCATGCGCAGTTATTCCGATTTTACATAGAGATATTATTACTAGAGGGGCCCTATGGGTAAAATTAAGAAACATAGAAAAAGGAACCTGACCTTTTCGCTTGTTATATAATCAAAATTATATTTCAAGTTTATACAGGCTTCCAGCCTACTACTTGTTGATTGTAAAAATAAAAAAAAAAATAAAAATAATCAGTACAATAATACAGATAACTTAGATAGTATAACGTTAAAAATACAGATCAAAACACAAAAAATTTGCGGGAAGCCGAAAACAGTTAACTTATTATAACCGTGACTCACTCTCCAAGGAGGTTTTAATGAGATTATACAGAGCCCCTGAGAGCCCCAAAATGATTTTTCAGGTCTCTCAATGTATTGAGATAGGCTATGCCCTCTCTAGGATGTATCTCTATGCAATTTTAGCTATTTTTTTATTTTTGAGCCAGCAATCAGCTGATCACGCATGTCTGATTTTTTTTTACAGAGGATAGTATAGGCGTTTTCCTACTTTTTTATACATTACTTTACTTAATACATTGAAAAGCCTGAAAAATCAGACTCTCAGGGGCTCTAAGTAGCCACATTGAAACCTTCTCCAAGAGTGAGTTAAGGTTATAATAAATTAATTGTTTCCGGTTTCCCGCAATTTTTTGTGTTTTAAGGGAACTTCACTGGCCCCATGAACTTCGCATGAGACAGAGAACTAGGATTAAACTTACCTTCCCTAGCAAGGTTATAAAAAAAAACGTAGGTTATGAAACAATTATAAAAATATTTCGACATATATTAACTTTAGGCCAAAAAGAAAACATTTAAATGACCAAGAAGTATATTTAGAATTTACTTTAAATTTTGTTCTTTAATTTGTTCTTGGTTTTAATTTTTTTATTTTAATGTTTCAGTATTTTTATTCACATTTAATTTTTTTTTAAACTTTAATTTATATGAGAACACAATTATTCTGCAACTTTGTAAAAGGACATTAGTCCGTAAATTTTATAAATAAATAAACAAGCATTATTTTATTAAATAAAAAATATTAAGACACGGAGTGTCACAAGCAATATAAAGTATATATTACTTTGCACTATTTGTTTATAACCTACAACAGGAAACCATTCGTCGGGAGGTAAGTTTGCATCAAAATGTAAGGCCTCGTAGAGATATTACTACTAGAGGGGCCAAAAGAGGTTCAATTTTGAAACACCGAAAAAGTAACTTGACCACCTTCGAGTATAAAATAATCAAATTATCAGTACAAAATTACAATAATTAATATAGTAAAACGTTAGAAATACAAATCAAAAGACAAACAATGTGCTGGAAACCGAAATAAATTTATTAAATATAACCTTAACTCACTCTTAATGGAGGTTTCAATGAGGTTACACAGAGCCCCTGAAAGCCCCAAAAAGATGTTTAAGGTCTCTTAATGTATTAAGATAGGCTATATATTTCTATGCAAGGCATGCGAAGTTAATATAATTCTTGTAAGCATGCGCAGTTTGAACTTTTGAATTAAGTAATTATTTTCAAAACCTTCCTGTAACTATAATTCATTTAATTAATTTATAAAACCCCACATTCAAACTTTATTGTCTAGTGGGGTTGCCTAAGTAATATTATATTTTTAAAAAATTGTATTTACTAAAAAGTATTCACCTCTATTCTTGATAATTCACAAATTTTATAGTTTCATTGTGTATTTATTACATTTAGTACATTTTATTTTTTAATTTAAAAAATAACATTATATCATTAAAGTTATTTTTTGATTTGATTTGAACCAAGTATGAGCTGTTTTTACACATGTTTTATGATAGATTCTTTCCTATTTTTTATCCTGAATGGAGTCACTAAGTCACTATGTTATATGGGAAAGGACTTAGAACGTCATGCCCTTTATTTATCCTTGATTATTGATATATCCTTGATCCTTGATTAAACAATTCCCTAAAACTAATGTATTTTGGACAACCATTGCTAATTCATAAAACCCGGACAATATATTAAAATAAAAAAAAAATGATCGAGCTGGTCCGGCCATGTATATGACGACCATTGCTTATTAAAGTGTTTATACAATCATTATGCTACTCTAGATGATGAGACATATAAACCATATTATTGTCAAATCGTCTATCCAGAAGTATTTTTATAAGCAACCCAATATTTCCAGATGATCCAAACGGTCGGTAAATCATAAAATTTCTAATAATTGTTAAATAAAATTACTTTCACGTGCAAATCATACTATATTTCTAGAAACGATAGATATAATAAAATAATATGTAAATTCATTTTGCTTCTGGTTCCCTTTCTCTACGAAGTGAAACCTTTGCATTAGCAAAAATATGGCCCACTATTGTGACACCACTTTTTTTATTAAAGCCAACGTTTTAGCACCTATATGGTCCCTAAAAAATCGGATAAATCTTCATGTTTGTATGTAAGTTTCATAGGTAAATATACTGCCACCATTTACGTCCTTCGTTACATTTAATGATCACAGTGTTATCTCAAATACTTCGATCACAAGTGAAGATAATTAAGTGTTAAACGGTGGGGATGCGAAGTTTAATTATTTAGCTTAAAATATCCTCTGAGCTCAAGGTTGTCAAATACTAGGCTAACAGAACAATAAAATGACTTCGCAGCTATTAACCTACACGCTAGTATAGCTAATATCAGGTTTTATGTCTGATAGCCCCGTCTTCTCAATATGACGTCACTTAACACATCTCGGGTCAAAAAAATATCTTGTGTGTTAAACATACTTCTCCCGACCGTCTCGTGTTATCTTTGTTACTTTTCTTCTCTATATCTACAGATATATAAAAAGTGTTGGGTTCATTCTTTAAATCGAAAGCCGAGATTTTGCAAAAATCAATCTGTTTTATGGATTTTTAAGAAACCTTGACTTGGTTTTATGCGATGTTGTCCGTTTGTTTGAGTATATGTATGTGTGTTATATGTCTAATTCCCGTCGCATTCATCCAAAAGAGTTAAAATTTGGCATAATAATTAGACTTACGATATTGCCCGGGATATAAATATGTTAGGACCATGATAACCCACATAGCTAAGTCAAAACGGGTTATTTACTGAAAAATTACACATAATATGGTCAATAATTGAATACGGTATCCAGTGGAACCCACTAATTAATTACTGTAAACCCTTTTAGATTACCTTTGTCTTGCTTCCTTTAACAATGTTTAGAGGGGAGAACTTCACTCAAAACTCACTAGAAATTATACAAAGAAACGAAATCTTGACATAGTGTGTCACCGACAAACATACGGAATACGTTATTTGACAAAGGAATATTAAGTGATCGTTATATTCCCTTGCTAGAAAGGAATATTAAGTGATCGTTATATTCCCTTGCTAGAAAGGAATATTAAGTGATCGTTATTTTCCCTGGCTAGAAAGGAATATTAAGTGATCGTTATATTCCCTTTCTAGAAAGGAATATTAAGTGATCGTTATATTCCCTTGCTAGAAAGGAATATTAAGTGATCGTTATTTTCCCTTGCTAGAAAGGAATATTAAGTGATCCTTATTTTCCCTTGCCAGATCACATATTTGACAAAGGAATATTAACCAATATAATGATGACAAAACCAGCTTTCAACCTAATACAGATCATCCTCAATGTCTGTGAGAAGAAGCTATTTTTTCCTCCATAATCTAATTACGAGATTTGAGACTGAGTCTGCATTCAGTCTCAAATCTCGCGACCAGACTCTTTATTTATATCCTTGACAGTAATTGGGTGATACTGGTATTGAGATATTATTACTAGAGGGGCTCTTTTGGTTGAATTTTAAAACATCGAAAAAATAACAGTTAAGGATTATAATAAATTAATTGTTTTCGGCTTCCCGCACATTGCTTGTATTTACAGTACTGAAATTTTGTACTGATCATTTAATTGTATTAATAAGCGAAGTTTTCGATGTTTCATAATTCAACCTTCAGGGCCTCTCTAGTAATAATATTTCTACGCCTGAGAGCCCTAAAATATTTTTTCTGGTCACTTAATGTATTGAGATAGGCTATGCCCTCTACAGTATAAATATCTATTGTTAAGGGCCATTTAAAGCAATATTACAGCTAGAGAACGGTAGGACTTCTTGATACGCTATCTCTTAACGCCAACCAGCTAGAGAAAAAAAAAGTGGTTGTTCGAATTTTCAATTGAGTTTTATTACATTTATTTAATAAAACCCGGTTGTGGATTATCAAAAGAAAAATCAAGTTATTATATATAAAAAAATATATTATTTTATATGAGTTATGTACCTTTTTTTTTCGCTGTATCAGGAGTGACAGCTTAAATTTATAAAAAAAAAGAAAAAGAAAAAAAAAAACCGCCTTAAAGTAAGTAAATACCCCATAGTAAGCTTGAAAAACTCCTTTTTCCCGAAGTCAAAAGACGTAAAAAAAGAAGAAGAAAAAAAGAAGGAAGAAAAAATACAGCAAAATGCAGAAGAGAGTGGAGGAGATAAAGGTAATGATACATAATAATATAAACATATGCAAATAGACCACCAACCAACAAACCAAACATACAAAAACCCCAGATTTATTTGACACTAACGAATGGGGTGCATTCCATGTTATATAATCCAACTTTTCAAACAATAACACTGAAAATAAGCATATCTAGACTCCGATCCAATGACTATTGGAAAAAACTTTTACATAATACATTTTGGGATTCAAATCAAACGAACACACAAATTCAATAGTATAGCATTATAATAAAATTAAATTACATTTAACAATAGAGACAATTGCAAATAAACTAATAACTTATAACCAATTAATAGAAAAATAACTATACCACATTTATCCAAAAAGGTCAATTCTTACAAAAAAGGAGTTGTTCGAGGAATTGAACAATCCTTATCAGAAACAGAAATCCTCGAAAACATGCAATTCCAAACACAAATATAAAACTAATAAATGTAAAAAGAATAACAAGAAAAATAATAGACAAAAATTCACAAATTCATCCCTTACACAATCTATTTTTATTATTACAGTCCGTGGACAAACCTTACCCCACCACGCCCTACCTACACTTTGTTAGATGCCCAATTGAACCCTTCATCCCTCGAGTAATACAATGCCTAAATTGTTTGCGTTTCGGACATGAAATAAAACACAGATTGCAAAGGTTCCACCCGCTGTGAAACATTGCGGGTTTAATCACCCTAACTCAACTAAATGACGACATCTCAATGAAATTACTTCCCCAAATATGTATACACTTGTAAAAACAAGGACACAAACAAACTAACTTAAAAGATGTGTCCCGAGTTTAAAATTCAAAAAATATCAAACAGAACTATGATAAAAAATTAAAATATGCTTTTGGTTGAAGCAAACTACAAATATCAAACAAACACCATACGCAACAGTCCTTCAATCTGAACCGACCCAAAGTACTCCTTCCAACCCAATCATAAATACTGAAACTCGTAAATACCCAATGCAAATCTTACCCATCCCTAAACAAAATCCTAAACGCCAAAAACTTAATCATACAGCCCCAAATAACAACCTGTACATCCAAACCCCTGTTAATCCTAAACAAACACCGGGAGGACTGATTCAGTCAAACCCCTATAAACATCGACACCTTCCGAACACTATAATATTGATATTAATCAACACCATATTATAAACATTATAACTGAAGTTACAAAAACATATTTAAAATTACATACTAATATTACTCAAACTCATATAGATGATAATACTATAAAAAACTTAATACTTTCTAAACTTAACTCACCATAACATGGCTAAGCCTCCCAACAAAACAAACAACCACTGCAGTATCTGAATGCTCGCAAGTTTAACTTGCGGGCGTTTAGGATATTGCAGTGGAACATTAGATCAGCAAATAATAAAAAACACGTTCTCGAACACCTCTTATACACATCCAATATAGACATAGCATGTCTCTCTGAGACATGGTTGACAAACAAACTAATATCACCTTTAAAGGATATAATTTACTATCTTTTAACAGACAAGACGACAGAAAGGGCGGTGGAGTCGCAATATTAATTAAATCTAATATACAATACAAACCACTTCATAACATACCACACATACACACAGACATTATAGGAATACAAATAACTTATAAACACTCAACATTAAATATTGTTTCATTATACAACCCACCAATTAACAAAATAACGACAACCAATGGCTTAATTTATTCAATTCCTTAACTACCCCATACCTAATATTAGGAGACTTTAACAGCCACCACACTGCTTGGGGATGTACCTACACTGACTTAAAAGGAGACAATTTACTGAAGGCTATTGAAGATACAAATACAATAATTCTTAACGATAACAAACCAACTCTAATTCCAAAAATAAACCAAAAAACCAACTCTACAATTGATCTCTCCTAGCTTCAAACACCATAGCAACAGACTTTACATGGAACATTTTAGACGACCCTCATGGTTCCAACCACTTTCCTATAATAATAGAACAAACCCATCTAATATACCAAAATATACCGATACCCTGCAGACGCTGGAATATTAACAAAGCTAACTGGACAGAATACCATGACACTTTACTAACTTTGACTCAAAATAGATTAGATAACAATCTCCAACCAACTTACGATGACTTTATACAGGACATAAACAACGCATGCAAAAAATCTATTCCTGAAATAAAATACGAAAAATTACCTCCACTCCATATCCAAATTTAATTTATTGGTGGGACTCTACTTGTGAGCAATACAAAGACGATCGTTACACAGCTTACCAAAACTATAATACTAACCCTAACTTACAAACTTTTATTGATTTCAAAAGAGCAAATGCTAAATTTAGACGAACATTAAAACGTAAACAAAAAATTAGTGGAAAAACTGTGACAGCTTAAATTTTACAAAGATTCCCTTGTTGGAAATCTTTTAGAAATTAAACAAAACTCAAACTAACGACTACATACTAATACAGACCATGGCTCGAAGACTTCATGGACAAACTTGCCCCTCCGTCAGTTGACTAACAAAATTCCACCTTATATCCCAAACAACGATAATCACATACTAACCAATACTTTTACTATAACTGAATTAAATGCTGCTATAAAACATAGCAATACTGCCCTGGTTTTGACAATATACACTATGATGATTCATCACTTACCAACGATATCAAAACAAATTCTCTTAAAAATATTCAATAATATTGGACTTCTCAACAAATCCCTGACTCATGGCGTACTTACATAATTACTACCGATAAAAAAACCGGGTAAAACTATTGACATAGCATCAAATTATAGACCAATATCTTTATCATCATGCATGCTCAAAACATTCGAAAGAATACTTAAAAGATTTAGAATGGTGGTTGGAATCTAATGACAAACTAGCTTTTCACAAAGGGTTTTAGAAAAAATAAATCAACGTTAGAAAGCCAAACACAATTAACCAATGACATACATAGTGCATTTACTCACAAAATCAGTATTATCTCTTTTACTAGACATTACAGGAGCTTATATGATAACGTTTACCTGTAAACTTACTTTACCACAAACTGTTACGTTAGATATACCACAACAAACAGCAAGTTTGTAATTAAATTAATTACCGACAGAATCCTTATTTTCGAGTTAATGGACAAACTATATTGGACGTAGAACAAGACGAGGTGTCCCTCAAGGGGCCATCTTAAGCCCACTTTATACAAATACATACTTCTGACCTGGAAGAAATTATCACCCTTCCCGTAAAAAATACTTCAATTGACGATATACTTATTATATACCATAAACAAAAAAAAATAAATGAATGATTACTGACCTAACTAACTCACTTAGACTACAGAATGGACAAGACTCACTGGGTTAGAACTGTCCCAAGACAAATCTGAATGTTGCATCTTTACAAGACGCAACAATGTCCTTTTAGATGATGAAATTAATTTTGGCAATATAAGAATAAAAAGAAAAAGAACCGTTAGATTTTTAGGACTCTTTATAGACCAAAAACTGACTTGGAAAGACCATATACATACGATAATTTAAAATGTGAAAATACCTTAACATCATGAAAATGGTCAGTAATAAAGCATGGGGATGTGACCCAAAAACACTAATAACATTTTATAGAGCAACAATTAAGGGCATGCATAGACTTTGCCTCACCCATTTACGGCAATGCCAGACATTACTTACTTTTAAAACTAGACCGTTTGCAATAAGAGCTTTAAGAATAAGCATGGGTTATCTCAAATCTACACCAATAACAATAATACATACTGAATGCTCAGAACCTCCACTTGACAACGAAGACAATATTTAAGTGACAAACACATTATAAAATTATACTCTCAACAATCCCTTTATTGACAACTATTAACAAATTGACCAATAAAATAAATAATAATCATCGATATTGGCGACATAAATTCTCCCCCAATACTTATAAATAGCTACCAATTCCTACAACCTTACCTCAACCAAAGTATATACCAAAATAATTACTTCCAATCCATCA
>JACMZG010001913.1:16459187-16549187 GCA_018340805.1 Microvelia longipes | reverse complement strand
AATTATATAAAAGTATATAGGCGTTCAAATAATGGACTGGATACTGATCTAGTTTTCTTTATAAAACCAATTATACTTAAAAATATTAGATATTTTCTTATTTAAATTCATCTTATTTCATCGAGTAGAAATTAACTTTAGCTTTTTCGTATTCCAAGTTAATTACAATAAATACTCCGGAAAACAGGTTTTTGAGTTTCAAAAAGAGACGATTAGGAGCTCTCCTTGAAGAGTAGTAGAGGGAAGTCATTTTTTCTCCCCCACTACAATTGGCAACACTTATCTTTGATTACGTTCTTGATTTAGTCGTTCATGTTTCGTTTCTCCACTCACCCGGACAATTTAGTTTTTAAGTTAAATTTTCTAATTAATTATTTATTTAAATAATGTGTTAAATAGTCGAATATTACTTAAACAAAGCTATTAAAATAGTCAGTTCCTTGGTTATATGAGAAATTTCTTAGTTTTCTAGTCTTGTACCTTTTTTGTGAGCAAGTGATTTTGAAGAATTTTTTGTACCTCAATTCTTTCTTGTTTCTTATAATTTAATTAAAAAATTTAGTGATCTAATCGTTTAAAAATGATGAAATTTTATTTATTTTGTGTGTCTTTAATCTTTATTGGTTAGTAATCATGAATTTGTTTTATGATACATTTTTACACAAGTTGCATTTTCACTTTGTATTTGGTTTGTCATTCATATCTTTTCTAACAAGTGTGTTTTATGCTTTTTTAGTGTCTGCTGAACAAGACACATCGTCTGATTTACAAAGTTTGGATAAAAGCACACCATCTCGTAAGTTATTTTTACTAATTATCTTCTTACTGCTTCTCTGTGTTAGTCTTCTTGTGCAAAGCACGAAAGGTGTTATGGTAAAGCACAGTGCTATCTGTTCTCCGAAAGTATGTCTTCTAGAGACTGGCCCTACAACTTAGTATAATTGAATCAACAAGTGAATTTACACCTGTAGTTCAGGCTGTCAAGTTGTCTTGCCAATTTCAATCAAATAAATACTACGTACACACAGCTTATTTAACAGACGATCGTATTCCATGCGCATTTAATACGATGCAGTTCTTGCACTGTATTTGTTTAGTCGATTGAGTGAGATGACCTCATAACTGATCCCGCTAAAACATCGTGTCTTTTATTGTTAAGGTTCACTTAGGTTATAAGGAAGTTTTAAACTAACAATACATTTAATTAAACTGTGATATCTTTGCATTATTATAAAATGACACAAAAAATAATATTTTAAAGGTTATTTGATGAAAAACACTAATATTTAAGTGAAATAATAGTTCGACGATTATTTATTTTGAATAATATTAATCGAGGGTTATCTGTTAAGTATGAAGGTACATACTGTGTATTGGGGGATCGATCTAGATTCAATCTCTATAGTTCTAACTTATCCGACTGGATTCCCTCCGCATGATTCTTACAGTGTATGTAACCCTATTTAGATACAATCCGTGGATTTACAGTATTGTGTGAATGTACTAAGTAAATGTACAGTTTATTAAGTTAGGGAGTTTCTTCCTGCTAGCTTGCCTGTCATTGGAGAAGGTGATTTTCGGAGATGGAAATTTTCGGTTACAATTTTTTAAATGTTTATTAAGGGGAGTCCATAACCACACTATACACAACTCATTTTATACAGTACTACCTTAATTTTCCTTATATATGCCCTACTTAAATCCCCAAAGCCATTCCACAAACTTGTAGAATGGCCCATCCTTGTATACTTCAAGGATGGGTGTGTTACAACAGGGTTATACAAGTGTGGTTTGCAGACCCCTGGGGGTCTGTGAGCTTAATGGAAAAAATTTTAGAAAAAAAATGTAAACAATAATTTACTAACTTTAATGCTATTATACTGTTATCAGTTATAACTGTCATACTGTTATAACTGTTATCAGTTCTAATATCCTTTTACGGAATTCCTAAAGGAAAAATAAGATTATGAGATTCTTTGTAAATGTTTTAGGTAAGTTAATGATTAATGAAATTATTATTATTAATGAAATTACCTTCCACGTTTTTATTGGTACAGAAACATCTATTTCCTGTTGTTAGTAATATGATAAAAAAATGGCATTTTCCCTGAAAATGTAAAATATTTTATGTAATCAGACAAAATGAAGGTATAATATAAGAAATAGGTTTTTGTGTAAGTGATCGCTATTTATCATGTTTAATGTAAATTATTCCAGTTTATTATTGTCAGAGAGTTATCCCAATTTATGATCTGAGATTTGATCATAAATTGTTAAATGTTATTAAGGTTGATAAAATCACACTAACAAACTAGTAGTAGTAATAGTAATATGGGGGGAGTGGTAGTAACTACCAGGCAAGTAGGCCACGTTGTTGGGCCCTTTTTGCCAGCTCCCTAAGATAGTGTTCTACTCCTTTTAATTTCAAGTGTAGGTATATTTCATCTAATCTAGACAGAAGAGCCGTGAATTTCTATGGTTCCTCTCATGCTTTTTCAAGCAATTATACACATTTTCACTGACTCTTATTGTCTAGTGAAAACTGGGATCAACACGTGCTCTCACACTAACAAACTATTAAATACTATCATTTTTCAAGCTCTTTTGTGATGCAAATTATAGCAGAGCTGCTTTGTGAGCCTATGTTAGAACATGTTTATATATATTTTTCGTTTTTTTGCTGTATCATCAAAAGTATACGTTTTTTTTCATTCTAATATTTTACAGGGTGTTCTTTTATATGATGTACTTAAAGATAATGCAATAAAAAAAGTGTGCAAATTAGCTTTTTGAATGAAATTAATTTTGTCATAATTATGTTTTGACCATTATTATTAAAAATACAGCTGTTAATAATAATATAGGTTGTCCAGCAATTTGGAACTATGAAAACTAGATACATTTTTTTTCTAAAGAAGAAAAGACACAGTTAAGTACAAATGTAAATTAGTTCATATTTTAGCCACCAGATTGGCCACTCAGCACTAGCATCTGTTGTACGTTGTTGACTAACCTCTCTATTTCAGTCCTACACCCCTGCACCTTGCTTTAAATATTTGTTTAGATATTGTGTTTCAGAAAACACTAATTGGTTTGATAATTTGTGGGGATAACGCTTGTATATATATTATAAACTTGCATTAAAAAGGTTTTAGATTAATGCAATTAGTTAACATGAAAAGCTAATTATATGGCCTAATAATACATATAGTTCTGTAAACTTTGTGGACTGTAACTTTAGGGCCTAATTACTTAGGAGACAATCACTTTTTATGCATACTTAAAAAGTAAATATTTATTTATGGAGTACATCATTGTTCAATTTAAATAGTAATATAAAACTTAAAAATATATAACTTTTACATCACTATTCAATTTCTCTAAGAATATTTTTTTTTAATTACACAATACTGCATGTAGCTAATATTGAAACATTTAAAAATCATTAATTTAATTTTTATATTAATAATTAATTAATGATAAAAAGAGTTTCAAATTATAATTATTAAGTTATTTCTGAATAATCCCGGAAATTCTATCTCCTATGGTGTATCAAAAATTGTTCGATTTATAATTGTGATTTTCATTTAGCGTCAATAGTTTGCAGATGATATTAAGTCAAAAGGTCGTTATTCAGTGTGATATCTAAAATGTTATCATTATTAGAACGATTAACTGATAGAACTGTTTGATGTTATAATTATAAAATTATTTAGGTTAAAGAGTTTTGTTGTGTATATTCAAGTGGGTAGTATGACACAATATTGAACTCAATTGTAATTTTTTGAATGATCGTTGCATTTTTATAATTAATTTATTTAAGTAGTTTAGTGTTACTTTTTAAAATTAGTTTAAAGATCAAGGTTCCTATTTTTATTTTTATTCTGATTCTGATTCTTGGCTTCCTTTTCTTTATATCCTTTCCTAAATTTCTAATTATGAGTGAATCAGTATTCATTATGTATACAAGAAAGAATTAGCAAAATTTTGCATGATTTGAATTTAATGGGTTTATTCCTGATGGCCCGCTCATCTTATAAATGAAAAGATCGAGATGCATGAATTTGCTAATGTATTACTGTGGTGATTCATCCATTGGGTATAGTATTACAATACAGAGTAAAAAGAATTCAATAAAAAATTGTTTATATATTATATATATATTATATATATATATATATATATATATATATATATATTCTTGATCAGTGAGTCCCCTTTCCAAAATCCACTCTCACTCCTACCCCCCTCTATGACCCCAACCTTATAAGCTCATTTTTTCTTTGAAAATTCACTAAAAGCATAGAAGTCTTATGCCATGCTCATTATTGCTTGTTGTGGATTTTTATTTAATTTTTAAATGAATATAAAACCAAATATGTTTATTTTTTTGCATTCACTTGGTTTATATACCTAGTTAAAAAAATAATTTTTAAGATAGTTTGTATCAAATTTTAATCAGAAGTTGGCTCCTTTTGCTTACTTTTTCTTCTTGCTGGTTATTTTGAGTGACATAACCAACGTCATTACTGCCCCACTTCCCCCTACACTTCTGACCTCATAAGCTTAATTTTCTGATGAAAATTCCATAAAAGTTCTTATGACACAAAATGATCATAATAATTTTTCTTATCAAAAAGGTTCTGTCTGCTACTATAATTTTTAAACAACCTCATTTCGCAGCATAATTTTAAACACTGTGCCATCAATGGCCCATTAATACCAATTATTTTCCTTAAATTGCCATATCACACCTACAATATAAAAATCTATGAGGCAATTGATGAATCTTGTAAGATTTGATTCTATATTTTCCAAGCTCTACCTTGATAACTATTAGCGTTAAAAAATAATTAAAAATATTTAGATCAATCAGGATATTTCCCTCCCATGTTTTTCCCATCCAATAAATTAAAATTTTACATCCTAAAAAATGTTTGGGTAATTTTATTTTAATGGTATTAATTTATTTTGTTTTACAGCATGCACCAAGGGATTATTTACTCATTCTAAACTATTTTTTTTTCATGCAAAAATATGGGATTAGAACTATAAGTATTCTTTTTAGTAGACTGCTAATTTTGTATCCTTTTATTTCTCACTCTTTTTTAATATTCTTATTGATTTACTTTTCAGTTCCAAAATCATCAAAAGAAGTAGAAGATGCCTTATCCGAGCTAGCATCACAATTCCCAAAACTAAAAGATCTGAGTGGAGAGTTAGATATGATAAGTAAATTAGATCCTAACAATTTACCTGCTATTGGAGAGGGAGAAGAACTACTCAAAGAAAAATGTATTAAAAATGGTCATAATCAATCATATGACGAAGTTTTGGTGAGTTCAAGTTTATATGTGCAGTTAGAATGATAAGATCATCAATATATTTATAAAAATATTGTATAGGGTTGCCTCTAAAAATTTCCATATACACTGTATGTTTACTGTTCAACATTTATGTTGGCAAAAGTAAAATTTACAATGCCAGTGTTTGAATTACCTAAATATGAGAAAAAAATGTAAAGAAAAAGTGATTTTGTTATTTTTTGTATTTGCCTATATTTTAAAGTTTTATTTTTTATTAACTCTTAAATGGACAATAGAAAAATGCTTCAATGATTTTGTGTAATTTAGTTCTTGTTAATATGCAAAATAAACAAAAATTTCCTAAGTAAAAAATAATTTCTAAATCGTCCTGATTTTTTGTATTCCATTGAATATAAATTCAATGGAATACTATATATTCATAAGAATATATTAATAAAGTGAATAGATAAAAAAATTAAACCTCTTGCTTAAAATTTAAAAAATTACTGGTTACATTAAAACTTGATTTTAAATGAAATTATTTTTATTTTGCACAAAATATCTATTATCATTGTGGAAAAATAATAATTTTTATAATGTGGGTTGAATTATTCTATTTGTGAGCCTTTTAATAATGCGTTTCTATGCATATTATATTTTTAAGAAAATCTTCCACAAACAATACAATTTAAATCTAAACAGTTTGATGATAGTTTCAAAGGAAATATTTTTAGTAATTATATTCAGGCGGTTGTTTCAAATGCCAACTGAGAAGGTCAGCATGAAAGTGTTTCCTTTAAACTAGACTAAAAGTTATAAATAAACTCTTTCAGTATGTTTTTCCAGCGTGTTGCTTTCCTTGTCATGAAATAAAAGGTGGAAGCATCGTAATAAGAAAAAATGTGACTTTTTTCATTTAATGTACATGTTTCAGCTTCTATAGTTGGTGTCTGTATGTATTTATGTACATGTGCATTTTTCATGTTTTCCTTAAGAATTATTTTATTATACATTTTCTTTATTTGTCAGGGGTTTTTTTG
The DNA here is from genome assembly GCA_018340805.1 of Microvelia longipes. Taxonomy (NCBI): domain Eukaryota; kingdom Metazoa; phylum Arthropoda; class Insecta; order Hemiptera; family Veliidae; genus Microvelia; species Microvelia longipes. The sequence goes on along the minus strand of JACMZG010001913.1, from coordinate 16,542,841 downwards.
TTAAGTTAATTTTTTTAAATAAGTTAAACCTTCTGATTTTCAGGAATATATGTTTTTAAAATTTAAAACATTTAGTTTCTGTATAACAATGCTCGATATTTGCAAAGATATCAAATTCTTTTCCTCTTCTATGACATTATCTCCTCCCACTTCTAATGACCTACCGTATGCACTTAATTTTTTTTAAACTTAATAGTAAGATTAAAGATTCACATAAAACATCTGTTCAAGGTTTCTCTGACTCAAGGTTAGCTGTTTACCTGAATCATATTTATGGTTTAAGCTACATTGAATCTATATTAAAAGCATTATTGATTAAAATAAAAGTAATATTACACCATAGTAATAAATTCTTGAAGTTGGCAGTGCTGACTGGTGATAAAGGCTATAATAAGGTCCTCATTTTCCGAACAATACCGAAACTATATGAGGGATTTGACAAAAAGTTTATCAGTTAAATTTGTTCAATATTTAAGGCAACATTTTATGCATTTTTTGCTAAATTGTATGCTCTTTTGTTCATTTCAAAAGAAATAAACTCTTATAAAATAATATAATTTTCCATTGATAAAAGTCAGTTTATATGAAAATTCCTATAGTAAAGGATAGGATGTTTGGAAAATGATTTGTGGTGGAAACTCAAAAACCTCCCCATGAAGTAGCCTGCAGGTTACCTTTGTTGAGCTGTCTATTATTACTGTTTTGTTGATTTATTTTTCAGACAGCCAAAGATGATTTAGTATTGTGCTTATCTGGTCTAGTAGATATTGACGAAATGAAAAGGGAAATAGACGAAGCTACCCCTAAAGGAGATTTAGACGAAGTCTTCAAGAAATATTGCAGGTATTCTTGATATGTCAAAAAAAATTGAATATGTGACCATAATAAAACATACTGATACTCAATATGTAATGTAGGACAAATTTATTATTATTTTTAAATTTGTCATACTTCCTGGAACTAAATACTAGAACTATTTGTTTGTTTTCAAAAGAATTCAATGTGTCTATCATGTCGAGTTGTTTTGGCATAGTTTCTACATCCTCGAAGTTCTCTGATATTATTATGAGATCGTCTGCAAATTTTAATGTACTCAAAGACCTTTCATTAATTATTACGCCTTTTCCATTTAAGTTTTAATTGCTTCAGTGTATATTCTAAAAATTTTATAAATATTTTCTTAGGTAAGATGTCCCCTGTCTTATTTCTCTCTTGGGAAGGGACACAATAATTAGATTATTAAATGAATTAAATTATTTTTTTTACATTAAAACAAATTAAAAGCTACTTCCTAACTAAGCAATTACTAAACCGGACTTTCCAAAAGAATTTTAGGGGGCTAAGCCCCTGTTAAGCCTCATTTTTAAAATCGTGGAATTGTACAACACATTCCAAAATGAACCAGCTTCATCTGCTTTTTCTCGATCCTGGTATTGCTGCAATAATCTTGCTTACATCTTTTTGAAACATAGGTGATGGTAAAATATTTGGTTATTTTTTATAAATATTGATATAAGTTATTAAAAGTGGCTAAAATTGTGTACTACAATAAGCATTAATACAATAGAACATCAATAAAATAAAATACAACAATAAATTGAAATTGTTAAAAGGTCATTGATAAGTATGCAGTGATATGAAGCTTATCCACCATATGCTCAATTTCACTGTGTTTTGCTCATGTAAGGATTCCTGCTTTAATTCTAAAATCCCAGCAGCAATTTTGCTGTGCAGCAGCTTTATTTTGGAAAGCGTTGGTAAACTAAGCTAATTATTCAAATTTGGAGGAGGGGACTAACGTGATATTTGGAAGGGCTTAGTCTTTCAAGATCCCCTCTAAATTAGCCTATGATGAGATAATAAGAGAATAATTTTCCTTACAAGCTTTATTAAGTTACTTAAACTGTATATTAGCTCTAAATTAAGTTACACAAAAATAAAATGGGATTGAGCTAGATTCAAGTTTTACTAAAGCAAGTATTAACATTTTAAACCCAGTTTGACTGTGTTTATTCTAGGATGTAATTAATTATTTTACTGTTGATTTCAGACGTACACCCATATTGAAAGAGTGTATTAAGAATTTCACATTAGTTGTTGAAAATTGCTTGGATCCAAAAGAGCAAGAAACAAAAGAAGTTTTCTTAAATGTGACTTCAGCTTTAACTAACTTTGTGTGCTTTAAGGAAGGAGATAGAATTGCTTGTAAGTAAACAGTATGTTAGTTGTGATCTGAGAGTATTGCTTTAAGGAAGGAGATTGCTTGTAAGTAAGAATATGTCAGTTGTGATCTGAGAGTTTTGCTTTAAGGAAGGAGATAGAATTGCTTGTAAGTAACAGTATGTCAGTTGTGATCTGAGAGTATTGCTTTAAAGAAGGTGATAGCATTGCTTGTAAGTAACAGTATGTTAGTTGTGATCTGAGAGTATTGCTTTAAGGAAGGAGATTGCTTGTAAGTAACAATATGTCAGTTGTGATCTGAGAGTATTGCTTTAAGGAAGGAGATTGCTTTTAAGTAAGAATATGTCACTGGTGATCTGAGAGTATTGCTTTAAGGAAGGATTGTATGTAAGAATATGTCACTTGTGATCTGAGAGTATTGCTTTAAGGAAGGTGATAAAAATTGATTTAGTATATGGCAAAATACCATTTAACAATAAATACTAAAACAGTGTGGCCTTGAAAGGGCTGTATCGGGCCTGTGAGGGTAGGCAATAAAATTTTGCTCAATACATGACAAAATGTCATAAAACAACAAATGATAAATGATGTTGAAAAACTAATTGATATTTTATTTGTTTGTTAATATATATAAATCAGAAAAGATTTACTTGGGTTGCAAACCTTCGAACTTCATGCTATCAAAAGTCCATATTTATAGACTGCCCCTAAAAAGTCGGGCAGAATGGAGAAGATAACTTATTAAGAATATTATAAGTTCTTATTTAAATTTTATCAAATTACAAATTTATAAGTTTGAAACTACATTTTTATGTTTCAAATTCTGTTGTGTATTGATTTATTCTATTTTTGTTTGCAGTATTTATTGCTGAAGGTGGTCCTGATTGTATTATTGATAACTTCAATGGGATCCTTAACTGTATGAATCAAACGTTACACAAATATGTACCAGATGAGGATGAAGACCCTGAGAAATTACCCGAACTTGTCATTAAAAAACAACATTGCGAGTAAGTCAAGAAATTTAATTTCTATCGGAAAATTAGAACTAGAGGCCTTCAGCTTCTTCAATGCACAGCCCCCAGTGCGGGGGCTGCGCAGTGGTCCCACCGCACCGCGGTTTTGTACTTTATCAGTTTGTCATATTACTGGTTTCTATAAGTGGCATACTGCCACGATATAAGCAAATTTCCAAATGTATTAGTAAAAAACATGATTTGTTTACATTATTTCTATCAATGACAATTTTTTCTTTGACATATATATGTCGATCAATAAAATCGGAACTGATAATACAATGAAACTTTGTATGTTTGTGAACATTACATAGTAGTATATGTGTAAACAGTTTTAGTCCAATCTTAAAAATCCCCAAGGTCATAGGTATTTTGGGGATTGACCAATCAGAGAAGTCGCTGCCAACCATCACTCGAAAAGATAAAAAAATCCCTACCATTATAACCCCTGTAGGGAAATAATCTTCTTTCTGGCAATCGTTCACTTTCTTTGTGGTTCTTCTTTTGATTACATCGTTTTGAAAACTACTTTATAATTAATCTTAAAAATGATATTTTAAAATAAAACTGCACAAAAGAAACATAAAATAACATCGCCAAGAAAATACGGGTAAAATAACCTGATTTGTTTACATAGGTTTTTCCCACACCCTTCTTGCGGGAATTTTTTTTAAAGTAGTCGATATGTGGTCATTTTTTTGGGTTAATGAGGTCACACATATATCATAAACAATAGGGTTGGGACATTAACAAGGTTGATTTTTGTAACAAGTTTCATTTGATCCAAGAAAGATTTGAAAGTTATCGTGTCCCATAAAACGTCTAGGACACAAAAATAAAAATCTTGTTTTCACTAAAACAAAAAACAACAATATAATCAATTATTTTCTTTATTCTTCAATTAATTATTTTCTTACTTATGGCTTAGAACGTAAGTTATGAAGTCAAATAATTTAATTATTATCAACCTTCTAATTACTTGCCTACACTATCTTGCATAGTATAAGTGCATTAAACTATTAATGTAGTAAACTATTGCATTCTTTAGCAATTGGAACATTTAATGAAATAATAAAACTTGGAAAAATTCTTGATCCTACTTTTTGGACCCAAGAAATGTTTAGTGGCAAAGTTGAAATTTGTGTTCAGCCTTCCAAAAAGACATGCAGCAAGCTAAAAATTTGACCCTCTTTAAAACTTTCTTGGTACACCTAATTTTCTCTTTTATTTATTTATGTGTTTATTTATGTTCCAGTGACATGACTGAAATTCAAAAATGTGTTGTTCATGAATTAGAAACATGCAAAGAACCGACTCCAGCCAACATAGTAGAGAGCATGTTTAAATTCATTAGGAAATCGACACCCTGTGTTCAGTACGATAAAAGTAGTTCTTCTAATATCGAATATTTACCACTCTTCCTACTTTTAATTTCATCCTTCATTCTTTCAAAATTTTAATTGTTACTTGATAATTTAATTTTTGTATTCTTTGATTAAAGAACAAAAATATACTTTTTCCTGTCTCAATATAGGTAAAGTAAAATACAATAAGAACCAATAGAGTAATGTGGTTACGGGGATTCTAAAAACAAATTTAAATGGCAACATAAATGTTGAAAAGCTTATATTCTGGACTTGGTAAAGTTTTTAAACTTATTAGGGCTAGATTTAATGACCATAAAATATATTGTGCTTAGAGAGCTATTGTGGGTAGAGCGATTTAACGGTTTATCTCACTCTAAAGGAATTTAATTTTTCTAATACTTGTTGTTATTAGATGTCGTAACAACTTAGCTATTTTATATCACAATGTAAAAAATATGCTGATATTATTTATGGTAAAAAATACTGTTCGTCATTATAATTAATTATCATTCCATTTCCCATTTGTGGTCTGTTTTGGAGTCATTATCACTGTTTAATGTTTGCTTATTACTTTAGTAACTCCATTTAAAGTTTTTTAGGCTCTAATAATAGTTTCATGTCTAGTTTTTAGTGTTATTTTGGTAATTTACCAAGTGTTATTTACTTGTACTAAAATAAATGAAAGAAGTATGTTTGTAAAATAAGTAACAGTATGTTACTTACAGTACTAAAGTAATTTCCAATATGTTGGTAAAGTTTAGCATAGAAGTAAATTTGTCAGAGGCCTATTTATATGACATGAATGTGGAAATGAAACACTATAAAATAGATATTCTTTGTAATATAGACCTTATCTAATTTTATTTTAGTTTTTAATTGTTTCCATGGATACATGTAATCATTGAAATATAACTAGAATTGTCATAGCCTATTTCATTACATTAGGGTGCTTTAAAAAGATCTTTTAAATTCTCCTGCTAAACTCATTTCTTTAAAATCTCCTTCTTGTGATGCTGTTTCAAGATTCTATTATGGTGATTCTAGTAATACCGTTGATATAGTTATTAAATTGCTCTTTAGCAATTTTTTCCTCTGAGAAGGAGTGTGCCTGTCATATCAAAGCTTTGTTTACACGGGGTAGGTTTAGTTAGATTCAAGTTATATTTATCAGCCTCTGAATTTATTTTAAATTTCCCTTAGTCTGACACAAAATCTGGTGTAGTTTTCTATTAGGTGGCTGACCCAACAGATTCAGGATGTAGGATTTATTCCTTTCATACTCTATTTAATAGTTCTAAGCATCTCACATGTATCTCATATAAAATTTTAGTCCTCAACAACAAAATGATTTTGTGGCTCTCATGCCAAATAATAGCAAAATATTAATGGCCTATTAGTGATAACTACTATAGTTTAAGACATTAGTAGTGTGGTTAGCAATAAAAATCTCTTACCAGGTATCTCTATAAGGCTTAATTATCTAAACCTGCAATATAAGGAGGTATCGACAAAACAAAGATACAACATATTTAATAATAATATAATTATTAAACTTGTAGTTTAATAATATAAATACATTGAAACTGAATGTATGTCTACAACTTTTTAAGTAAAAGTGGTCTATTTTGCTTTTAGATAGATGTGAGGTGCGTTGAACTACTAAACAAAAGTTTATTTCCACTATTGTTCTTACCTAAATGTTTGTGATAATAAAAGTTTTTGTATGATAAATATTTTGTACTTTTTCAACATCTTTTTGACTCTATGTAATTATAAAAATATAATGTGGTATGTTATAATTTCTCGAACAAATCTGTTAAGTTTTGATTATCTTGTTAAAAATATTTGAAGTAGAAATTATTATTTTTGTTATTCATCCTGATCTTTTTTTTGTTTAAATCAAAAGTGTGTGTATAATAAAATTATTTTTTATAATTGATTTTAAGTAAAAAATATATTGTATCAAAAAATAATTAAATTTAAGATAATATTTTGTAAGAAGGTTTTAGTTTTTTTTCTTTATATAAGTTACAACTGTTGTACCAATAAAGGAAACAAAAACTTCCTCATAACTGTAACTTTGTCTGTAACTCGCTAAAAGAGATTCATTACATGTTTGCAGTTGAAACTTATCTAAGAACATGACATTCTTTTTTTATTTGTTTATTTTTGCTCAATTATTGATAAATTGATTTAATGAAATAGTAGATTTTTTATAATTTTTTTTTAGTTTCCAAAGATTATTTTCTTTTTTAATTGACAGATTAATAATTATTTTTATATTATTTTTTTGTTAAAAACACTTTTTGGATGTAAAATGAACAATTTTGAACTTATTATCTGATGAAATCCTTGATGTAAATATATCCTAATTGTGTTTTACTATTGCTGTTTTTTGCACCCTTTCCTAAATAAACTGGTGAATCTATTCTCTTATGTGTACAGTTGCATTGAGCGTTATCAGTAAGTAGATTATTTCGAAAAAAGTCACACTTCAAAATTGATGAATCATTAACTCAGTTTATTAATAAAAATATTATTCTATTACCTTAAGCAGGAGACCAATATTGAGAAGGCAGAGGAGGGAAATAATTTATTAAAATTATTTAGAAATGTTCTTTTTTTATAAAGACTAACATTTTGTCAAATTATCCTAATTAGACCTAGTTCTTTCTTGACCACTTCATGAAAATGTGTACATGTTGGATACAAGCTTTATAGTACAAAAGTTTTGTTGTGATAAACGTTCATTTTAAATCAAGCAGAACTATTTGTGAGGTGTGTCTATTATTGAAAAATGCAATTTTTTTGTCATTAACACCTGTAGGCATCTGTGTGTCCGGGACGGATATCCCGGACACACAATATATAAAAACCAATATACTATTATAAGGTACTGACAATAGTTAAAAGTATTATATACCAGATATTATGCACAAGACTGTACAAATTAAAGGACTCACAAAAATTCACAATTATCATATTTTAATTTTATTGCTGTTAGGGTATATCTTGTAGTTTTTGAGGCCCGGTGATGTATTTCAGTCAAACAAATGGTAGGATTACCAACATATTTACAGACAAAAATTTTCCTAGTTCTAATATCGGCAACACTGAATAGTCATTCTTTCATTTAAAATAAAACTAAATGAGTTTTAAACAAACATTTCTTTAAAAAAGTGACATTAATCTCTAGAAGTTTGTTAAATCATTAGTGTTACTTAACTTTGTCAGTTAGAGTTAACATCCTTAACGTTTCTATGTGACATCCTCTACACTAGAACAATTGATTTTGACGTAGTTTGTAGCAGTGCGCTTCCACCATAAATAATTGGCGGGAACCAATTAGAGCTCAGAGATCTTCCACAACCTGTGCATTGAAACTAATAAACATGTCATTGGTCATTTAAAGATTGAATATTAAAGTTAGTATTTACAAAGCTAGTTTATAGATAAAAAATGAAAGTTAGTGAAATAAATACATCTAGTAATTATTATTATTTCTATAATTTGATACTACAGAGTTTTGCAAAACATGAATAGTTGACACAATTTTATTGTGCAAGAGACACCTAGTTCAGGCTCTGTCGGCGCCCTGATGAGTTAGACGTAACGAAACAGAGTGGGACATGATATTATGTCGAGCCATCAATGATGTCAAATGATGGAACAGTTCCCAGATGTAGCATTGCATTTTGCTTGTTACATTTTCTAGGTGTCTCTTGCACATTTATATTGTGTCTATTATTATTTCATTAATTTCTTTTATTTTATTTTTATTTATGATAATCATTTATTTACTTCATCAATTTTTACCTTATATATTTATATTATAACTAGCAATAATTAACTCACTCCTCATAATTATTATGATATATTGGGGTTATTTTTTAATTTTACTTTTTTGGATGTGTCTGCATAGTAACTATAGTATAATACGATTAAAATAATAAATAAACGCTTTATTATTTTGCACAAGGGATCACAAAAAATATTTAACATATAAATTGTGCAAAAAAATGGGGGGGTGGTAGTCAGTTTACAACTGTTCTTCCCTACCACCCTTTTACAGTTTTTACACAGTTACCCTTTTACACAGTTCAAAGTGTGGGAAAATAATGGGAGGGAGCCAATGAGGTTACTCCTAGATGTTAAACCACGCCCTTAATTTCATATTAGCCTAACCTTATTGGTGCCTCAGCAATATTTTCCCACACTGTCAAATGGTTTTAACCGTGTGTTATACTATAAAGAGATAAGGTCAGAAGCAAAGTTGGAGCTCTCTAACATATTTATTTGAAGACACATACGTAAAGAAAGAAGAAGAAAAGTTACAGCTATATGAAAAATAAGATTTAATACTTATGATTGCAAGTACAATAACATCATTAAAATATTTACTGATGGCTCAAAGTCTGACCTGGGTGCTTTTGTGGTAGATTTTGGCATTGAAGAGCTATCTATCCAAAATAATTTTAAACTCAATGACAACTTTTCTGTTTATTCGTCTGAACTTATGGCAATTTATAAAAGTTTACTTTATATTCAGCAACACAATGACAGTAGTAAAATCTGGCTCATTCTGTCTGATTCATCTAGCTCTTTAGAGTCATTAAAATCCTACATAAATCTTCATTTAAGAACAAAAAATTATCTTATTTTTAATATTATTGATTTAATTGGAAAATTAGAAAAAGAAGGACATTCCATATTAATGCAATGGATACCTAGTCATATAGGATTATCGAGGAACGAAACTGCAGATAGACTAGCAAAGTTAGGCATAAGTGAAGAAACAAGAATTTCGGATAATGCATCACTAACTTCATCTGACTACAAAAATAAAATTAAAATTGATTCCAAATTAGAGTGGCAAGAGAAATACACTGAGTCATTACTCACGGGCAAAGGTTTATGGTACTATGAAATTGTTGGAAAAGTAAATACCCTGCCATGGTATCATCAAGTAAACGAAACTTTGGAAGACATTGTTACAATTAACAGAATATTTTCTGGACACGGAAACATCAATAGAAACAAACACATTCTCAAGTTAAGTGAAAAAAATTGTGATAGATGCAACATGGAGGAAGTACAGGATATGCTTCATATTCTAACTAGATGTCCTAGTAATAAGCTAGAGAGAAATAATTTTAATACTAAGTACAACCTAGTCAATCCTACTGAAATTTTAAGTACCATTACCAGAAACTATAGAAATGTTAATTTTCTTTTGGACCTATGTGCAATTGTTAAAAATTTCAATATATAACCTATAAAATATAACTTTTTTAAGGAACTAATTGTGATAAATTAAACATAACATACATAAAAATGATAAAACAAATGTTACCTACAGATAATATTACCACAAATATTTACTTTAGTATATAATTTATTATTTAAATTGTTTATAAATAAATAATAATGAAATATATATGCATTTATAATATAATGTTGATTTGCATAATACATGTAATGCAATGTATAATATATACAACATGTATATAAATATGTATAATAATAAATTTATAAGCATATATAATATAATGTTGATTATATAATGTAAATGTTATGTTAACATGATTTAATGTATAAATAGACAAGCATGTGTGTGTGTGCATGTGTGGGTAGATATATGTGTGTGTGTGTATATGCGTGTGCATGTGCATGCGTGCGTGTATATGTTTGTATATATGTATAATAATGATAGATACATAAACATGCGCATAGGTATGTAAAATAATAGTAGATATACAAACATGTAAAATATAATGTTAAATCATATATTGTAATGCAATGTTAATATACATAATTTTAATGTATGCAAACATGTCAGTATGTATACAATATGTATAAAATATTGTAATGCAATGTTAATATAACATAATTTATAATGTATACAAACATGTCTGTAAGTATGTAAAATGTTGATACAAAATAATGTATAATATATACAAACATGATAAATATGTATAATAAGTAAACATGTATGATATGATGTTGTTTTATATTATGTAACATAATGTTAATAGAATATATACAACTTATAAATTGATATCCACAATAAAATATATATATATATAATATCCACAAGTAAAATGTACATTTGTGATATTTTATGAAACTCAATTTAGCATTTTTTAGAATTATTACAATATTTGGTGTAATGTTCAACATTTTCTTCAATTTTGTTTTAATTTTCTTTAATTGCAATTTTATTTTTGATTTTTGTTTTTTTTTCAACTTAATTTTACGCTAAAATTATTAATATTTTAATATAACATTTATATTTTACACTTAAAAATTTAACCAAAGATTGTAATCCAAGTTAGTAAACAAAGTTGGTTCCTCATAAACTCAAGTTATTAATAAACAGTTAGAAAATAAAAGTTAGTTTTTATTATTATCTACATTTTCATATTTAACTTTATCTGCTTACAACATATAATTATTATTACCATCAAAAACCTTAAGCTACACATCTTTTATTTGTAACTTATTTTCATGCTTAACCTTATCTGTTTAAATATATTATATTATCTTTAAAACGTTTACCTACACCTTTTTAAATTGTAATAATGTAATTGAATACATATTGGGGTTTTTTTTTTTTTTTTAATGTATTCTGTGTAATTTAAAAAAAAAAAAAGAAGAGGTCCAAAAATACAACTAATAAAGATAGTCAAAAACCGTTAGTATTGTCTGACATATTAATTTATAAGACAAAAAAGTGAAAGAAGAAGAAGAAGAAAAATAAGAAAAATTTTAATTTACTTTTTCGGTTTGTGGGTTGTGTGAGGTGAAAATAATCACAAACTGCAAATAAAAAATGTTAATTTAATGGCTCAAGTTTGTCTAAATCTTTAAATTATTTATTCTTTTACTAGTTGTGATTTAAAACTTGATTATGTTAAGTTTAACCATAGAACAGGTAATAATCCGTCTTTACTAGTTATCTACATAGTTTTGCTGTATAGATAATTGAAGTTAAAGTGATGTAGAAATTCATACAGTAGGGGTGGGGGCGCGGGACACAGTGGTCCAATTCCCTGGTTTGAGGTGGTCCAAACAGGGAGCACAAACAATAAAACAGGGGCTAGTTGCATCAACTACCGAGCACTAGTTTTCACATTGTACAACTGTTATCAATATTGTTATCAGTTTTAAATCGAGACGTCTATAAACTAGAATGTAAACAAGACAAATTTTCTGAACATTTTTAGTTGTTTATAAGATTATTTGTTTAGAAAATAAAATAAATTTAGCATATTTTTCATTAAATGAACAAATAAAAATGCAATAAACACGCAAATTAATTTCCATTTCTGCACGTCATGGTTATCACGATATCAGGTCTATTTAAAAATAACACAGCAATTATATTTTTGTAACATTTTATGAAAATTATACATACAAAATAATTTTTAACATTGTTAAAGATCCCTTTAAATAATTTAAATCCTGAAAATGAAGAACTGATTATTTTATATATGCCGTACAAGGTGAACCGACCTGCCTCTAGTGGAGAAACAGTGAACTTAAAGCAGGCCCATCTAAAACAGCTTATTCCGGGGGAGTTGGACCACTGTGTCCCACGCACCCCACCCTTACTGTATGAATTCATACATCACTTTAATTGAAGTATTGCTAGATAAAAGTAGCGCAGAAGTGAAATTAAATGAACTGCCCATTAGGTTTGTGATGTATTTACTGTTACTACGTAATCACAGCATATCAAACCCAATGTTTATTATGTTCAGTACACTTGTAAATTCACATATAAAGTCTTTATGAACTATGCAGAAGGAATCCTGGCTATCATATGTGATTTATTACCTTTTGTTATAGTATACCACACAATTAAAATCAGTTGACAGCATGGGAAAATTCTGCTACAAACCAATGAGGTTAGCCTGATATTTGAAATTGTGGGCATGGCTTAATATCTAGGGGTAACCTCATTGGTTCCCTTCCAATCTATATAATCTATGAAGTTGATAAACAATAACGAATTTTGAGTTAGGGTTGCCAATATGCCATTATTATGATAGTTCTGCTTGCTAATAAAACTTCACAACTAACTTTCAAAACGATCTAGTTTTAACCTGATTAAAATTCATATTTTGATTTTTTTCAGATTTCTAAAAAGTTGAAAGAAGGTGCAGTTTCAGCACCAGAATTATTAAAATTATGTTTAAATAGAGCTGAAAGAACTAAAAAGTTAAATGCATTTGTTACTCTGGTGAATGAAAAAGCTGAGAAATCTGCCGTCCTTTCAAATGAACGATTCATTAAAAGTGAGTAAGAGTTGAATCCTCCTTATTGCTCCTCATTATGTTCAGTAATAAAGTAAGGGCACTCTTAAGGAAAAAATTATCTAATATTTAAGTTATAATAAGACTATATTTTGCCTTCTCCCCAAGGCATAATCATGTCTTCAAATAATTACTTAGATTAAATTAAATTAAATCCTAAGTTAGCCAAAGGCTATTGTCACAAATTAAAAGAAGATTAAAAATGACTACATCACTGGACTACATATCTAAACCACTAGTTAAAGGATGTACTGTACATATAATAATGACATATGATAAAGGAATCGTTATTTTAAGTATTCAAATCATGATTTGAATAGAGTATTTGCATTTTTCAAAAAATTTTTTTTGCTTATAAAATTATTAAATATGTTTAAAAAAATATATTGAGCTGAAAAAAAAAAATTAATTTAATTTTATATAGTCGAAATAAGCATTTAAAGATGAGGGAAAGGGGCATTTTTGAGGCCTCCTGAGTGGTTTTTGCTGTTGTCTGTCTGTTATCATTGTAGCACCCAGTGTATTTATGCTTGAGAGTTGAAATTTTGTACAAAAATCAGTCTACCACTGTAGTTGTGCTATTTGGATTTTTTTTATGACGTCATTAACCCGCAATAATGACTCAGTGAAATTCGAAAAATCATAAAACGCGGAAAAATAATGCAATCGGATTTGGCACGCATGCGACTTTGTATGAAAGTAACTTATGTGCCAAGTTTAATTTTATGATCAGCATTAGTTCAATTTTTATTGAATGACTTGTGTATGTTTTTTAAAAAATTGTAAAAAATCAGAAAATGATTCAATTGATTTGGAATTTAGTACAGTGTATTACCTTTACTTATTAAATAAGTACACTCTAAGTTTTGTGTCAATACAACAAGTATATCCATGATTTTTGTTGGATCATAAAAATTAAGCAGCATTGAGCGTGGTCAGTGCTGTATGGGTGACCGCTGAGAATGAAAAGGATGCATTTACTATCTTAAGAAGAGCGAAGCGAGTCCAAAGAAGGGAGGATGAGCGTATTGAACCCGATGTGATGAGGAAAAGTTCCGAGGTACCCCGTACCTGATTTTTTATTTTTGGGATGTTAGATGAAAAAGCCTGTCACCCAGTGTATTACATTTTACCTTCTTTTCCTTTTTTTTTCATTGCTTGTAAGAGATGAGGAAGTCATACGGAGTTACAACTATTCTATCAAACTTTCATTTATTATTTTTCTTTAAATTTAATATGACTTCTGTACATTTTTTATTCAAACAAAATAATTGACAATTATTTGACTTAGCTATGAATTGATAGCTTTAGATAAACTAACTTTAGTTTATTCCACTTGTTTCAGGAAAACAGAGAAGCATTCTAGAGGGGATTCCTTTTGGAGTCAAAGATAATTTCTGTACAAAAGATGTGAGAACTACGTGTTCCTCTCACATGCTATCAGACTTCATACCTACATACTCTGCAACTGTAGTTGATAGATTAGAACAAGCAGGGGCTTATTATATTGGAAAAACAAACTTAGATGAATTTGCTATGGGGTAAGCTATGCTCTAGCTTGTTTTAGTAGGTTTACTTGGTATGTTAAAACCCATCCAGTATTTAGGCTTATTATTGATGTATATAGCTGACAATTTATTTTTTCTTATAAAAACGAAAAGTACTACTGTATTTTTCACCAAAATGTTCTAAAGGACTCCCAAAACAGTCAAAAAATTAAATTTCTGGTGATCAAAATCTAATAATTTTGAGCCTTACATTATAACAACTAATATTTATGTTTATATCTTTTCATGGATATTTTTGTGTTGTGCTGAAAAAATGTTTAGAAAATTACAAAATGACTGCTATTTAAAGGCACTACGTGGGATTTTTCCCAAAATTGAATACCGTTTTCATATCATAGAACTATATCATTCATTTGATGTGTCTTTTAGCTGATTTTCAATGGAAAATGAAGCTTATTAGTTATTTTATTTAGTGGTTGATAGTTTGGGTGTACGTTTTATTTATTGTTGTAGATGTGGTACAGTTGATTCAATTCATGGCCCATCTCTGAATCCATGGGGTTCATATGATTGTGATCTAGTGTCTGGTGGAAGTTCTGGTGGCAGTGCTACTGCAGTTGCATCCGGAGCAGTTTTTGCGTAAGTATTTAAACTATAATGTGATTTAAAAAATTTATAAATTACTTATTTACCCAATGAGGTACATAAAACTGAAAGAAAAAATAGACGGATACATTTTCAAAATGAAATGTGCATGGGACAATCAGTTAGTTTTTACGAGGGAGGGTAGAATCAATTTTACCAACTTTTATAGGGTCTGTTTACTAACTAACTAGTACTCTTCATGTGTTTCCTGAGTAAATGAAACAATAATGTCTTAATAAAAATGAAATAAAATTTGAAGTTAATCTATTATACAAAAACAACTGACCTTAGGCCTCTTGGCAGCCCAATGACCATATTGTTGTTCTCTTGTATCAGTTTGTTATGTGACTATTTCTTGTAAGTAGCTTATTCCCACAATATTTGGGAATTCCCAAATGTTTTAGTCAAAAACCATGATTTTTTTTCATGAAATTATGTCAAACGATAAAACCTAAAGAAATACTGATAATTTGACTCTCTTTGTTTGATCGGGGACACCTAAAATTTAGATCCTGACGGACCCCCATTGTAGATAAATGGTACTTAGCAGACCCCTGTCCATCTTGTTCCCCTCCCCCAAACTAATAAATTGTATTCATCCCTAAAGTTTCTGTTTTTAACGTTACAAATGCTGGCTCGCGAAGCTGTTAGCAACACAAAAAAGCTTGAAAATAATTGTATTTTTTATTAGTTTGACTTTATCAACCATAATCAGATTCAACAGTTTATAATCAAATGGATTTAATGGACTGAAATAATTTACAGTAAATTCTGATAAATGGCCATCACTTGAGCAAAAACCAATTTCTTTTATAACTTTCATTTTTTCTGATTCCGTAAAATATGTAGGTAAAACTATCTAAATCATATTTAACAAATTGAATTTCTGTAATTAATATGTGGATGCTCATTTTTAGGTCATCTTACAGGTAATAGATGTTTATATTTCCCATAAAAACTTGTGCAGTAATTTCTTGATTCATAGACTTTTCTTAAACTTTCTTGTATGTACAAACAATTTGATAAGCTTATATTTCCTTTGGGAATTTGGTAAAAGGATATTACAACTGATAACTTTTGTTATACTTGTTAATTATAATAGCATTAAAATTAATTTATTTATGTTTACATATTTGTTATAATAATTTGTCAATTGGCTCACTGTCCCGTAAAAATCTTTGTACGAATCCTTTGCAATATATTGTAGTATATGTATATTAAGTTTCAGTAGTTCGGTCCAAAGTGTTGTTGTTTTTTCAATTTTTAGTAAATTTTTAAAAATGTTGCTAATTCATTATTGTGGGTTATAGTATAACACATAGTTATAATGAATTAACAGCATGGGGAAAATAATGCAAGGGAGCCTATGAGGTTAGTCCTGGATGTTAAACCACGCCCACAGTTTCATATCAGGCCAACCTCATTGGTTCAACACTATTTTCCCATGCTGTCAACTTATTATAACAATGTGCCATACCAGAATGACATCATAAACTTGTCATAAACAGTAGGGTTCTGTACTTTTATATGGTTGTTTTTTTTATAAAGCTACATGAAAGTTTTTAACAAATATCATAAGACAAAAAACATCTTTAAACTCATTCATACTTAGTTATTATTTATCAGTGAGTCTCCTCTTTCAGAATAACCACATCTCCCTGTTATGACCATGATCTCATAAACATATTTTTACTTTAAAATTCACTAGAATAACAGGAGGGGTTTTATCCCTTCACTGATAAATTGTACCATGATATAGTTAGAGGGTGGGGAGGCAAAGCCAGACAAATAGGTAACATGGTCAGGCCATACTTGCTAGAAATTGTACCATCTAAAAATGTTAAACATTTTTACTAATTATTAAAATTAAACTAATCCATGAAGATTTTATGCCATTTGAAATTGTAAATTTATTATATTATATTCCTTTTCAGATTAAATAGACTTTGTTAATGAATTAATTTCAGAGCACTTGGGTCTGACAGTGGAGGGTCCACAAGGAATCCAGCTTCATACTGTGGAATTGTTGGATATAAACCCACCTATTCATCTGTTTCCAGGCATGGTCTCATTCCTTTAGTCAATTCCATGGATGTGCCGGGTATCATGGCTAGGTCAGTCAGGGATGCTGCTATAGTCTATAGTAAGTCTCTTGACACTCTAAATTTGGTCAAAATGGTATGCAAGTATCTTGAGCAAACCTGCTTTGTTTATATTACCTTTTTGAACATGTTTTTGAATTCTGTTTTGACAACATGTAAATAAGTATATTTCCTACTATTTAATTAATACGGTATGTCTGAAGTAAAGTAAAAATGAGGGGTCGGCTGTAGAGACAGTGATCCGACTCCCAACTTTTTCCCTGTGGGCGAGATAGACCAGCTTTTAATCAAGGCGGAGTGTAGTTCAACTACTATGCCTCAAGTCAGGGCTAGTTGTTCCTACGTCCAGCTTTGTTAATTTATATCTGTTGCTAAGCAACAGTTAACAAAGAGTGCCATTTTTCACATATAACCCACATTAAATAAAGCTGCTTGAACAGGTTGTAATAGTTATAACTAATAGGGGTAACTAGCACTGCTATGTGGATATTTGGAGGAATTAAAAGTGACAGAATTTGCTCAGGGTCGTGTGAAGGGTGGGAGTCTGAAGACTGTCTCTACACTGAACCCTCATTTTTATACCACTTTTAATGCTTGTTCTTAAAATTTTGGTTTTAATAGTTTGTAATTGTGGTTTTAGGTTTTTTGTTCTACTATAGCCTCTTAAGAAGACTTGGTTCCCTTGTCAAAAGCTTAGGTTTTTTGTATATTTAAATAAATCTTTCAGACTGAAGTCTTCTATTTAAATATTGTATACAAGTAATTTAAAAATCTTATATAATTAAACAATTTCACTCTGTACCGAACTAATCTATGGGAAAATCTATTATAGAGTAAGCACCTTGATACCAAAGATTATCTAGTATACCTGGTATACTACATAATCTTTGCTTGATACTATACAATACCAGCCACTCAAACCTAGCTTACGACTTGTACCACATTGTTTTTTTTTTAATCCACTAACCATGATAAATAGGTTTGGTCCTCTCAAATACTTTCATTAGATTTACTTCTGAAGAACCAGTTTAAATAATCACTGATATGTTTTGACAAATAATTTGGTATTGTTTTACACTAACCTGATTTACAAATTATTTTAATTTACTTTTTTGATGTGGTAGACATTTTTTTTGTTTATCTATTTTTATCACTGGCATTTTTATTTTATAGGTAAATGCTAATTAAAGAATTTAATAACAATTTGGATCTTAGATTAAAGGTTTGGCATTTATATAAGGTTTGTTCAGCACATTATTCCAGTGTACACTAAAAACAATGTTCAGGCTCTTCCAAGGTTGTATTCTATACTACCCTCTACTGCACTACACTGTATTTCTTCTTGGGCAAGAAGAATTTTACTCTAAGCTGCCCTTTTTATTTTTCCTAAAAGACCATGTAAAGTAGAGTAAAATAATGATTTGGCAGGAAATCACTGTTATCATATCATATGTGGTAACTATGATAAGAATTTAATTAATGTTAAGATAATTAAAAGATTGTAATTTGTGTGTTATCAATGTATTTTAACTAAACTACAAACGAAATATTACAAATTATAAAATTATTACATAGAATTTGAGCAAATATTTATTCTTTTATTAGTATTTACTATCTTTAATAAGAAAAATGGAATTAATAATACCTTATTTAATTCCTCTAAAATTTGCTTTTGGGCAATACACAGCGTTGTTAGTCCAAAGCTGTATATTGCCCAAAAGCGAATTCACTAGTCTCTACTGAAAGATGATATATGTACTTACTTAATTTAATCAGAAATAATTTGCCCCTGTGACTTTTACATAGATAGTGCAGATTAATAAAATAATAACTATTTACTCAAATTCCAAGCTGTAATGTCATAATTTTTACAAATTCGAACGGGACTGCCTAAAATTTTTTAGATCTTTTAAAATAATTACATTTTCAAACAAAAAAAAAAACTCAATAATTTAATAAATTGAACTAAAACCAAAAACTTAAGGTAAATTGTAAATTATTATTATTTATTTTGTTTAGTTATGAAGGTTAGACCTAGGAAGATAATTTGGACATTTTATTCTTTTTTTTGTTCAGAGTGTATTCTAGTTTACCCTAGATTACTCAATAAAGAAAAAAATTGAGTGTAAAGAAGAAGAATAGAGAGGTGTACTCTAGTTATGAGCCGAACAAACCTATAGTCAGTGGGAACAAGTATGTACCTACATCATTTTATATGTCTTGTATTCTATTTGGCCAGGGCTGTTAAGTAATTTGAAATATTATATATACTCATAGTAAATATTTACCTTGAGAGGAAAAGAGATGGTAGTTACAACTATTATTGTCTTCTGTAAGAATCTGAAATAATAATACAGTACAGTATAAATTTTTAAATCAATTTTATCAACAGGGTGGAAGGTTACATTCTATTTCATAAAAAGTTTATGTTTCCATTTTAAATAACCCCAACTACCTATCCTTTTACTTTGGGATATTTAAATAATTGTTTTACCTAATTTTCATAATAAAAATTAACTTAATTCATTAAACAACTACAAGAAAATTATAATAATGTTTATAACTAAAGAGATAAAAAAATTAACGCTAAAAATAATAGTAGATTAAGTAAAATTAAATTTTATTGCTGTGAAAATTTGTTTAGAGAAAAACGAGTCGATCATTAATTACGAGAAAAACGAGTCGGAAGAAAAACGAGTCGGAAATTATGATTAAAAACTGTTAGAGGGTTAAAAGAAATTTAAGTTATTATTGAAAGTATTAAAATTAGAGATATAAGTTAAAAATTTTATATCTAACACTTCTTATCTTATATTTTCACAATATTATTTGTGTGAAGGTATTATAGATAAAATTCCCATCCTTAAAAAATTGGTAAAAACCAATATGCAATAATAAATGAATTACAATAGACATTGGTAAGGGGATTAAGGATTAGGTGTAGAAGATGTTAACCCAGAGAAGTATGGCAGATAAGAGATGAAACCAAGGGTTGTTGACCATTTCAGGAGATATCTTAGTGTGAGGTGTGTAGTGTGCTTGTGTGTGTACGGTGTATGAGTCAGTGGCGCAATCCATCGAAAAAGTACGCAACTACTCCAAAACGACTGTGCTGCATCCTGGTGTCAAGGTACAAATATCGCCTTTAAACTAGACAAAAAAAATCCCATGAGGTGGTTCGTCTCTAATAGTCTCTGCTTTTGTATAAAACATTTTTAGCTTTGTGTACTCAATAAAGGGTGTATTAGTAAATAAATGCAGTATTTATTTTAAACACAATATTTAGTCTTATGCTATTGATTTTCTTGAATTTGTTTTCAGATGCAATTTGTGGAGTTGATTCAAAAGACAGTACGACAGTACCTGACATCAAGCCTATAGAGATTCCTTGTAGAAATAGTGTGAAAGGGTTAAAAATCGGCATACCTATAGAATATCACTGTGAAGCACTTGATATTAGCATAGTAAATACTTGGAATAATACAGCTAAACTGCTTAGTTCTAATGGAGCCGATGTTAAACAAGTAAGTCTTAACTTTAATCTGTCAATACACTTTTATAGCAACTATCATTTGTTTTATTTAGCTTAATAGCAATCATTTTGAGTATAATTTTCATACAAATCAGGAATTCAGACTTACATGCTTTTTTGTGAACTAATGCAAAGAAGAGAGGTAGAGGTTATAGTGAAAAATGTTTTAATGATTTCATTAAGGTGGTAAATATTAACTTATAGCTTTTTCTTTTAAGAAATAAATTTGGAAAAAATTGGGTGCAGGTTGTCTCGGATCTTTTATTCAACATATTGGTTTCTCTACCCCCATCCTTACTACTTTGGGCTTGCTTCTCTCTATCTCAGAACATAAAAAACACCAAATTTATTCTACAACACATCTTCAGACTTGCTTCACACGTCCTCATAGCATAGCACAACTAGAGTAAATACTCTGGGAGCTATTATGATAACAGACACACACATACAGATAGTGAAAACCACTCAGGAGGTCTTTAAAACACATAAAACAATTAATTAAAGTGAAATCCTGGTTATGGATTTTTTGCTAACACAATACTTTTCCAATACACCTTTAAATAAAGAAAATTACTTTTTTAAAGGAGCCATGAGAGTTAAAATTTATTTTTAGAACAATTTTAGCCAAAATACTGAAAATTGAATAGGTTTTTAATTGTTTTATATGTTACCCACAAACATTTATTATTTTTGCTTTTGTATTAAGTTTCTTTATTTTATTCATTTACATAGTCATTCCATAAAAACTTTCTAAATCACTGAAAAGAGAAATACTATTGTATATAGTGGTTTTTATTTAGTACAGTCATATTTTTATCTTCTCATTGCAAAAAACTATAGTTTGAGTTGCATAACGGGATCTATTGTTGTAGCACTGAGGGTTTATGGGGTTGAGAGATATATTTTAGTTTTAATATATTTCTGCAATGTCATCGACCTAATGCTCATTTGTGATTTATTCTTGTTTATTAGGTTTCACTTAAACACACGGAATATTCTTTATCAGTTTATTCAATTCTTAACCAGTGTGAAGTAGCAAGTAATATGTGTAGATACGATGGTTTGAAGTATGGCTACAGACACCCTGACTGTGACAGTTCCACCAATCAGATGTTTGCTATGACTCGAAGTCATGGGTTTAATAGAGCAGTCAGAGCTAGGATTCTTGCTGGCAATTATTTCCTTCTAAATAGGTAATATGTCACAACATTAAACTTATTTAAAGAAGTAAATGGAGTGCTGCTTGTTTGGATGACGTTAAATAGTGGAAGAAATGTAAATAGCAATGATATGAAGTCTCTAACTAAACCCCTCACGTAAGCCTAAGGATACACTAGTCCTGTTCTCCACTCCCACAGTCACCCTCTAATCCCATTGTTTTAATCATTTGTTTCTAAACTTTAAATAATAGAGTATTATAATTATTAGGAATTGTATTAATTTCTCAATGCATAGCCTAATAATATTTCAATTTAAAAATTAAATAGTAGGCTCGAAGAATATAATAGGTATGGAAGATATACAAGAGCGTTAGACAGAAGATAGGATTGAACTCAGTGGTGGTCTCTAGCTCCAATTCTGAAGCTAATCCTCCTTAACATAACAGTTATATGAAACTATCTTGTTCTTTATAACCATTTTAACCTCACGAGTATCTACTTTAAATTAGTTATTATTGTATAAAGAGATATTCTCATAAATCAGTCAAGTGCCAGGAGTATTTTTAATGCGCTGTGCATCATTAAAGAGGTTTGTGTTATTTTTCCAGAAATTACGAGAAATATTTCGTAAAAGCAATGAAAGTGCGGAGGTTAATATGTGATGAATTAAAAGAAGCTTGGAAAGATGTAGATGTTATCCTGACACCAACCACACTGAGTCCAGCACCTCTTGTCAAGGATTTCCTCCAGTTAGACAATAGAGCACAGTGCTCTAGTAATGACTTCTGTACCCAGTCAGCCAATATGGCAGGTATAATATTTTAGAGCCTTACTACTCATCAAGGATAAATCCTCCGTTAGTGTCTTTGGTGATAGTGACAACAAAAGTAGCTCAACATTTATTTTAACAATAATCTTGTAACATATAAGTCCTTCAGCTTGGATGCAAGTCCAAGACATACATGGTGTCAAATGTTAGCATATTAGCACATTAACAACCTCGATCACAGAGGCGATTAATATGGCTGATATGGTTATAAAAATCAGTTGATAATTAAAATGAGTAAAATTTTGTGGTATCATCATGATCATATGTGAGAGAAAGCATGGTAATAAAAGCCCTGCATTAAAGGATTGGGGTTCTGAAAGGAGCATATGTCACTTGCCCTGATAAAGGATAAATGTGTAGCAAATGGCCTAATTTAACTTAAAGCTTGTTATATTAAAAAAACAAAAATAAAGAAATAAAATAATAATAATTATTGGAATATAGTTAAACAAAAATAAAAATGATGTAATCTTTTAAAATATATGCATTTTTATATTTTTATTTATTTATAAATAAAAATTAGATTTCCAAGTTAGATTAGATTAGTTAGAATTAGACAAGTTAGATTATCTAGTTAGATAACTCCTGTTACCAGATTCATAAGTCAGTCAGGTGATAATTTATATTATAATTATTTATGTGCCCACCAAAGCAACCGGAATGGCTTATGGCTATATATATTTATGTATATACACATATGCACATACACACACTTATGAATGTATACGCAGACATAAGTATATAAAAGCATTAACACACACACACTTTCATACATTGATAACTAAAATTAAACATCAATCTTTCACAATAATAAGTAATGAGCACAATAAAGCATTTGAAGTAATCAAACTACTAACCTTTTATAAAAAATTTTTTGTCATAACATAATGAAATATTATTTAGCAGTAATTAGAATAATAATAAGAACAGTAATATTCTCAATGGTGCTTGTCTTGAAAATGATGGGGTATATTATTGTAGTCTTGTTCAACTGTTTATTGAATCTTATGTAACACAATCAGTGTTGCCAGATGGTATTATGAAAAATATGGGGGATTTCCTAAAAAATTATGGGGGGATTGCCAAAATTATCGTACACTTTGAAAATTGTAAATGGGGGAGAGAGAGGGGGGTCGTTGCATGTTAAATTTTCTAAACACGAATAAGTTAAAAATAACAGCGTTTTTATGGGTTAATTAAATTCTAGTATATATTTTTTGCTATTCCATTTCCATTTGCAAATAACCTTGAAACAAAAAGATCATTTGTCTGTCTTAAGAATACACTTTTGAGTCTCAAGTGTCACCTAGGTTTGGGTTTTTATTGTAACATTATGCCTACACAGCTAAATAAAATAATATATGTATAGAAATTATTGATAAAAAATTATGAATATACATTTTTGGCAGTAGTTAGTATTGAATGTTCAATCCTACTGTATAATAATCTTAAAACGTAAAAGGATTATTGTACTAAACATTAAACAAATTACTACTAGAAATTCTGTAACTAATAAATTATTAAATATCGTACAAATATCGTACAAAAGTTAAAATTATCCTATTTTTTGGTATTATCGTACACACACTATCATCCATGGGGGAAAAGCTGAAAATATCGTACAAATACGATAATTATCGTACATCTGGCAACACTGAACACAATATTAGTTTTGTCTTTTTTTTATCTTTTATCTTATGATTCTTTTTTCAGGTTGTCCAGCAATATCTATACCTATAGAGTTATCTGATGATGGCCGACCAATAAGTTTACAATTGATGGGACCAAATTACAAAGATGATTTTCTTCTCTCAGTAGCCTATTGGATCGAGCAACAAGTTAGATTTCCATATCTCCAATTACCGGATTCATAAGTCAGCCAGGTGATAATTTATACACACCTTGGTTAGAGTATGATAAGGGACACACCCAAAACAATTCCCTACAAATTTATTTTTATTAAAAGGTGAGTTACTGACTGTTCTATATACTATGACGTAAGAGTATGATACGGGAACCACCGAAACATAAATTTATTTGACAGCGAAAAATTTCCGGTTTTTTGGGTGGGTGTCTTAACATACTGTCTCCTGTGGAGTAAGAGTATTATAAGGGACCCACCCTAGAAAAATATAATATCCTTTATCAGGTTTGTAGAAAGGTTTTGGGGCTTTGAGTAGGACATATAAAAGGGAAATCAAGGTAATGCTGTATTAAATAAGTAGGGTTTACTTCAAATAAAGGGTGAATCCCTTATCATATACATCAAAGAATAGAAGAGGAACCATTTAAATATAATATAATATTACTTGTTTGGAAAATAATTACTTCAGTTGTGCTTATTTTTAATATGCAGGAACTTAGTATTTCAACCTATTTGAATAACATCTTGAGGAAATACATAAAGACTACTAAAAACTGCATAAACAATAGATAAAATAACAATATATATATATATATATATTATATATTATATATATATATTTTAATTCAGTAATATGTTAATTATGATTTGTCCCTCTACTACAGAGCTTATTATGTTATGCTTACATGAAAGTAAAATTGTAAAATAGAGATTTGATATAAGTGAAGAGGCACTTTTTTAGTTTAGGTGACCCCTTAATTTTGTGTCCACAGCTGCGTACACGGACATTGTTTAATGTAAGTTGTGGGTTAGAGTATGATAATGGACCCACCCACAAAATCAAAACAAATAAATTTCCCTAGAAATTTTCAAACACTTATTGGAGTTCTTGTCCCATCATTCTAAATCTAATATGTTATTTTAAATGTTATCTTAATTTGTTTGACAGGAAATCGTTTAATCTTATAAACCACCTAAAGCAACACATGTGTGAGCATGGCAGAGCAGATGATGAGCAAAGCGCTGATGAGTTACAGTGTAGAACTAAACACATCAAACTCACCACGTGTAAAAGAGAACATTGTTTTTTATGCAATCAGAAATTAATTAGTGATTCATTAATTATTAGTCAATCATCATTAATCATCATTGAACACTCTGTGTACTAAAGTTTTTGTTATCATCTAAAAAAATACAACAAGAAATCAATAAATTTGTTTTTTTTTTATACTTGATCCATTTTTCATTTTCCTCATTTATACTGTAGCTGGTTTAATAGCGAGGGCACGTGTTGTTCCTAGTTTTCACTAGACTATAATTCAGTGAAAATTTGTATGATTGCGTGAAAAAAAGTTTAGAGGGATATGCAATTCCGCAATACATTTGTGTATTTCACATAGCATAACCTTGAGATTGTAGGTGGGGCCCCAAGAGCCTGAACTCTAACAATTTATTTTATTAGGGCAAGTATATCAACGGTTTTAGTGGGATCTACAATGTTAAGCAGCATCGAGGTCTGTCCCTAGATGGGTGACCACTGGGAATAAACAGGTGGTTTGTGAGGACGAGCAAATCTATTTCGCTTGTCCTCAGAAAATGGAGATCATACCTCAATTTTATTGCTGCACATTTTCGGGCTCGTTTCTTATTTTGATAAAAATTAAACCACCTCCCTCTCTATGTACCTAACTTCATTAACTCTGTTTTCCTCTGAGAATTAGCTACTTTTTCCTTTGGGAAAAAGTATAGCTAATTTTGTTTTTAATAGCAAAATATGCTTTGACTTGAGAGCGTTTCTTGAAGTTGGTTTTTCTTTTTTACTAATATTTATTTTAAAAGAAGCTTTAGGGGTTAAAAATAGTGTGGTAGAGATAGCAAAAATAGTATGATTTTTTGAAGTAACGATATCACTAACAGCCATGTCTGTTGTTTTGTTTACCCTAACAAAAGAGGTTGTTCCCAATGAAGCTGATAGCACCGCAAGCGTTGACGCTCCTATACCTATGCTTTGACTTAAGTAGCGTATCTTAAAGTTTGTTTTGTGTTATTTTTACTGAATTTTCAAAGAAAAAATGAGCTTATCAGGTTAATTATGCTAAACTATCTGTGAGTTTCCTCGTCGTAACCTTTATTTAGTGTTTCTAGTTTATCTTTACCTCTGGTAAAGAAGAATTATCCGCTTCATCCGTGACTATGTTTTCAAGTTCAGTGTTCTGGCTCAAACTTGCAGATTTGGTTTTATTCTATAGTAAACATTTCTTTTAGAAGAAGCTGACGGGGTTGAGGCTGACATTGGTGAGGTAGATTTGGCTTTTTAGTGATATCGTTACCTCAAAACTAATAAAACTTTTTGAGGTATTGATATCACTAAAAGCTAAGTCTATTTCTTGCTCGCGCTGCTGGAAGATGCGTATTCCCATCGATAGCGCCACAAGCGAGTCGCATTCTATCTTTGATGTCTTGTGTTGTTATTTATTAATCCTACTTGAGGAGCAACTCTACAACACCAGGCTTTATTCAATCTCACTATACCATTTTCAGAAAGCAAAGGCCTACTCCTAAACTGAAAGACAATACAGAGCAAATAAGTCTTCTTCAGACTTTTTTTGACAATAATTTGACGTTTTGACAAAGAATCTTGTTAACAAGATTTAATTAAATCCTGCTAAATTTGATGATTCAATAGGAACTAACAACTTCGTATTGTAGCGTTTCATTCAAAGAGACTACTAAAAAAGAGGAAAAAAACAAAAAATTGTAAAACTGACAAAAATGTTAGTACACCTGAGTCAAGTGACACACCTTTTTTTCTTAGCAAAAATGTACTCTTTAAGAGTGCATCACAAAATATTTCTCTGGTAGCTTCTCAAGCAATAATCTATTACCAATCCTGTTATTAAGTGAGGTCTTCATGTAGAAGAACACCCATTATTCATATGGCTTCTTGAGACTAACTCTACTCTTATTTTGAGGAGAAGGTAACATTAGTTTAATAGGGCCGCTTGTTAGCGCAAAATCCAAGTAGCCTGACTGAGATTTAAATCGGCTGCCTAGAGACTATTAGTATCCAAGGTGATCTTGAAAAGACCTGATAATATAACCTGCTGAGCTATCTATTACGAACCCTAATACCATACCAATCATTATAAAAACGTAAGAAGGAAATATCTTGGAATACTCGGTATTTTTGATTTTAAAGATTGGAACTGCGCCTTCATTTGTATAGGGTAGACTACGTTAAAATACAGTTGTGTAATGCATGGGTTGCAGCTCAACCAAAGAGC
The DNA here is from genome assembly GCA_018340805.1 of Microvelia longipes. Lineage (NCBI taxonomy): Eukaryota > Metazoa > Arthropoda > Insecta > Hemiptera > Veliidae > Microvelia > Microvelia longipes. Next base: position 16,515,035 of record JACMZG010001913.1, on the reverse strand, counting down.
CTAGCATTAACCTCATTTAATCAAGAAAAAGATTGTGAAATAACGAAAACTTAACTGACCCTAAAACGTCGTATGAGATCAAGGATCTTTTAAAGGGGATGACGCGTTAAGTTCATTTGCCATGTAACGAAGTGACTCCGCTGAGGATAAAAAAATAGAGAAGAATTCATATCAAAACTAAGGATTACATGATAAAGTAAGGGCACTTTTGTGAATATAATGAGGAACAATAAGGAGGATTCAACTCTAAGGATTACAGTATAAGTACTACAGTATTATATCTAATACTATACTTCTTAACAAAACATATGTCAAAAACAAACTGCACAAGCTTAGTTTGAACTGCGCATGCATCGTTATACCAGTTGTACAGTTCCTAAATTTAAAAGCAAACTTGCCTCACGATGGTTTCTCAGTAAGTAAGGTTTCTTCTTCTTAAGAAAGAATAAAAAGTAATATTTTCTTTTCACTTTTCTCATGTATACTGTAGGTACATAGACAAAGTATTGTGTTTGGAAAAACGTCCGGAACCGGGACAACACCGGAATTACTAATTAATTTCCGAGGTACCCCGTACCCGATTTTTTCAACTTTTTTATTTTAGTTGACTTAACAAGCACAGAATAAAGTTGAGGGGCAAACTTGACTTATTCTTGTCACTTAACCTGCGTCTCACGGTTTTTTGCTGTATTAATGGAAAGGTTAGTTTGCTCCTATTTCTATATCTCATACCGCGTCATCTCCTTTATTCAAGATCCTTGTATAATATAGAGAAATGGGAGCAAACTTACCTTAATAAAAGTGCGGAACGCAGGTAATGTAACAAGAATAAGACGAGTTAATCATATAATAAGACTTTAGTGCAAATAAAACATTTATATAACCAATCTTTATTACTTTTAATAAAAATATGAAGAGACTTGATGATAACAAGCAAAATAAAGTATATTACTATTTGATAATAACCTACAATAGGAAATCTTTCGTCAGAAAGTAAGGTTTCATTTAAATTTAAGACCAGCGCGGTTAATTTAATCTTTGAAAGCATGCGCAGTTCGTACCAAGCGTGTGTAGTTTGTTTTCGCCATATGTTTGAGGTGGGACAATCTATTTTTTTATATTCTTAACGGGGTCACTTTGTTTTATGGCAAATAGAATTAGTGCGTCTTCTCCTTAATTTAGGATCCTTGTATTTAATAAAGAAATTAACTTACTTTTTAAGTGATGGGTAGTCGAAGGACTACTGATAAAGGACACGACACGAGAGATATACTATTTCTCTAGATTCCAAGTATTATCATGGATCCTAATAAATTGTTAAATTGTTAATAATATGTACTAAATATTGTTAAATTAAAACATATTTGACACATTTTATTTGTCAAATTAAATGCAGATACGAAATGAGGCCATAGGCCACGGGAAGATTACCTGGCAGGGATAACTTAAATGGGGAGAAGTTTAGATTCGATTATTGCAAGCGTTATATCAGCGCTGCGGAGCAACGGTGCTGACAACTGAAGAAACAACAGCAATTTCAAGTTCAAACCCATGTAATATAAACAAGAAAAGTACCACAAAAAAAGGCAAAAGAAATAATGACGTGAAGACAATAATAATTAACTTGTCATAGAAACATAAACAAAGGACAAAAATACATTTCCAACAACAACTTATGAACTAACCCCAACAGCTTTTCAAAATGACCTATTTGTCATAGAGATATATACTAGAGGGGGCATAGCCTATCTTAATACATCGAGAGTCCTGAAACATGTTTAGTGGGGCTCTCAGGGGCTCTGTGTAACCTCATTGAAACCTTCTCCAAGAGGGAGTTAAGGTTATAATTAATAAATTGTTTTCGGCTTTCCGCAGATTGTTTGTGTTGTGATTTGTATATTAAACATTCTACTATATAATTTACTGTTTTTTGTTCTGTTTATTTGATGAAAATGATAATCGAATGTGGTCAGGTTACTTTTTCGATGTTTTAAAATTCAACCAATAGGGCTCCTCTAGTAATATATCTCTATGCTATTTGTAATGAATCCAAGGATTTATAAATAAGAACAAAATTTTAAAGTGTTTAAAGCTAAAGCTTTAAACACTTTTAAATAAATTATAAAGCTTTTATAATTTATAAAAACTTTAATTTTAACTTTTATTAAAATCGGTCTTAGATAGCAAAATTGTAGCGGTATGCAAGAATCTACTTAGTTAATGTAAACATATTTTTAATTAAAACTTTAAAATTCTTAATTGATCATTAATTAATAATTTAAAATAATAATCCAATGAACTAAAGTATTGCCAACTTTGTTATAAGAAAATTGTATATTGCTAGGGTGGCAGCATTACTAAAGACCACCAGTGAACCCCAGAATTGAAGACTAGAAGATAGCTTCTTGCTTAATATATTTAAAAGCTTAATAAGCTTATAAGCCTATTTAAAATTTTTACACTTTCCCTTTAAAACGAGACCCCATACATCTTTTTATCTCAACTTTTTCCCGAGATATTAGCCATCAAAAATTACAAAATCCTTAAATTTTAAGCAAAAAAAGAGGAACTTTAAACCTCATTATTTCGTTAAAATAATAAATAAAACTATTTTTCCTAATATATTGATAAAAATCTTGATGAAAAATGTTTCAGCCATTTTAAAGTCACCTGCAATTTTATTCAAAAATTGTGTTGATTTGGAATAACCCTATAGTAATACTATAGAGTTATTATAGCTCCTTCTTTAAACCTTAGAATAATATTCTAAGGTTTAAAGAAGGAGCTCGATCCACTTGATTTTCACACACACATCCGACTCCCTATTCCTAAATCTATCATCACACATTTCCTTTTAAAAATACTATTTTCTTTAGACAAACTATAACGTATATTTCTACCAATAGATGCAAAAATCGGGTACGGAGTACCTCGAAACTTTTAAACATCAAATCGGATTCGCTACGCTCGCTCATCCTCCCTGCTTCGGACTCGCTTCGCTCGTGCTCAGAATATACAATTTGCCAAATTTATACTACAGAACCTAATGTGTGGACTTATTTATCACGTAAAAGCATATGCTTATAACAAATATCAACTTAATTAGATTGTTTTACGATTTTTAACAATTTTTTTAAAAAACGTACACAAGTCATTTGATATAAATTGAACTAATGCTGATACTGAGATGAAACTTAGCATTTTTGTTAAGAAAATATAGCTCCTAAGGCAGTAAAGCGTTTTCATTGCTCTGGATATAAATTATCTTTTGTCAATAAATAAATTTCTGCAGAAATACCATCCCATTTTACTGTCTAATTACTTAATCTACTATCAAGGAGTATGTATATCGTATATGTAATTACAATTTTACGTTGCGTGTCACCATGGGCGTCCGCAGCAGGTCAATTGAACCCCCTCGGAAAATTAGAAAAGTAAGATTGACCCGTGCTGCAAATTAGTAAAAACTGATGGTTACAATCCTGCATTTTTTATAAAAATATATTTTTTTAATAATAAATTTAAAATATTATTAAACTAGTAATGCGTTGCATCAGGAACTAACGTCAAAAGAATACATCAAACAAAGTTAATTACTAAATCAGGCTCGTTTCGCGGATTGGGGTTAAGGTCATTGATTTTTCGGAAGGGGCTCGCTTCGCTCGAAATATGCAAGAGGATCGCTTCCTCGTAGCAAAATTGCTAAAATATCATATAAGGTATATTAAACAAAAGGCCTTCGGCCTTTTGGCCGTTCCACGGCCTTGGTACTTTGCGCCTCGGATCTAAACAATTGCCTGTGGGATCCTAGAGTAAATTATTGTGCTCTTGATCTAGCCGATGTTTTGATAAGCGTACATTTTTCATGGTACATTGACAGACAACGGATATTCTTGTACTACTTTAAAAATTCGATTGTAAACAATAAACAAAATATAAACAAACCGTAATTGTTTACATTAAAAATAGGGTTAAAAGGATAATCTGAAGCTAGTATCCTTTCTCACAGGTTTATTTATTGTTGTTAAGGGTAAATAGAGTACGGTAGGTTCAGGTTCTATTAACTAAATCCACCCAAGTGTGGTATAAAATGGATTTTAGTGAAAAAATAAGAAAAAATGTAAATATTTAGAGCAAGTAAACCTTTAATAGTAAGTGAGAAGAAACAGATTATCTACAAGTAAGGCTAAAGGTTGTTAACACTGAATAAACTAGCTTATTATTTAGTAGCTTTGCTTTAAGCTTCTTTATCGCGAAGAACAGATGACTGGAGAAGTCTCTACTTCCGAAACGCAAGTGATAAGTGAACTACATGATAAGTGAACATAAGTGAACTGAATGATATTCAACTAATAAACTGCGAAGGCTTCCGCGGTTATTGTCATACAGATTTAGGTCTTCCGGTGGTGACTGCGTCAATGTTGATCAACATGAACATGATATCTAACACGATGAACATAATTATGTTCTTTCTACATCCTTGAAGATGCCTGCCTTCAAGGAGCGATACGTCGGATTCTTCATTTACATTGACGCGGACACCTAAATCTCATCGGAAGACCTAAATCTTCATGTAATTTAACTAATTTATTCTCAGCCTGAAGCTTTATCCTGAATGTGTGACGAAACAAACAGCTTTTTATGACGGCAGGGAAATTAGAATTAAAAGGCGCAAACTTCAAAAAATAGCTGATTAAATGTTGAAGACTTTAAATCGATAACAAGTATTCCTGCGAATGTTCGCGCATACAATGCAAAAGTTAAGAGTAAATGACGGCATAAGTTCTGGATCCTGTTCTAACTAACTAGGGCCTTCAAAAACGTTTCAGGGAGAGGTGGGGACTTTTTGGAGGAAACTCTCATACATGTGGCAAAAAAGCTTATATTTGATTTTTCCAGGTCAAAATCCTTTATTGACTATGCTATTCATAAAATCGCCTATTGAGGCTAAAGTAGCACCAAGGATTTCTTTGGCACTCCATGGTACGACTGATAGCTTAAAAAATTGAATCCATTAGGAAGCTAAGACAATTTGATAGTTGTTTATTAGGTTGACTTTATCAAATAATTTATCTTAAATATTTATTTATGTGTATGTGGCAATAAACAATCAAATCTAAAACTTTTAGAAAATGTGGAAAAAGTGATATTTTCCGGGTGAATTTTGAGCTTCTTTCGTTTTTAACTGGAAAAGTGACTCTTTCAACAGATAAAATTAAAGAGGAGTAAAAGATTGTTATTGTTTCATTCAGAGGTTATCAAAATAATTGCTTTGACTGCTACATCTTCACTTCAAAAAATTTGAAAAAGTTTTACGTTTTTTTTTAGATTTATGCCAATTTTTGGAACATGCGGATAAATTATTTGATAAAGTCATCCAAAAAGACTGACAGAAATGTAAATCACTATTTTAAATGATGATGTACTCTTCAAGCTAGCGGTAACACTTTTAAGCAATCGCCTATTTTATAAGGGTAAGTTAACTGTTAACTGATAGTGAGAAATTTCGAAACTCGACTTTGTGGGAGAAGAATTGACGGTTAATAAAGACTAAAGTAAAAATAAAAGATTTTAAAAGTTTCTTTTTATGGACTTTTAAATAAAAAATAACGGACGTAAGTCCTTTATTTTGTAATAAAAATAAATAACAAAGCTTTCGACAAAAAATTAGACATAATCAGAGTTTAACATAATGTAAATAAAAAATATAAAAAACATGACTAAAGATAAGTCTTAGATATTACCTAAAAATAAAACCAAACTATATCAAGGTGCAATATGAAGTAGTTTGTTCATTCTGTTATTTTATTTCATGTTAAATTCTGAAGATGACTAATTTTAAGTCGAAAACTTAATTATTTGTTATACGAGTATGTAAAAATAAAAAATCATTTCTGGGTAATTAATATGTTTTTATAAAAGATTTTGTTAGATATAAACTGTAAAATATCCCTCTTCATTATTGCCCTTTTTAGGGAATTTTCAGAGATAAAATGAGCTTATGAGATCGAAAGGGGGTGGGGGTAGATTTTTTTGAAACGTTAATCTCCTTATAAATATATATATATATATATATTTATATATATTATATATATATATATATATTATATATATTATATATATGTTAAGAATTTATACACATATTTGAATGAATAAACCTTGTACGTATATATATATATGTACGTATGTACGAGATTTTTGTGTCTTAGACGTTTTTATGGGACACGATAACTTTCGAACGCTTTCTTGGACTGAAATGAAACTTGGTACAAAAATCAACCCTTTTAATGTCCCGAACCCTATTGTTTTTTAAAAATATGTGTGGCACCATTGATTAATGGCGTCACACATTTTAATTTTTGTGGATTCACAAAAATGATCCCACAAACATTTCCAAAAATCACAAATCTTCATATAGTGTTAAGATTGGGCTGCAATTTTTACACACATACTACTATGTATGCTTCAAAAACATACGAAGTGTCATTGCATTATCAGTATTATGTATTGATTCAAACTGATAGAATTTATAAGGTGATTCAATTGGAGGGTTTTTATGAATAAAATCATTTTTTTTACATGTTAGGGTTATAGTATAAATAGTAAATTTTCAATGTCGACCGCCTATACCAGAGACTATAGATACTTAAGCAGTAAAACTGTCGACTCAATGGTGGGAAAATTTGGATTCCGATCGACGCTAGCGCTGCGGCAGACCTACTTTTCAACTAAGTAAGCGTGGCTTAATTTTCTGCATTTTTGCCTACATTGCATTTGAAATTTACTATTTATACTTTCTAGTCATACTTCTAACTAGCTGAAGCTCTTTGCGCGGTCTTCGTCTTCTTTAAACTTCCACAGAACTCCTCTGATATCAAATCTGTTAACATTTTATTCAATAACCATCTACTAATCATTCAATAGACATCTACTTAACAGCGGGACCTATTCCCCACTCTTTCAAATAAAGCGGCTAGATTTCCCACCTAAATCTTTCACCCTGCCTCTACTCCACGGCAGGTCTCATATGCTGAGACCAGCCGATTTTTCGAATATCGGCAGATCTCAGCATATGAGACCTACCGCAGTCAAGGGGTTAACGATTTAATCAGGTGAATATTAGTGCCTAAATTATACACGTACTAGAAGATAGATTTTGGCATTTATTGCAGCCTGAATAAATTTAAAAAATTGTTTTTTTTTAATTTAGACATTCACATGTGATTACTTAGATTATATCAATTAAATTATTAAATAATTGAATAAAATGTAAACTTACCAGCCATCAGTAGTGCTCATAAGTGCTGAACTTTGAAAAACTTTTTTTACAATTAGTTTCTTAATTTTTGTAACACAGAACAATTATTTGTAAACAAATAATAAGGAACGAAAAGAAAAAAAAAATACAATAAATGCAGCTGACACCAATAGTTGCCATAGTTTACATATATTTAATGTTTAAAAATATAATCGGTAATTTTTGGAAAGCTTTCACAGTTGGTTCATGAGTAGTCCACACAGGTCCGCCGCAGCGCTGATTTCTAAATCGAATCCACTTTTCCTCATTTAAGTTAACCCCCCCTGGCCTATACCGATTCCTGCAATGACGTCACACGTCATTCATAAAAATGTCAGGTTATAACCTCCGAAAGCGTTTGGTTTGTTTACATAGAAGAGAATCACCTTATAAACTTCTTACATCTTAGCAGAGACTATAGATACTTAAACAGTAAGACCATAGATAAACAATATTAACATAGATGGCTCACTCAAAGATTTTTAAAAAAATAGTTGATGGGATGCAGGAGGCTCAAGTAGTACAGTCTAGTGGTGACAGCGTGAAACTGTCAGATATTTTTATTAACCAACAACGAGCTGATGGAGTAATCAAGTCTTTCCATCCGCTATTCAGCGCTAGAATGATGAGGAGTCGATGGATGAGTGATCCCAAATAAGGTCTATATGAATTTTGTATAAATTGGTAAAAAGTGAAAAATTTAATTTTTCTCTCCCCTCCCCCCATACTGTTCCCTCTTGGATTCGAACCTCTAATGTCAATGTTGAATTGTTTGTGTTTCCTTAACTTATCCGTTTGCGCCAACCCGAGATGTTATATTCTGACAGCAAATTTTAATCTTAAGTCTAAATTAATTAAAATGAATTCTTGTTATTTTTTTAAGAAAACGATGGTGCTGCTTCGCGTGATGAGGCCCCCAAGTTTTGGAAAAAAAATACATCGCGAATATTATTGATATATTGGAAGATTATCAAAAAACATATTATGTACATTATGAAATGAAAGATATAAAATGACGTACTAATCCTAATCAGCTTAACTTAAATAATAATAACAGCTTAGTTTAAATGTAACTTTGATTAGAATAAACTTGATTTTCACATATTTTTGAAATTTTTAGCGGCTTTAATAATTGTTGACTTAGTTTTGTAGTTTTTTTGGAAAAAACGGTGATTACGCGTGCGGTTATACTCGTACTTCGCTCGGGTACTGAAGGTAGGACTGTTCGCTATATAATTTTACCACGTATACGCAGACAGCCGATCCCCATCCTATCCATTGCGCATTTAATACGCTCTGGTTCTTGCCCCGTTTGTATTAGCTAAGCCGATCTAGTACAATGACGTCGTAACAGATCGTGACAAAACATCGCTTTTTATAGCTAACAAAGACAAATTATTTCATAGCTAAGTTTAACTCGGGGTAGAAGGAAGTTAAACACAAAGTATACTTAATAGAATAATAGATTTACGCTTAAAAAATTATTTAATAAGTTGATTAGTGAAATACTAGATTGTAAATGCGATCGCCTTTCCCTTATCGGGGGTACATCTCCGGGTAGTTTTCTAGCGCTAGCGTATCATGAACAAATGGGGACCACCGCGTTAGAATTATTTTGTAGTTATAAAAATTATGGAGGGTATCAATATTCAAACCCTTGCTTGTAGTACTTTGAATGGTCTTAACGACTCAGACATTTTCATTCAACTCATGCATATATATATATATATATATATATATATATATATAATATAATATATATATATTTATATATATATATATATATTTGAATATGAATTTTCTTTAGAATGTGGGTTTCCGTGCTTAACAACCCATTCTTGCCTAAGGTTCCGGTTTATGCTTTATGACCTAAGCAGTTACTCAATTATCAAGCACTGCTCGCACCTAATTTTATCTGTATTTTTCAGAGGAAATGCGCTAAAACCTTTAAGATAAACACTAACTGAGCTTTAACTAGTTCGATAATAGTGCACACTGCCAATGTCAGAGGCATAGTTTTGTATAACCAAGTGAATAATTATGCGCATTTCCTTTGAAAATTACAGCCAAAATGAGTACGAGCAGTGTGCTTGATAATTGAGTAACTGCTTAGGTTTAAAGCATAAACCGGAAGCTTAAGCAAGTGGGTTGTTATGAACGGAAACACGCATTCCAAAGGAATTTCGCCCAAACATGCGGACCACCGCGCCAGAATTATTACTTGTTTTATCATACAACCTATTGTTGCCATTTTACATTGAGCATACGCCTTAATATATATTCAAAAAATATAAAATTCAGTAACATATTAAACTCGTTTAAGAATAAATGTAATTATATATTATCATTATATTTCAGTCTAAGTTCATTTATTTTACTACTTGGGTCAGTAAACATTAAACATAAATGAATTGATGGAAAATATTTCGTAATTACCATAGGTCTTTGTTACTTTTATTTTATTTTACTAAACGATTGGCAACTGTTTGAATTTAAAAAAAAAACTACAGCACAATCTGGTAGAGAATAGAGCAAACAGATTTTACTACTAGCGCTCTTCCAGATTTGTGATGAGGCCCCCAACTAAAATCATAAACACAAACTTGTCAATTGAGTGTTCCCACTACGGTCGGGAGTGAACCATCTATGTTAATATTGTTTATCTATGAGTAAGACTGTCGACTCAATGGTGGGAAAATTTGGATTCCGGTCGACACTAGCCAGCGGTGGACCTACCTTTCAATTGAAGGGGCGTGTCTTAATTTCCCGCTTTTTGCCTACAGTCAGTTTGAAATTTAATTTTTACACTTTGTATAGTTATACATCTAACTAACCCTACCACTTTAATCTTACACAGAACGCTTCTGATTATTTTTAAGTTTTTCATTCAAGTAATTTATTAATTTAATTGATTCAATCAGGTAATAATGAAATAGTGGCTAAAGTTAACACGTGGTAGAAGATAGATTTTGGCATTTAATGCAGCCTGTATTTTAATTACATCGGCAAGATGCACACATGTGATTAAATGTAATTACCTGATAAAATTGACTAAATCAATAAATTAATTAAATGAAATTTACACTTATCTTCCATCAGTAGCGTTCTCTAGAAGTTTTAAAAAGATTTCTATTTACTTTTAGTTTCTGAATTTTTGAAATACAGAACATGCAACGGCGAACCGTTTTTGTGAAAAATACATACAGAAAACCTTTTATAATAATAATAATCTTTTTATAATGTAGCTGTCATAACCAAGAATTGCCATGGTATTCATAAATTTAAATATAAAAAAATAATCAGTAACTTTTGGAAAGCTATTGGGGTTAGTTCATGAGTTGTCCGCACCGGTCCGCCGCAGCGCTATTTTTAGTAGCTTGCGATAATCGAATCCAAACTTTTCCTCATTTAAGTTAACCCCCCTGCATCTTAGTACTGATTGACATATGTATGTAAACAAAATATTATGTCATTAATTTACATGTAAACAAATCAATTTTTTTTCTCAAATACATTTGAAAATTCGCTTATATCGTGGTAGTACGCCACTTAACCATACACTAAAAATATGACGGAATGACAAAGTACAACAACTATGTATCCACTTCGCGACCCCCGCACCGACATCGCTTGGCGGCTGAGGCGCGAAGCGCTGAGATTGCAGAGTAGCAAAGAGGCTAAAGGCCTCTATTTTGTATACCCTATGTGGACGGCAGTAATTTTATTATAAACAATAAAGATTAGACAAGCCTGTTAGGTAGATGGTTTATTAACAATTGGTGTAGGAATTTAAAATTTGCGATTGAATTAATTGAAGACATTCTTTTTCTGGATATCCTTTTATATTACTCATGATCTTTATTTAGCTATTTCCTCTTCAGTCTTGAGACTTTTATCACTAAACTTTTTTTAAAGTTTTTGGTAAATAAATATGTTCGATTAACATTTTATCCGATCTCCCGGCTTTAGCTTCGCATTTTGGATAATATGTTACATGGCTTCCTTTCTTAGTCATGTAAACACAAGAAGAATAATCTGATAGACTTAAAACAGGTTGTTTTGGCGAGTGCAATAATATGGCTACAGTCATTAATTCGCTTGATGGCTCTATAAGATCAAAAAATTGTGTTACATCTGCGCTTTCATTGGCCATCTTTAGTAAATTTAAGTATGAATAGTGTCCACCCTTCATTATATCTCCTTGAGTTATGGATGTTCTATCCAATAGAGGTATTCCTTTGGAAGAAGCTAATGGCGTTACACCATCATATATGTAAAAATAAACTTTATTTCTTCTTAATTTACTACTTTGAGGAAAAGTAACATAATCAGTTAGAGTACACACTTTTTTCCGATTGTTACTTACAACCAAAGGAATACTTAAACAAGCATGTCCTTTATTGTAATCAATGTTTCCTGAATTTGATCGATGGCTCTTCAAGTCAACTGTTGTCTCGCTGGTTTCGTTATCAACATTATAGTCTTCTTGACACGTCCCTGTTTCGATTCTTAAATAAACTGGAGAAATATCCTCGGTATTTATTTTCATTTCATTACTTTCCGATCTGAATAACTTTAAAATATCTTCTTTAATTTTTTTATTTATTTCATCTTTCTTTTTACGGATGATATCCGAAGCTATTTCACTGCCTATAATATTTTTACTCTTCTTTATAGGATGTAATGACGATTTATTTTTATCAACCCGTAAATATTTTCCCAAAAATTGGTTCGAACGATTTTTTTTATTTTGAGATTCCAATTTTTTTCTTCTTTTCTTATCAAGAGAACTTTTTTCTCGTAATATATTATTTAAATCGTCAATAATTGCACGAGTGCAAGTGTTTTCTGGTACAGACAAAGGGTCATACACCGTAGGTACATTTAACTGAGGAATAAAAGGATTTATAGACTTGGTGGTATAATCAACAGCAAAAAGCTTTCTCAAATTACCTAAAGTCTTGGGTTCTGTTACTCGTGATCTATCATCTAAATCGAAATCTGTTTTTGATTCATCATCGGAATCTGGTTTTGTTTCATCATCAGAGTCTGGTTTTGTTTCATCATCGGAATATGTGTTTGATTCATCATTGGAATCTGTTTTTGATTCATCATCGGAATCTGTTTTTGATTCATCATCGGAATCTATGATGAAAATAGGATAAATATTGTTGTCACTAAAGGTTTTTCGATGACCGGTACTGTTGTGAGAAAATATTTCAGTAACATCAGTTGCATCAATAATTTCGCATAAAGTTGTGCAATCATAAAAATTTGTATCATTGTTACCAATGCTTTCAGATTTCTGGCTTAGCGCTTTCTCAGTAATTGCGTAACTATATGAGGGATTCCTCATTTTGTTAATCACTTTGTAACTTTCATTTACTGTGTCTAGTTCTTCTTTCCTTTCATTTCCGATTGCTTTGAAGCCTTTATTTGATATTTCTAGTTCCTTGTTCCCTGCATCTGGTAAAAAAGAATCATCCACGTTATCCGTAACTACATTTTCACGAGTAAAGTCTTGGCTTGAACTCTTACAATTACTATCAATGGAGTTAACTTCAATGTCAATGCTTTGACTTGAGAGCGTATCTTGAAGTTGGTTTTCTTCTTCACTAATATTTATTTTAAAAGAAGCTTTAGGGGTTAAAAATGGTGTGGTAGAGATATCAAAAATAGTATGATTTTTTGAAGTAACGATATCACTAACAGCCATGTCTATTGATTTATTTACCCAGTTCGAAGATGTTGTTCCCATTGAAGTCGATAGCACCGAAAGCGTATCGAATTCTGTTAGAGTGTTATCTGATATAATTGTATACGGTATATCATAAGAACCCTGATGTAAGATTTGAGCTGGATCAATCAGCGTCGGTACTATTTGTTTATCGTTGCCTTTTATCGCTGCAACATTCATTTGTCTTGAAGAGTAATTGCTCCGTAACAGTTTGTTTGACTTAGTTTGAATACAAGGTGTTTGCTTTATTTCTTTGTTATAATAAATGAAATTCCAAGGATTATTTGCTGACGTCTCACCGTTAAGGTAATAAATTCCCGTATTATTACTTGGTAGTTGGTTACTGAGGGAGGGGACATCGTAAAAATAATTAGAAAGAGGATACCTAGAGCCCATTTGACCAGAATTCAGATATTGGGGAATCCAGTAAGGGTTTGATAATTCCGGATACTTAGGACCATAGTAAATTGATTTTAAGTCAAAATTAGCTGAAGGTATTGATTCTCCTAAAAATGATAGTGGTAGAGGTATGTTTTGAGATGGCACTATAACAACAGGTGGTATTACCCTGTTTGGTGACAGTAAATTCTGTCCCGGTGATACTAATATTGGAGGATATATTTGGTGTGGATCCTTACTGAAACCTATTGTAGTCGGTATGTTTGTAACTAGTTGCAGAAACACTTCCTTTGTAGTATCAGGATCTTTAGTTGTCGAACTATTTTTCACTGATAAATTTAGTACTTCTGAATTATTTGTAGTAACATTCATGGAATCATCTTCCGTTATCGTAGTTTCATTCGAGGACGCTTCTTCTATGATATTTGGTTGGTACAGCGGATGATGCTTGCAAACCAAATCATCTGGAACAGGCGGGATTTTAAATAATTCAACCTTTTTGTTTTCATGTACTTCCGCGTGGTCAGCTCTTGTGTCATTTATACTGTGGACGTGCTCAGTAGAAGTTATTGTACCTGTATTCCTCGTTACTGAAAGAGGCGTCGAGTTGTTTATTTTTTTAAGCTTTAATGGTATATCAATTAAATTGTGTTGACTTACTTCCATTAGGTTATCTTTTTCTAAAATTTCGGTTTGTGGAGGATTGTCGGATTGACTTAAATCTTGCATTTGTACCAATCGAAGAATTGTATCTTTAAATTTATGAGGGTTATACTTAAACATTTTAATTAATTCTTCTCCTAAAATGACACTGCCGTTGTCAAACTCATACCTTTTTTCTTTTCCAATTAGAGGAAAATCCTTACTTATATTGTAAAATAATTTACCTCCAAGAAATACAGTTGGAAAATGAGAATCCTTATCTTGCTTTTTCCAAATTATATTCATAAGTTTTGAAAATATATTAGGTCTTTTATATCTTTGTTTAGACTTTTTAGTACCGGCTTCAAGTCTTATTGGGTGCTTGACTTTCTTATTTGTTTTGATGCTACATTTTGTAACTGCGTAAATTTTCATTCTGTCAGAGTTATTAAAGTGCAAAGGTCTTTTTTTAAGGAAATTACTATTTTTCCTTGTTTTAAGAAAACCTTTGTAGTGCTTCTTACCTTTTCCATTTTGGTTTCCACTTAAAGTACGGTTATAATTTTTCTTCACTACTTTAGTAAAACATTTCGATCTATGTTTTGACTTTGGTAAAGAAACTAATTTGTTGCCATTGTTGCCCTTAAGAAGTTTTAATCGAATTAAAGATCTGTTTAAAGAATTGCTTTGTATGTTTTTAACACATTCGGAAAATACAGTTGTATTTACATCCCTGGCAGTGAAATTTGTCGCATCTTCATTTCGACATCCCATTATTTCATTGGTAACTTTTCTTGCTGGAGTAGTTAATGGATTTACAGGGATGGCTAAACTACAGTTTTTTGACCATTTGTGAGAACCAGCTGTTATGCCGACACTTTTAACTAATCTAGACGACGTTTCATTTGGAGAAAATGCGCTAATTTCTTCTGTGAGAATTTTAAACCTAGAAACACAATCAAATAAATTTTCTTTTATTTTATTGATCGATTGATCATGATGTTTTGAATCTCTTGTCTGTTCATCTCGAATAGAATTTGGTGATTGTATTTGTAAATAGTCTATTTTAAATGGATTCAGAGTAGAGTGAAGGAACTTATCGTTATTAAAAGACTTTTGGATATGTTTACAAGAATTATTGTCGTCATTTTCATTTCGGTTCGATTTCATCTTCAAAAAATCTATTTCATTGGCGTTTACGTTAAAATTTGAGTCAATGCATCGTCGAGTTACTTTACTTCTATTATCGGTGTGGTAACCTTTAACTTTATTTTTTTTAGCTTTTTCATATTTCCTTTCTTTAACGCCAGATGAATCATTTATTTGCAAGTCTTTTCTAACAATTTTTGAACATGATCCCCACGATTGGTTTGTATTTCTGTATTCTTTTTTAAAGAGAAATCTAGTATTTTTATGACGATTTGAAAGCAACGAAGGTTTTTCTAGTATATCTTCGTTGACTAATAAATTTCTTGCACAGGTAATATTCATCCTGCAGGTTCTACATTCGATCTTGTTCATTATTGCAGTACAATTCATAAAATTAGGTTCAGTAAAACCATCTTTAAATACTGCATCCGTGGTTTTCGGAACTATGTTTATGTTCGCATTGCGCACTCTACCTTCTTTTAAAGTATAATTTAAAAGAGTTGTATAAGTAGATAAATTTAAATTATTTACTTCTCTCTTTCTTCTGATAAAATTTTGTGACGGTAACCTATTAGCAACATTTTTGACATTGTAGAATGAATTAACTAGATCTAAAGGATACATTGGTGGATAAAATGGATTTATTTTTTTATTAAGAACTCGTTTAAAATTGTTATCTTCTCTTAAAGAAAATTCATTAAATTTAAGGGAGGTATATGGTAAACAGTTATTAGCTATACCTTCATAACTTGACAAACTGTCAGTTTTATATGACGGGAGGTCAAATAGGCTATTAAAATGTGATTTATTTTGGTATATTGTATCTCTTAATTTGCGATTTATCACTATATTTGGCCTTTTATCAGGTAAACCATGTTGTCTACAGTGAGCTTCAGTAAATTTTTCTCTACAATTTTTTAGTAATTCACTATATCTTTTTGTTTTAAATCTGTTATAATAGTTACCGTAATTACCAATATACTGATAATTTTTCTTTTTTGGGGAAAGGATTCGACTCCTGAAATCATCAAAAGGTTTTTGATAGTAGACATTACATTTTCGGTGATTAGTTGGTGCTTTCAGCTGCGTAGATGATGAAGAATCTGAAGAAGAATATTCTTCTTCTTTTCCCCTAGGTCTTTCATGGTGCTTGTTTTTTTCTGTATTGTTTTGTTTTGGTGCCACCAAAGCAAATCCAAATATTGGCACTAGAGATACCACCTCTGACTCCGTTGAAGAAGCTTTCCACTCATTAAGATGTTGAATACTTTCGTAGAAATTTCTTTTATTTAAATCTTTTTTGTGTAATAATACATCAAAGTTTTGTTCTGGACAATCATAATCTCTTACATTTCCCGATTCCTGAAAGGTAAATATTGCTGGTGGTTAAGATTTCAAAGCTCTAAAGTCTAAGCAAATAACATTTCTTTACCACTTCTTTTATTATTGGGAGCCAGAGTGAAGTGCTTAAGTAAATTAAATAGGTTATATTTATCGCAAGTTGAAGAATCAGCTGAAGAAGAAAAAAAGAAACAGTGTTGCCCCGCCTACTGATTATAGCGTTAATCCGAAACTGGTCGAAGGATATTCATATCCAACGGAAAGAATTGTCGGTAGCTGTGTATGGACTTTTTGTTTTGTTTTGTCTTTTAATGAGAATTCAATAATATTCTTAACAAAAAAGGGCATGAATTAAACAATTTAATTAATTTGAGATATATAAAAAAATTAAATTTTATAACATTTTAGACTCAATTGGTGTTTATTGTGATCAGTCAGTAGTATAATTAAAAGTTAGATCAGATTTATCGTTTAGATCTGTTAGCTTTGAACATTTTTACACTTACCCCTATAATTATTTTGAAAAGATCTCGATGACGCGTATGAAATGAAATGTGTTCATTCTGACCTATGAGGATTCTAAGTTTAAAGTTAAGTCAAGCTCTATCGATGAAATTCCGAGATATAGGACTTTAATTTGTTTACCTTACACTAACTCCTCATTGTTATTTGAGAACGGATTTCGATGAGTCATAAAATATGTTCATGTTCACATTTCACATATTTCTGACCCATGAGTAGTCTAAGTTTAAAGTTAAGTTAAGATCCATCAATTAGATTCCGATCTTAAAGCATATTTTTTACACAAATCTCCTATTGTTATTTGTAAAGGAATTTCGTTAAGACATATATTGAGGTCAATATGACCTATGAGTTGTTTAAGTGTAGAGTTTAGGTTAGATTCCAATCTGTAAGCACTTCCAAAGTTTAGTGTTGCACCAAACCCATATTATTTCAAAAAATAAAGTCTTATGGGAACCCGCCATAAGACTTTAAAGGTGACTAATCAGACCTATGAACATAAGTTTAAAGTTAGGTCAATCTATCAATTAGATTCGAGCTGCAAGCACTCAAAGAAATAATTTGTACACTAATCCCCTACTGTTGTTTTAGCACAGATCAAGATCTAACATAGTTTATGACTCCTTCTGATATATGATTAGTCTAAGTATAAACTATGGTTTTCGAGTTATAAGCAACAAAATTTTCTCCAAATGTTGACCAAAGTAGGTCAAACTTTTTTATATACATATATATATATAATATATATATATATATTATATATATATATATATATATATATATATATATATGTATTGTGTGTGTGTGGTGGGTGTGTGGATTATTAAATTTTATATTAGCAAATTAACTTCACTCATGCTATATTACCTGTTTGGTCGCTCTTACGTTTGGTAAAAAGTTTGGTGGTAAATTCTTATAACTCCGGCATCTGAAATAAACGTATAGAAAGCATTTAGCATATAGACAATTACAGCTCAGGCTAACAAATACTAAAATATAAAAAGGATGTAAAAGTTATTATCTTGAGCATATGAGTAAGTATTAAACTCTTTAAAATTTTTATCCAAGGAAATTCTTAAGTATACTTTTAGGATCTTCAGACAGGTAAAGCCAACAGTGTTGCTTAATTTCGAGTTCCGTAAATAATTATTCTATACAATTAGTGGATCCGTGTAATAATAAAGAAATATCCTGTTCAAGAGTCAGAAGACAAAGAATTTACATTTGCTTAGATAAATCTAAATTTTAATATAAATATGATATGATATTTATATAATTCTGTAACTGCTCAAGTTACACAAGTAACATAAACATAGGTTTCCTAAATCTCAGATAAATTATCCGGTCGATGCGAAATTTGGCAGGCATGAGTTACAGTATGAGACCAACAAATAAGCTACGTTTGGTCTCATTGTTAACATTAGTTAAATTTTTAATGAATGACATGTATACTTTTATTAAAAAAATGTTAAAATTCATAACAGTTGTGAAGTGCCGTTCCCAATTTTTACATTTCAGGACATTTTGTTCCTTCAAACCTTATTAACAACTATATAAAATCACTTATATCACCTATATAAAAATCCACCTTATATTAAATTCACTTATATCACCTTATCAACCAACCAAAATATCAAAATAAAATCACTTATATCACCTTATAAAAATTATCAACCTTATATAAATCACTTATAACATTATATAAAATTTACAATCTTATATAAAATCTTATACACCTTATATAAAAATCATATATAATCATATATCACCTTATATAAAAATTATCAATCTATATAAAATCATTAAAATCACTTATATAAAATTATACCTTATATAAAATCACTATATCCTATATAAGTTCATCCTTATATAAAAATTATCAAACTTATTAAAATCATTTTATTATTCACCTTTATATACTATCAGCACTCCAGATAGTACGATAGTTTTCGCGGCAGTAGTGTAATTAAATGTACGAAGCAGTAGTGTAACGCAGTGGTTCCCGCCGCTTATCTATGGAGACTAGAGTTAACCAACTCTTCTCAACGTTGTTTAAAGTTAATAAACAATTTAACTTACTTCTCAAGTGATGGGTAGTTGAAGGAAGGGACTAACAGAGGACACAACACGAGGAAGATCAGGTATGAGGACCATTGCATTACATTCCTAATTCTCTAGGTTCCAAACTTTATTCTTAGATACATAATTCCTAACAGAATTTTGTTAAATCGTAAACACATTTGACACATATCTATTTGTCAAAGTCGCAATGCCTTTTAGAAACCACGCCTTAACAACAGTACTTATATATACGTAACACTAAAAACGAGCGATCCGTGATTTAGATATTTAACCTTGTATCACCTATAAGACAGGGAAAGGCTGAACCACCTTAGATGTGAATAGCCTAAAAAAACCCTTGTAATTGCAATAAGGCTTTGATCTAAAATTAAGGCTAGTATAGGGAAAGAATAAGGATGGAAACATGAACTAATTTTGTTGTTAGTTTCGTATATTTTCAAGGTATTTGTCAATTGCCGATTAAAAGAACGTTGTAAAGTAATCGAACATTACGCATTCACAAATTGAGAAGTAATTCTGGCCGGTTGAAACACCGCGCAAATTTATGAAACAAAAGCTCTATTGATGCCTTTTTTATTTTATTCGTACATATTAATTAAGAATATCTATTTCCTCATTCAACGTAATAATTGCATAAACTAAACGAAAAGTAGGGTGAACAACAAGCAACAAATGTAAACCACAAAAAGTTTCTAAATAAATCCGCTGCGGTGCGATACGGTCTTGCAATGAACAACACGCCCCGACAACAACAGTAAATATTAAAAAAATAATTAAAAATAATTGGAACACTCTAAAAAAAATGAAAGTGCTATTATTCATTAAATGTAGTATACTTTTAAATAAAAATATATTTGGCAAATATGCATCTTCCTCATTATTAATGTTAGATTAATGACAGTTGATTTTATTCTTCATTTTTAGCATAGAACCTCTTGGCGCTGACAGCGTTATTCAGTTATTTATTACGTCGAGACGACACTAAGGACGTAAGTAGACAGTTTCTAGACTTATCTACTAGCTTGTGACATTCCAAGAGATGTTTCGCGCAATTATGTCGCGTAAACCATTCATGTTTTGCAAAACCTTGTACAATATATGATTAAAATGAACGTGAATGAAGTCCATTACAAATAATGAAAACTGCGATGTCTCTTCAAAAAACAAAACTTTATTGGCAAAGCGCTTTCCTTTGCCTAACCTACAAAGAGGCCATCATCACTGCGAAACCTACTAACAAGTACAACAGAATAAAAAACCAATATAAAAATAATGTGAAAAAAACAAAATTTGATGGAAAGTAAATAAGTAATCTAAATAGTGTCAATTTTTAGACGAACGAGTCTTATGTTTTTTTTTTACTTGATATCAGAGTCAAACTGACAGTAGGAGGGCTTGTAGCAAAACACAGACTCGTTCTTTTTCCTTCTTAACATCTCTACGGTAATCACTTTAAATTTACACTATTAAAATGATTACTTATTCACTTTGCATCATAATTATCTTTTTCAAATTATTTTATATCTTTTATTCTGTTGTACTTGTTTCTAGGTTTTGCACTGATGATAACTTCTTTGTAGGTTGAAAGCGCTTTGCCAATAAAGCTTTGCTTTGTGGAGAGATTTCGTAGTTTTAATTATTTGTACTATACATTTTAATAGTAAATTTAATTTAATTTTATCCCACTTTTTAGTCAAAGAGATTAAAATGTTTAATTTAAAGAGATTAAAAGAAGGAAATGGTGGTTTAAAGTTCTTTTGGCAATTCTTATCATAGGAATAGTGAATGAGAATTAATTCAAGCTCAGAAATAAATCAAGTTCTATGTTAAGCCTTAAAGAAGTATAAAATTACTCTAGTGTTGTCAAATTGGTCTTAAAGAACCATACAGTGTAGGGTAGAAATTGTACGGGTGTATTTTTCCGGCCGGATTGTCACGGATAACTATACCTCGTTAGTAGATCCCATCCCCCGAGGGAAAATATACAGTTCGAAACCTATTTCCATACACATCCAAACGTTCTATTGTTAACGCTTTACTATATTATCAAATCTCTCTAACCTCTAAACGTAACGAGTGTAGTGGCAGGCCGAAAAATTACCCGGTTAAATTAATCGGAAAAACAGAATGAAGTGTTAATGTTAGTGCGGTGAAAATTACTCTTAACCGCACTTTGTTAAAGTGCAAATAGATGCCTTTGTAAATACTTCGTTACCACAGTCTTAATCAAGTTCGTCTCAAATAAGATTAGCCTGATATTCTTTTCATACTTTTTTATTTTTCTTCATACAGCTACCGTACAATTGGTATCAGAATGGAAGAAAATCGAAATTTTTGCACCGAAAACAAAGAACAACAGGGGGATGTATCACACACCTTAATGAGACCTTCTGTTAAAAACTTCTTCGTCAGAGGGGCAACAATGTTTCCACAGTGGGGGGAGGGAGGCCTCCCAGACTTCTCCCTGGCAACAGGCACGGAATTTATAATGGTAATTCTACATTAAATACGGGCTCAGCTCGTAGCTGACCTTTTTGTCCAAGGCCATTACCAACCTAAGCATGTGTTGCCAACCTTCCAGATCACCTTTACATTAAATCGCGATTGTGATCTAAAACTAATTAACCCAAAACAAGTTTAGTTTAAATGACAAGCACATTTTTAGTTTTCTTGTTCATAATGCAAATAATACCAGTTTTAATTAACGAGTAATTACAGGAATTCCATTTTATCCAACTAAACCTTTTAAGGGTAAAATTTGTTTACAAAAGATTGTTTACTTTTAACATCCTTTAATTAATCATGATAAATGTTTGGTGTTAAATTTTTAATAAAATAAACAAAATAACAAGAACCTTTTTAAAACCCCAGAAGTCAATAGCTATACATTTTTTTCTAACAAAAAAGAGATTATGAGGATTAAACAGTTTTCAAAACACGTGTTGATATAGGTACTTTACAAGTTTATCATTATTATTTTACTTCACAAGTTAACATTTTAAACAACACTGTTTTTGTTAACACTGCATAAAAGGCGGGCATCAAAAAAGAAAAGGATATTGATCATTGTTTGTTTTGATAAAAGGGCCATACTGTTAGGGTACCTGGCACTCAGACTCAGGGTCTAAAAACACTTAAGTCGATAATGTTCCAAACTCAAAATCTGACCTTTACGTCATGGTCTGTTCTTGGTTAGATACTTGTTTAAATTTGTATTAGACTCAAATAAAGTTTTATAAAGACCCAAGGAACTTTTATTAAGGGGAAGAAATATATCAGGCATTCCCAAGGTAAAATGTATGGCCAACTCCACCGCTACTCCAACGCATCTCCAATATTTCTAAACTCTATATGGAACAAGTTGTCCCATGCCCATCTATTTCCCTTGAAAGCGGTGAGCGACCTTTTGCCTTTATGTGTTAAGAATCCGAAATTATGTCTATTTGAATTCATCTGATTAATTCACTTAAAATTACTTTATTTAAATAACTTTAAATTGTTTGCTTGACATATTCACACGAAATTGCTTCACTTGAGTTCTTCACATAATGGTTGCTTTACTTTAAGAGTACTCCCCTTGTGAATATTTTTTAAGGTAGGGGGGGTTATGTCACACGAAGAAATACTCACTTGAATATCGCACACGTAAATTGACTTACTGGAGTTATCTACGACAATCTTGCAGTTTGGAATGTATTCACGACGAAATTCACTTCACTAAAGAATGATGGCACGGACGGGAAATTACTTACTTGAGGTGAGTTCACACGAAATTCCTTCGCTTGAATTATTTATTTATTAAGATTATTACTCTGAAACAACATCATTTGAATATTAAATTAACTTACTCACAATGAATATCATCGGGACGAAAATTTACCGTACTTAAACTTCACGATGAAATTTCTTAACTGAGTATTCAACAGGAATACTCGACTAAATTAGTTAACTCCAAATTACTTCACTTAAATAATACAAGACGAATTTTTTTAAGCTTGAAGATTGCATCGGGCGGACGAAATATTTGACTTGCAATTAGTGTCCACTCTGAAGTAAGTAGCGAAGTAATCGCACGTACTGATCATGAATGAAGAATAGCTAACTAGCGTTATTTATTATAAAGATGATTAAAAATAGGTTAAAATTTTTAAGGCAAGGAGTCAAAACCTTCTCGTATATATTAAAAAAATAATGTGTAAGCTTTAGAAATGAAAATGTACATTCTAGATTATGTTCGTAAAAGTAAAACCGTAATATAATTAGGACGGAATAAAACACAGGCTTGAGGAGCTAACACCATACAATTGTGCAATTTCTACTTTTTGAAATTGATGTGTTTCCTTTGCTTTGTTTCTTAACATGTAGAAACCATCCGACACAATGGAGAAGTGATGTTGTCTGAAATTGACCGACAGTTGTGACTGTGGACAAAAAACTATTGAGATTCAGTGTGTTTATATCTGTTGAGTGCACTGCGAATAGGGGTTTGGTGTGTTACGTTGAATAGAGATTACCAGGAGATGTTTCAATAACAAGAACAAGATATAGGAAAACTATTATAGAACTAGAGATAATTGAAAGGTAAGTAATTAAGCGAAATTTCAAGTTATTCGCTAGTTGGACTGGGAAATTTTATGTTAAGTGGAGCGCATAATTTTCGTTTAGTTTCACGGAGTTTTACACTTAGTCATTTTCTATTCATAAACTTAATGATGAAGACGAATGAGTGGGTTTAGCTTGTAAATCGACGGGAACGAGTCTCTCTAAGTAAAATGAGTTGTAAGTAATATTGGGAAGCGATAATAGGAGTTTTAAGCGCCAAACGGTTATAATGTACAATAGATTTGACTAGGTTTTAAGGGATTGAAAGAGAGCACTTTTTTGCACTGTTGTCCCAAGGGACGAAAATATTACTTTGTCACTCCTAGGAGGTAAAAAATAGTTTTTTTCTCTCGTCTGCGTGGAATAAAAATTGGTTGTTTTCCTAAGTGATGGTTATGCGAACAATTATGATCAATTTTTAAGGGGAGTGTATTCTCGTATAAATTGGATCAGATAGTGATTTAGACAAGGTAGGTCATTTTCCGGGTGGGCACCCCCAAGAATGTATAAGAGCGGAACCGATCAAAAAAAGTTTATGCTAACAAGTCTGTTAAGGGTTCGAAAAGAAAGTTGATGGTCGCAAATACAAAAGTTTTTTTTTATTTTTATGTTTTGTAAAGCAGACCCCTATAAAGGTATAAAGAGGTCGACCAAAGCAAATAAGAATAAAAGCAACAAGAACGGTAATTAAATAGAAATAAACGTAAACCGTTGTGGAGTAATGCAATTATTTAATTAAATCATCTTTGGGTAACGATGCTATTTTTTCCCGCTTCCTTTTGCTGTCGCTTGATAATTAGGGTTTCATAACTCTATCGAACTGTTGCTGGCGCTGGGGAGGTGAAAAATACTGATTCGCCTCGGCTTCGCTCGGGATTAAACTTTGGTGTCCCTCGGCTTTAACGTCGTTAGAGAGACCAACTAACTGTGCTCAGGATATTATAGTGGCGGGAATTCTTAGCTCCGCCTTGTGCAAAGATAACTACTTAAGGGGTCAACGTGGGTGTTGCAGAAAGGTGCACTTTAATTATAATAGAATTATCATGTGTCGAAATAATTTTAAATGTATGGCATTTAAATTATAATAGAGCGGTCTTGTTGTCTGTTTCTCTCCATGATAGGCCACTAATGTGTGGAAATCCGGGGGGGGGGTTGCTCCCTCGAGATAAAGAGTTTTTTGTACAGGAGAATACATTTTAGTACGTGGAGTGTTCAAGGTGCTTGTACAAATAAGAGTCTTGTCAAGCAGTACGGCTTAAGAGTAAGTAGACTAAAAGAGAAATTAAACTGTTTTTGACGACTGTTATTTCTCTTACTGCATTGAGTGGTACTTATTGCATCACCCGTAGTGTTAGTGGTAGGGAGCGCTGCGCAGATAGAAACCACATGAGATGGCACTTAAACTTCCGGTTTATTTAGTCATGGTTCAAAGTCCCAGCGGGGCCCTGCGGAGCCTTTATGAGAGGTGATAAATATTCTGTGTACCGCCAGCACGGTCCTTCAGAAGGACGTGGAAAGAGGGCCGTGGTGCTCGCGCCTGGTTGTTTGTCAGGTACGGTGTGCGCTAAAGATCCCGTACCAAAATGAAACGTATAGGGTGTGGGGGGCACAAATTTAGGAACCTCATAGTAGACGGCTCGATTATAATATCTATGATCGTGCTTGCGCCTGGTAGTTGAAGTGTATTGAGGTTTGGTTTACCAGCGCGGCCACTGGTGTGTCAGGGCGGAGAGAGTCGCATGAAAATATGTAGCTGCTTTGATTAAAATCATGAGAGGAATCATGAAGAAGAGTCGTCCACCGCTCTTCTGTCTAGAATAAGAGTTAGAATATACTGCACTTAAATTAAAAGCAGTAAAACATATCTAGGCCCAAATAAGGGGCCCAACAACGGCCTACTTGCCTGTAGTCCTGACTAGCGGCGGGAGTGGTGGGCCCCCCCCCCATGAGCTTACTTACTGATGTGTGTCATATTGGCCCACAATTAAGTCTGATGCTTAGTACTGAGGTAGACAGACTGAGCCGAGGAGTTGTGCAGAAGGTACAATGCGACTGGAACAAAAACAGCTAAGTCAATGCATAAGTGCTGGCTGACAAGATATCACAAAATTCAGTCATTATTTAAGAATAGTTCTTGTAATAGTTTTTCTGAATTTAGCGTCATTAAATTTTAATTTCAGATTTATAATTAATTTATTATAATTTTACATTATATGTTATAGTTTAATTGCTGTTTGACGAAGAACTTTTGAACATAATGTATAACTGTTATAATAAATGAAGCAATATTAATATAATTATATAAATATATTGAGAAATGTACTAGCCTCAAATGTGATTGAGGCTTTTTCTATTTAGAAACCTTCAAAACACCATTAAAACACTTGTTATAAAATATTTTTTGATATATTTTAACGTTTAAAATTACACCATATAATACGCCGCGTTGTACTAATTATAATCAGGTCTTTTTCATATAGGACTATATTTTGTGCCAAGTTTTTTTAAATTGGATCATATATTTGAGCTGTAACTTGTTTATAAGAAATATATGTACAATGAGGAACACTCCTTTTTTATCGTTTTTTAAATTTATTGTGAACTTTTAAAGAAATGATGCATAAGTATTAAAATTTTTCATTAATTGATTTTAAATTTATAAATTAATAATTAATTAAAATAATTAAAAATCAATTATTTTGAATTGCATGCTTTTCTCCCCTTTAATGATGTAATCAGTGATAAAAATGTACTGATTATACGCCATAATGAATCTGCTTTATTTTTAGAACGCTTATTATTTCTGAATACGGTATTTGCGACATGGTGGCAGTTTGACGTATCGGCTTATTTACTTATTATTTTTACTTTATTTCCTATATCCTATTTGTATTTTACCTCTTAAACTTATACGATCATTTTCATGAAATTTGCTACGCCGTTTTGACAAATGGAAAAGAAAATAAACCAACGGAAAATAACCCAGGCACGGATCCAGCCCAAGGCTTGGGACAGGGGCGAAGTTATTGAGGGCTTAGTATAGACTTATAATTTGCATGAGAGTGCAGGTGCCTTAATAAGGACTTAATTAGAAAAACTTAGTTTCACTTAAAAATAGTAGTATTCCAAATAATTCTGGCGTATAAGCCAAGGATTAATCCACTCTTTAGTAAATATAAGCATAGAATACTGACTTGCACAAACCTAAATACAGATAGTCATTCATCTTGAAACATGTGATAGCTTAGATACTCCGATATGATTTGAGCAATTCAATTTTTATATGGAGATGTCTAAAACAGAAAAACAAACAAATTTAATTAGTTAAGACATTAATTTTTTAAGGAAGCAAGTGAAT
The DNA here is from genome assembly GCA_018340805.1 of Microvelia longipes. NCBI lineage: Eukaryota > Metazoa > Arthropoda > Insecta > Hemiptera > Veliidae > Microvelia > Microvelia longipes. Next base: position 16,487,906 of record JACMZG010001913.1, on the reverse strand, counting down.
TTTATGGCAGAATAGTATTATAGATATTTGTAACCATGCGAGTCTGTGCATGATCTTTGATAAAAGGTAAGACTGTCGTTATACCAGGAACGTGTATAAGGTTTTTCTACCGTAGGCGATTCTAGGTAAAACTCATTGGGGGGCTCAGCCCCCTTTACATAAATAGTATAATACGGTATTTGAATAAGAGGTAGAAGCGTAAATCTTTTCGTTGTAACTATAGAAGCCAATGATTGGCTTATTGCTCCTATTAAAATTTAAGTAAAATGAATCTAAGAGACGAGTAGATGTTTGTGATTGGTAACCATGGTTGCTAACTAAACTTAAAAAAAGTTAGAACAAATGAAAGTCATAATTGATTATTTATTGATAGAGGTAGATATATTGAGTTTCACGATCTTAGTTTCTAATAGATTTTAAAATAAAGTTAAATATAAGTTTACTAAGAAGGCAATATGTTTCTGTGGGTGGGGGTCTTATAGCTTGTGATTCTACAACATTCCTATAAGGAAAAGGAACTGCTGGGGAACTCCGCGTCTATATAGTCGCCTGCAGGTAATGGAGGAGAGCTCAATGTATGGAGATAAACTTAACATTCCAGTGGTAAATTAGTGCGCATATTTGCTGGCCAGCAGAATGGGATCTTTGCTAAAGAGACGTGCTAAATCTAGCACATTATTAGTAAAGCTAGAAATATGCTGATTTCTTAAATGTTCAAACAAAATATATATATATATATAATATATATATATAATATATATTAATATATATATATATATATATATAGAATATGTGTGTGGTGTGTGGTATATAATAGCGTCTCCACCAATCGCGGATAAGATTATGAATAAAGACACAGCTTTCATGAAAACTATATATACATATATATATATAATATATATATATATATATATATATATATATATCCGATATCACATCGTCTCAAAAAATTGGTTAGCACCAATAATATTGATTAATATAATTAATTAGTACTAAAATTTGGTTATCAGAGTTTTATTGGTTAGCACTAGCCTAACTAGCTAGCTTACATGAAATACTGCGATATTTATTCTAGCCAACGTTTCGAATTTATCTACAAATTATTCATCAGGGCCCTTTGCAACACAAGAAAACATCACTCTATTAGAGGGTGTGGATTGGGAATAGATAAAGATTAAATAATATATATATATATATATATATATATATATATATATATAATATATATATATATTATATATATATATATATATATATACATATATATGTTTATATATATCCCGATATCATCGTTATCAAAAATGGGTTAACACCAATTTTATTAATTAATTTAGTACTATAAATTGGTTATCGGAGTTTTATTGGTTAGCACTAGCCTAACTAGTCGCTAACTTTAAAAAAAACGTTGTTTTTGTGTGGAAATTAAACAAAAGGGTCAATCTTCCTACGTAATCTGTTTAATTGAGAACTAACTTCATGTTGAACAAATCAAACACTAATATTTTCCTTATGATTTTGTTTACATTGCCAACCTCAATTCCTTTTTCCGCTCCTTTTACCTTTTTTTTACTGCCAATGAATAATTCAGATAATCAAAGAAACCCTATTCAAAAGCGTTTATAAAAGGTTTACTCGTCATAAATGTGTTAATTACTGTTTAAAAGTTAAAAAAAATACATACTTTTCTTTAATCTTACTCTTTAAGACAGAATTTTCTTTTTATGTTTTTAGAAGTACAGAATCGATTAAAAACCAATCAAAGGATTCGATTGATATCAAACGATTTAAGATGATTACAATTATTACTAGTAAAACATAAAATTAAATAAATATTGGATTTAACTACTAATAGTGTTGAGGATGTATCAAAGGCAATGTTTGTTTATGTTGTTGTTTACACAAGTTTTATTAACTTTATTTTAGTATAAAGGACATCAAATGGTTACTTGATAGCATCATTATGTTTATTCACATGTTTTGTTCAACATCAAAAAAAAATTGTGACGATGTAAATTTAACTATTGGCAGCCATTTTTCCTCTTTGATTAAATTATACATAAAACTCTGTTTGTTAAAAAAATGTTCAATACACGGGGTTTTTACGAAGATTTAGTTTTGGCGATAAGTTTGGTTGAAAACATTCATTGATAAAATAGGAAAATTATTAAAACGTATAGACATGTTTTAATTTGTATATAAAAAAATATTAATCAGGTATTATAGTAAATAAATAATAGATAATTTTGGAGAAATAATTATTTTAAACAAAACTAACACGATAATAATTTGAAACATAAAAATGAATAATCAGTATAATTACAACTATAATAATAATAGTAATAATAATAATATTCATTTATTTGCTTAATATACATTACAGTTTTTTTTACAATAATAGGTATTACAATATTTAAATAATATCTTAAGTATTTAGTTTATTAATATACATATATATACACATATATACTATATATATATATATATATATATATATATATATATATATATATATATATATATTATATATAAAATGTAAATATAAAATGTATAGCAAATTGATAAAATGTATAGGCAAATTGATAAAATGTATAGGCAAAATTGGCAAATGTATAGGCAAATTGATAAAAGTGGCAAATTGAGGAGGAAATTGATAAAATGTTTGGCAAATTGATGAAATGTATTGGCAAATTGATAAAATGTATTGGCAAATTAATTAAATGTATAGGCAAATTATAAATGTATGCAAATTAATAAAATGTATAGGCAAATTGATAAAATGTATAGGCAAATTGTATAGGCAAATTGATAAAATGATAGCCAAATGCAAGAAGTATAAAATGATAAAATGTAATAGCAAATTGATAAAATGAGGAAAATTGTATGTTTTGGCAAATTGATGAAATGTATTGGCAAATTAATTAAATGTATAGGCAAATTGATAAAATGTATTGGCAAATTGATAAAATGTATAGGCAAATTGATAAAATGTATAGGCAAATTGATAAAATGTATAGGCAAATGATAAAATGTATTGATAAATGTATAGCAAATTGATAAAATGTATAGGCAAATGTAAAATATAGGCAAATTGATAAAATGTGTAGGAAAATTGATAAAATGTTTTGGCAAATTGATGAAATGTATTGGCAAATTAATTAAATGTATAGGCAAATTGATAAAATGTATTGGCAAATTGATAAAATGTATAGGCAAATTGATAAAATGTATAGGCAAATTAATAAAATGTATAGGCAAATTGATAAAATGTATAGGCAAATTGATAAAATGTATAGGCAAATTGATAAAATGTATAGGCAAATTGATAAATGTGTAGGAAAATTGATAAAATGTATTGGCAAATTAATTAAATGTATAGGCAAATTGATAAAATGTATTGGCAAATTGATAAAAGTATAGGCAAATTGAAAAATGTATAGCAAATTGATAAAAATGTATAGGCAATTGATAAAATGTATTGGCAAATGATACAAATTGTAATAAGGCAAATTGATAAAATGTATTGGCAAATTGATGAAATGTATTGGCAAATTGATAGAATGTAAAGGCAAATTGATAAAATGTATAGGCAAATTGATAAAATATATTGGCAAATTGATAAAAATGCATTTGCGAAATAATTTTCTTACCCTCACCTGCTACAGTAGGTATACAAAGAACTATACAAATAATAATTCAGGCACGATGATCCGCATGCGTGTATCTGTGTTTAACAATCCATTTCTTGCATGAGCTTCCTGTTAATCCTTCATAATTTGAACAATACTCAATTATCAAGCAATACTGTAACTCATATTTTATGTATCTTTCAAAGAGATATGCGCTAAAACTTTTAAACACTTACTGATATTTAAACTAGTGCAAATATAGTGTGCACTAGTTTAGAGGCATAGTTTTGTATAACCAACAGGATAATTATGCGCATTTCCATCGAAAAATACAGAAAAATGAGTGATGAGAAATAATTGTTTAAGTTTAATTCAATATCTGTTTAAGTTATGAAGCATTAACAGGAAGCTTATGCGAAAATTGATTGTTAAACACTATGATATATATATATATATATATATATATAATATATTATATATATAATATATATATATAATATATATAAATATATATATATATGTATTAGTATTTTGGCTTACAACACTTTTAGTTACCAATAATAAATATCTATCATTAAAATAATTATTTTTGTTACTGTTAGACAACTAATACTGAATTATTGAAAAAACTGTTAAAATTAGTTAGATAAAAAGTATTTAACCTATTTTATAGTACGACACACGGCTAAAATCAGTTGACAGCGTGGGTAAATAGTGTTAAGGAACTAATATGGTTGGCCTGTTTTGAAATAGAGGGCGTTGTTTAACATCCAGGAATAACCTCATTGGCTCCCTCGAATTATTTTCCAACGCTATCAACTGATTTTAGCCGTGTGTCGGACTATAGTGTGACAATATTTTATCTTTAAAAAAAGTATGTCACTATAGAAAGTGTCAATATGTTTAACCACTTTAAAAGCAGGGTGTTAAAAATGTTAAAGAAGATAGGGTGGCAAGTCCCTATAAGAGGGAAAGATTTCTATTGGCTCAAGACCAGAGCATGCGCCTACCAACCAAAGCAATCTAGCGATGTGATTGGTCTAATCTCTACTCAAGAGATTAGATAGTTAAAGCAAAGGAAAGTGATTTAAAGTAGTGTTTTACTGTCTAGGCGAGATGAGCTCCGACCAGGAGCACGTTTCGGTTAAAAAGACACCGTTTTCAATCGATGACATTCTTAAAAAACCTAATCGTCACCAGAATAATGATAGCTATCACCATTATCACCATCAAGGTAATTAAATATTAGTTATTAAATTATTTGAGTTGAAATTTGAACAAATTGTACATATAAATAAAGGTGGTCGAACGATCCACAAAATTTTATTTTATAATTAGTGGCTATTTGAAAAATATTGATTATTACATTTTGATATCTTAACGGCCAATAAATTATAAATAATGAAATCAAAAGTCTCTCCACAAAATAAAAACTTTATTGGCAGCGCTTTCAACCTAGCTAGAGGCCATCATCAGTGCAAAACCGTTGAAGAAATAAAAGGAAGACGAGAGTCTATGATTTAGCTTTAGATATTAGATTCAGACTCCTGAATCTAATAATAATTTTGTGGTGAGACTTTTTATTTAATTATTTATGATGAACTCCACTCACGCTCATTCTCAAGAGGCAAAAAATTATAGTATTTTTACTCTTTTTCGACGTCTTATCGTCAGATAGCAAAAATTAAAATAAATTAGTATAGGATATTCAACATTTAGTTTAAAGTTATTAGCGGACATATACATTTATCTATGTGACACTAATAAATAATATAAAAAATATTGTGTACATAAGTTAAAATTATGTCGTTATCAAATTAATTATCAAATCGTGTGATAAATTGATGGGAAAATTACTTCCAAGCAAAGTGCCCACAAAAGAGGTCTAAGGGCCTTGAAAATTATTTTCACGCAAAGTGCCCACATATGAGGTCTAAAGGCCTTGAAGCTTATTTCCACGCAAAAAAAGATAGGAGTACATTGTTAAGATATAGTGCTAATACTTATAAAGAACTATAGTAAAAAACTATGAATGATCACTGGTCTTTAATGCATAGGCAAATTCAGAATTACTCGTATAATTTGATTGAATGCCAATCTGTTGTTTTACTTCTCTAAAACAATAAAATTAATAAGTTTAAATTAACTTATAATATATAATTGGTTAATAATAAGTTTTAATTAACCTAACGCTATAAAACTAGAAATTCTGAGGACAAGCGAATCAGAACCGAAGTCATACCTACTTAAGCTTCGGGTAATCATGACATTGTAAGGATAAGCGAATCAAGACCGAAGTAATACCTTCTTAAGCTTCGGGTAATCATGACATTCTAAGAACAAGCGAATCAGAACCGAAGTCATACCTTCTTAAGCTTCGGGTAATCATGATATTGTAAGGATAAGCGAATCAAGACCGAAGAAATACCTTCTTAAGCTTCGGGTAATCATGACATTCTAAGAACAAGCGAATCAGAACCGAAGTCATACCTTCTTAAGCTTCGGGTAATCATGAATTGTAAGGATAAGCGAATCAAGACCGAGAAAATACCTTCTTAAGCTTCGGTAATCATGAACATTCTAAGAACAAGCGAATCAGAACCGAAGTCATACCTTCTTAAGCTTCGGGTAATCATGATATTGTAAGGATAAGCGAATCAAGACCGAAGTCATACCTTCTTTAGCTTCGGGTAATCATGACATTCTAAGAACAAGCGAATCAAAACCGAAGTAATACCTTCTTAAGCTTCGGTCATTACACTCGACTTTATATAATTGCTTTAGTCTGGGGTCGAGCGCAGCGAGGCCGAACTAATGGCACCTCCAGTGAACATACAGTGGTCTTATATGGTGGTAGTCGTACAGTGGTCTATTTTCAATTAGCACTTTTAGTTAAAAATATTTGTTGTATTATATTATATATATTTTATATTATTCTATTCTATTATATACTCAATAAAAAATGTCAAAATAAACTTTTAAGTTAAGTTTAACTTAAGTTATTCCAATTATCTCAGAGTATATTCACTTACTTAAAATAGTTTAGATGAATTTACGTCTTTTGGATACCACTTTGTTGATAAGTATTATTATTATGATCTTTTAATTCTTAGCCTAGGATAGTTTTAAGAGTAAGGGACGGGTTTTTTACAAGTCTCCTTCTCATGAAAGTTCTGTCGAGTCATGTCTATGTTGCATACTATTAAGTCATATTTAAGGTCTTTCGTACTATTGAACAGGTTTGTAGAATAACTGATTTTCAGATGAGCTTAATGAGAGAAACTTAAAGTTAAAACTTTATTAACTTTTTATAAAAGTTAATACAAATTTTATTAACTTATTTAATCAAATTTAATAAAATTATTATTTTATTAAATTAAATTTATTAATTTTTATTAATTATTAATTTTAAATAATAATAATAATTTTATTATTATTTTTCTTGGTCTTAGTTAAATCAGTGGTGGAAATTCATCCCATTCAACTGATAGGAATTTACGTACTATATGGCAGGTTTGGAGAAATTTAGTAAAAGAGTATAGCTTTACGTAATCATTAATTGTACTAGGGTCTATCCATTTCAAGTGATCCAGAGATGTTGCTCGAAAAAAATAAAAATTGATATTTTTTTTCTGTGTTGGTCCTACCCATAGGTAGTCCAAAACGCCTTGTATTAATTTTTTCTACAGCCTCCTTCATTTTCAAATTTTGAGTTTTTTCATCAATTTTTGAGGCTTAATATTTCGGCTTTGGCTTAACCTAGCTTAATGAAACAGGTCTCGTTTCAAAGTGTCCTCTTTGGGCTTTATATAGGAACCAATATTTTTTGTTCTACTGCTGCTAATCTACTCGTGAGTTTGCATAATAAATTTGACCAAAAAGACTGAAAATACACTTTTTCATTATTTTTTTTAACAAGGAAGATAATATTGAAAAAAATTGAAATTTTTTTTTGGTTACTAAGGTGACCATAAAGAACAAGAAAAAAAATATTTTAATGTTCCAAATTTTACCTTTTGGAGTCAATGAATAATTGAAAGTTAAGGTTTTCATGATTTTGGCGTTTTTTAGGGCGATTTATCGTCCAATGGGACTGGGGCGATTTTTTTCAAATTGGGCTTAAAATGACCTCTATACAATGCAGTTTTACGCCCAATATGTAACATATTGTTTATTTTGGTTTTAAGGTACTTTACAGCGTTTTTAAAATCAGCAGTTTTTCAGTTTAACTATTTCACAAAAATATACTGATTTCTATTGAAAATAGGGTTTATCCTGAGGTTTCTTTGCTAATAAAACATAGTTTAAGGTATATATTAATTTTTAATTGAAATAAATTCGACATCACCACCTTAAGTGACCAAAAAGTCGAAAAAACGCTAATCGATTACCATAAAACCTAAAATATGACCAGTAAACCACATAGTTCAAGTATGGAGTCGATTTTGATGTTTTTTGGGCCTGCGAGTTGAAAGAGAGTGGTCCGGAGTCGATATGAGCACTATAAGCAGAGATCCTGGTAAGAAATTTTTTTAGAATGTAAAAAACCATAAAAAATTATTGTTCCCACCAGGATTCGAACCCAGGATCTCTGGCTTATAGTGCTACCTATGGACTACCTATGGGTTGGACCAACACAGAAAAAAAAATTATCATTTTATTTTTTTCGAGCAACATCTCTGGATCACTTGAAATGGATTGACCCACTAGGTTTTGAATCTATTTAATATCAGAGGATGAGCGAAGCGAGTCCAAAGACGTGTTGCAGTATAAATTTCGTAATTTTTACCATAGGGAGGATGAGCTAACGAAGTAGGGAGGATGAGCTAACGAAGTAGGGAGGATAAGCGTATAACGTATCTGATGTGGTGAGGAAAAGTTTTGAGGTATTCCTGTCTGATTTCTTTTTGTTTACCGGTCTCAATGACCAGTGGGCCATTATAATATGGGTCATAGGAAAACCAAAATGTTTTAAACACAGGTTTTAATGCACAGTTTAATGCAGTTTTATGCACAGTACCCTGTGCATTTAACATTTTGGCTTCCGTAGCTTTCTTAAACTGTTTTGAAAAAAGGGCGTGAAGGTCCGTATGCCGAGCGAATTTCCTTTCAAATATTCGTGCGTAATCTGTGTTCTTCCGTGCGTTAAAATCCATTTTGGGTAGTAGCCAACCTGACACCTTTCTCATATTCGCGATTTAAAGATATAGTTGTAAGGTTAGCAATACCAATGGCGAGAAAACGAAAGGATGATCAATTTTTTCTAAAATAGGATTAGAATGGGAGCCGATAACAATTGTCATTATTGTTACTTAATTTGTTATAAATGAGTTGAAAATTAATAGAAAGACCATCAGTGCTAATATAATTGCCAATATTTCATGGAAAAATACTTCGTTTATTCCAGGATTTTAAATATAGAATCAGGCTCTTATCAATACAGACTTTGATTTGTCCGATTTTACCCGGAAAGAATAAAACCTACACGGATAATTTAAACAAACATTTTACAAAAAAGTGAATTTATTGAGTTATTAATTATTTTAATGAGTAAATAAAATTGATTAATAAATTAAAACGCCATTACGGTGAAAATCAGCTTGTTATCAGTTAATTTAAATTCCTGTTACAACTAATTCAAACAATTTAATGCAATAAAAAGTTAAAATTTTCGTGGAAAATAAAATTATTTAAAAGTAACATTAATTAACAATAAATAAAATAAAACACTATATTGTTATTTTCACCTTCTTATCACTCAGTTTAAATACTCGTAACAACCCATTAAAACCCTATTTTTCAATGAAATAGTGATTCTATTGAGTTCATACGCCCTATAATTAAATAAATTAAAGAATTTTTAGAAAAAAATTAAAGAAATGATCGTCACAAATAAGAAAAATAAAAAAAAAACCATAAAGACTTCAACAATCGCCCTTTCGTTATCAATGTCTTATCAGAGACGGTGGCGCTGCTACGGACTTTGAATCGGATATATACATAATACATAGTTTAAAAATAAAAATAAAAAATCGGACTAATTATAACTTCAATTCTATTTCCTTCTCTGACCATTTTATACGCAATAGTTCACTAAAAATTAACCAACTTGACTAGACATGTCATTCAAATCATCAAAAGAAGTTTTATGATTTGACTTATATTACACACCATACAAAGGAAAGTAGACAATGTATTTAAATCAAGAATTATCTGAGTCTAATAATTTTTCTTTTTTGCCTAAAATACTAAAAATATAATAGAGAAAGAGTTTATTTTGCCAAAACTAACATTGATGTTTGTTCTTAATAACTGAAATAATAGATAAAATATGATACTAAGTAAATACTCTATCTTGAGTGCCAGATGCTCACTTCTTTAAGCTAAAATTCAAATCCTACATAAAATATTTCTTAAGAAAGGCAGACGCTTGATTGAAGAATATAATTTTAAAGAAACCTTAAATTAAATATTCACGTTCCAGCTATTGTTCTGAGACCGTTTGACCTCGTGGTTTCTCCGAAAAAAATAATAGATAATAGTTAGCTAAAGAGAGGAGTCCTAATTGGTTAACTTTATATTATAACAAAATTATATTTATTTTATCTTTTCAACGGCCATCCGCTCAAAAAGGGAGGTAAAACCCGCTCAAAACCTTTCTGATTCAAAGCAAAATGTTAAAAAAATTAAATTAACTTAAATTAGAAAAGACAAACTTATTATATATATATATATATTATATATATATATATATATATATATATATATATATATATATATATATATATATATATATATATATATATATATATATAAATATATTAAAAATATAAATATAAAAAAAATAGACATAAGAAAAAATATTAAAAAAGGTTAAGAAACCCGTTATCAAACACAACTTCATGTTATCTAAAAAGAATGATAATATTTTCAGCTTCTTCCTAATCGTATCTACGTCAAGTTGTCTGTACTCTGATTTTATAAAAAGTACTCTAGTAAGCAACATCCATTCAAAGATTCTATTCACTTAGTTACTAAGAAGATCATGTTTTGTTTGTTTGTCTCTAGCATGATTACGGTGGAAATAATGTGTGACCCAGACACACGGTTTAGTTGTCTTGAGCGTGATTACGGCGTAAGTAATGTGTGGCCCATACACACGGTTTAGTTGTCTGAGCGTGATTACGGCGTAAGTAATGTTGGCCCAGACACACGGTTTAGTTGTCTTGAGCGTGATTACGGCGTAAGTAATGTGTGGCCCAGACACACGGTTTAGTTGTCTCCATAGTAATTACGGCGTAAGTAATGTGTGGCCCAGACACACGGTTTAGTTGTCTTGAGCGTGATTACGGCGTAAGTAATGTGTGGCCCAGACAACACGGTTTAGTTGTTTGAGCGTGATTACGGCGTAAGTAATGTGTGGCCCAGACACACGGTTTAGTTGTCTTGAGCGTGATTACGGCGTAAGTAATGTGTGGCCCAGACACACGGTTTAGTTGTCTTGAGCATGATTACGGTGGAAATAATGTGTGACCCAGACACACGGTTTAGTTGTCTTGAGCATGATTACGGCGTAAGTAATGTGTGGCCCAGACACACGGTTTAGTTGTCTTGAGCGTGATTACGGCGTAAGTAATGTGTGGCCCAGACACACGGTTTAGTTGTCTTGAGCATGATTACGGTGGAAATAATGTGTGGCCCACACGGTTTAGTTGTCTTGAGCGTGACGGCGTAAGTAATGTGTGGCCCAGACACACGGTTTTAGTTGTCTTGAGCGTGATTACGGCGTAAGTAATGTGTGGCCCCAGACACACGGTTTTAGTTGTCTCCATAGAATTAAGCGTAAGTAATGTGTGGCCAGACACACGGTATAGTTGTCTTGAGCGTGATTACGGCGTAAGTAATGTGTGGCCCAGACACACGGTTTAGTTGTCTCCATAGTAATTACGGCGTAAGTAATGTGTGGCCCAGACACACGGTTTAGTTGTCTTGAGCGTGATTACGGCGTAAGTAATGTGTGGCCCAGACACACGGTTTAGTTGTCTTGAGCGTGATTACGGCGTAAGTAATGTGTGGCCCAGACTCACGGTTTAGTTGTCTCCAGAGTGATTACGGCGTAAGTAATGTGTGGCCCAGACACTCGGTTTAGTTGTCTTGAGCGTGATTACGGCGTAAGTAATGTGTGGCCCAGACACACGGTTTAGTTGTCTCCATAGTAATTACGGCGTAAGTAATGTGTGGCCCAGACACACGGTTTAGTTGTCTCCAGAGTGATTACGGCGTAAGTAATGTGTGGCCCAGACACACGGTTTAGTTGTCTCCAGAGTGATTACGGCGTAAGTAATGTGTGGCCCAGACACACGGTTTAGTTGTCTTGAGCATGATTACGGTGGAAATAATGTGTGACCCAGACACACGGTTTAGTTGTCTTGAGCATGATTACGGCGTAAGTAATGTGTGGCCCAGACACGGTTTAGTTGTCTTGAGTGATTACGGCGTAAGTAATGTGTGGCCCAGACACACGGTTTAGTTGTCTTGAGCATGATTACGGTAAAATGTGTGACGACACACGGTTAGTTGTCTTGAGATTACGGCGTAAGTAATGTGTGGCCCAGACACACGGTTTAGTTGTCTTGAGCGTGATTACGGCGTAAGTAATGTGTGGCCCAGACACCGGTTTAACGTGATTACGGCGTAGTTGTCTGAGATTACGGCGTAGTAATGTGTGGCCCAGACACACGGTTTAGTTGTCTTGAGCGTGATTACGGCGTAAGTAATGTGTGGCCCACACACGGTTTAGTTGTCTTGAGCGTGATTACGGCGTAATAATGTAGACACACGGTTTAGTTGTGGCCCCAGACACACGTTTAGTTGTCTAGTTTACGGCGTAAGTAATGTGTGGCCCAGACGTTTAGAGCGTGATTACGGGTAAGTAATGTGTGGCCCAGACACACGGTTTAGTTGTCTTGAGCGTGATTACGGCGTAAGTAATGTGTGGCCCAGACACACGTTTAGTTGTCTTGAGCGTGATTACGGTAAATAAGTGTGACCCAGACACACGGTTTTAGTTGTCTTGAGCATGATTACGGCGTAAGTAATGTGTGGCCCAGACACACGGTTTAGTTGTCTTGAGCGTGATTACGGCGTAAGTAATGTGTGGCCCAGACACACGGTTTAGTTGTCTTGAGCATGATTACGGTGGAAATAATGTGTGGCCCAGACACACGGTTTAGTTGTCTTTGAGCGTGATTACGGCGTAAGTAATGTGTGGCCCAGAACACGGTTTAGTTGTCTTGAGCGTGATTACGGCGTAGTAATGTGTGGCCCAGACACACGGTTTAGTTGTCTCCATAGTAATTACGGCGTAAGTAATGTGTGGCCCAGACACACGGTATAGTTGTCTTGAGCGTGATTACGGCGTAAGTAATGTGTGGCCCAGACACACGGTTTAGTTGTCTCCATAGTAATTACGGCGTAAGTAATGTGTGGCCCAGACACACGGTTTAGGTTGTCTTGAGCGTGATTACGGCGTAAGTAATGTGTGGCCCAGACACACGGTTTAGTTGTCTTGAGCGTTGATTACGGCGTAAGTAATGTGTGGCCCAGACTCACGGTTTAGTTGTCTCCAGAGTGATTACGGCGTAAGTAATGTGTGCCCAGACACTCGGTTTAGTTGTCTTGAGCGTGATTACGGCGTAAGGTAATGTGTGGCCCAGACACACGGTTTAGTTGTCTTGAGCGTGATTACGGCGTAAGTAATGTGTGCCCAGACACACGGTTTAGTTGTCTCCAGAGTGATTCGGCGTAAGTAATGTGTGGCCCAGACACACGTTTAGTTGTCTCCCAGGTGATTACGCGTAAGTAATGTGTGGCCCAGACACACGGTTTAGTTTCTTGAGCATGACGGTGGAAATAATGTGTGACCCAGACACACGCTTGATGATTACGGCGTAAGTAATGTGTGGCCCAGACACACGGTTTAGTTGTCTTGAGCGTGATTACGGCGTAAGTAATGTGTGGCCCAGACACACGGTTTAGTTGTCTTGAGCATGATTACGGTGGAAATAATGTGTGACCCAGACACACGGTTTAGTTGTCTTGAGCATGATTACGGCGTAAGTAATGTGTGGCCCAGACACACGGTTTAGTTGTCTTGAGCGTGATTACGGCGTAAGTAATGTGTGGCCCAGACACCACGGTTTAGTTGTCTTGAGCGTGATTACGGCGTAAGTAATGTGTGGCCCAGACACACGGTTTAGTTGTCTTGAGCGTGATTACGGCGTAAGTAATGTGTGGCCCAGACACACGGTTTAGTTGTCTCCATAGTAATTACTACTTATAGTTGTCTTGAGCGTGATTACGGCGTAAGTAATGTGTGGCCCAGACACACGGTTAGTTGTCTCCATAGTAATTACGGCGTAAGTAATGTGTGGCCCAGACACCGGTTTAGTTGTCTTGAGTGATTACGGCGTAAGTAATGTGTGGCCCAGACACACGGTTTAGTTGTCTTGAGCGTGATTACGCGTAAGTAATGTGTGCCCAGACTCCACGGTTTAGTTGTCTCCAGAGTGATTACGGCGTAAGTAATGTGTGGCCCAGACACTCGGTTTAGTTGTCTTGAGCGTGATTACGGCGTAAGTAATGTGTGGCCCAGACACACGTTTAGTTGTCTTGAGCGTGATTACGCGTAAGTAATGTTGGCCCAGACACACGGTTTAGTTGTCTCCAAGTGATTACGGCGTAAGTAATGTGTGGCCCAGACACACGGTTTAGTTGTCTCCAGAGTGATTACGGCGTAAGTAATGTGTGGCCCAGACACACGGTTTAGTTGTCTCGTGATTACGGCGTAAGTAATGTGTGGCCCAGACACACGGTTTAGTTGCCTCCAGAGTGATTACGGCGTAAGTAATGTGTGGCCCAGACACACGGTTTAGTTGTCTCCAGAGTGATTACGGCGTAAGTAATGTGTGGCCCAGACACACGGTTTAGTTGTCTCGAGAGTGATTACGACGTAAGTAATGTGTGGCCCAGACACACGGTTTAGTTGTCTCCAGGTAAGTACCCAGTTTACTCTGAGTGATTACGACGTAAGTAATGTGTGGCCCAGACACGGTTACGAGAGTGATACGACGTAAGTTGTGTGGCCCAGACACACGGTTTAGTTGTCTCCAGAGTGATTACGGCGTAAGTAATGTGTGGCCAGACACACGGTTTAGTTGTCTCCAGAATAACGTGTTTAGTTTCTCCAGAGTGATTACGGTGGTAATGTGTGGCCCAGACACACGGTTTAGTTGCCTCCAGAGTGATTACGGCGTAAGTAATGTGTGGCCCAGACACACGGTTTAGTTGTCTCCAGAGTGATTACGACGTAAGTAATGTGTGGCCCAGACACACGGTTTAGTTGTCTCGAGAGTGATTACGACGTAAGTAATGTGTGGCCCAGACACACGGTTTAGTTGTCTCCAGAGTGATTACGGCGTAAGTAATGTGTGGCCCAGACACCCGTTTAGTTGTCTCCAGAGTGATTACGGTTGTAAGTAATGTGTGGCCAGACACACGGTTTAGTGCCTCCAGAGTGATTACGGCGTAAGTAATGTTGGCCCAGACACACGGTTTAGTTGTCTCCAGAGTGATTACGGCGTCTTTAGTTGTCTCCAGAGTGATTACGGCGTAAGTAAGCTTGACTTAGACTCACAGAGATATGCGAAGACAAACTCAACTTCATATGTTCAGCCTCTTTTGGTTTTGGAGATTAGGGATTGCTCTTGGTGTTACGGTAACATTACACGAGAATTATTTAGGGACTTACTGTACACAGTGAACTTAATTCTCGGGAGTAAAATAGTTATTTATGCCATAAGGCTGAGAAGTGTGTCTTTATTTCACGGCAACTAGATTTACCGACGAGCGAAGCGAGTCGGGAAAAATTGCCAAAACATAAAGACATTCTCAGCCGGATGGCATTCACTATTTTTTTTGAGGCGCATTAAATAAACTGCGCTATATATTTAATTGAAAAAAAAAAAAACAAACGTCCAATTAACTCCAATTATCGTCGTCATTGAATTCATCCATAGCTTCACACTTTTACTCAAAAATGTAAAAGCTTTACAAATAAACACACAAAGATTGTCAATTGTCTACGAACAAAAACAGAAACAAAATGAACGTTTTTAAAGTTCGGTTTTACACAGAATGTTTTTTTGAACACGCTACATTACAGTAATGGCGGCAATATATGAATTACTTTTACGTCCTAGGCGTTTTTTTACATTCATTATTGTCCTCGGAGGTGAAAAGTACTAAATAACCTCCTATAACAATAATGATTGGCCTCTCGTCCTAAAAACGATTCAATAAAGTGCTCACTTACGTACTCCCTCAAAAAAAAGTATGTACGGGTTTAATTCTATCATGACATTTGGATCTAGGTAGACTAGGTTGTGTCCAGGTTAAGTTACAACCTAGTAAGAACACAGTACTGATTCAAAATTGATCCTAATAAGTTTATCAATTAACGGCTGTTTGCAGCGGCCTAGCAAAAACCTATTAGAGATTTATTTTGGTGCAGAATGTGATGTTATATCCTTAGAAAGACAGTCTACAGAAAGCAAACTGTTTCCGATATCATTCCATAAACCTTATTATGAACTAAAACATGGTGTTTTAGCGAATTGATTTTCTTTATAGCCCAACATTATCTATTATTATGTTAAACATGAATTCTAATAGCTACTAAAATAATTCTTCACGCCTCGTGTTAAACAATCTACAAGACTCGCGGTACCACATCGTATCATTCAATCCCTTAAAAGCTTTTTAGTCTGGAAACTAATAAATGGAACTAAACTTTTCTTTCACTAGTTTTATATACTGACAGGAAATGCTCCTTTAAACCTATTATAGTGATAAAATGTAGAAGTCATTAAGTCTTAACGTTAAACTATACAATCATAATACCATTTGAGTCCAAGGTGATGAGGCATATAGAGTTTACGAAGAGTTTAAACAAAACTGAATAGGAAAATAAACAGATAAGGTTTTCTTTGTTGTCACTTAATACCTTTTGGTATATCTTCCGCTTTTCACTTTTTCCATTCTGTCTTGCTTACTCAAGATTCTTACTAACGCAGTCAACTAAACAGTTAAACTTTTATCAAACAATTACGCTTATGAGGTTGTTTAGATGATGGTTTTTTTAAAACGGGAAAATCTGCCCTTTGCTTTATATTTAGTATTGTAGCCATAGAGATATATGCTAGAGGGGGCATAGCCTATCTTATTACATTGAGAAGCCTGAAACATTTTTAGTGGGGCTCTCAGGGGCTCTGTGTAACCTCATTGAAACCTCCTCCAAGAAGGAGTTATGGTTATAATTAATCAATTGTTTTCAGCTTCCCGCAGATTGTTTGTGTTGTGATTTGTATTTTAAACATTCTACTATATAATTTACTGTTTTTTTGTTCTGCTTATTTGATGAAAATGATAATCGAATGTGGTCAGGTTTTTTCTTTGTTTTTCGATGTTTCAAAATTCAACCAATAGGGCCCTTCTAGTAATATATCTCTATGATTGTAGCGGTTTATAAATGATTTCGCTTATGTTCTTCATATAAAAATACCAAGTTTAAATAATATTTATTAAACGAAGTCTAATAAACTCGCTTCGCTCGTACCTAAAATATACAATTTGTTAAATATATATTGCAATACCTCTTTGGACTCGCTTCGCTTTATTTAAAGATAGTGAATACAACCGTTTTATTCCCAGCGGTCACACATCCAGGCACTGACCACGCTCAATGCTGCTTAACTTTCATGATCCAACAAAAACCACAGATATACTTGTCGTATTAAAATGAAACTAGATGCACTTATGTATTACGTAAAGGTATATACTTATTAAAAATGTTAACTCAATTGGATGATTTTCCGATTTTCTACAATTTTTTAAAAAAAACGTACACGTCATTCGATAAAAATTGAAATAATGCATCAGATGAAACTTATCATCTAATAATAAGATGAAAGTTATAAACATATTGATTGAGATTTGGCACATACGTGCCACATCTCAATCCGATGGCATAATTTTTCCGCGGTTTATAAATCTTCTAAATTTTTGCTGAGTCGTTATTCTGGGTTAATGATATCATACAATTATTTTCCATATAGCTCAACTAAACCCATAGACTGATTTTTGTACGGAGTTCTAACACTTTAGCATAAATACACTGGAAGCTACGATGATGACAGATGCACTCACCCATACACACACACATAAATACACACAAACGCACACGTACAGACATACAAGTTTGTGATGACTACTCAGGTTTCTGTCTTTTTGCAAACACAATACTTTTCCTTTATACCTACGTTATAAATAAGGAAAAGTAAAAATATTATTATACGCACGAAAGTTTAAAAATCTCGGGGTCAGTGTTTATGTTTATAAATTATAATAAATGAAACAGCTGTTGTTTCAATAAGCGTCTAGTAAGATCTATTGGGTCGTTTGTGCTATAACACTTATGTTTTTAAGTGGTTACAATAGACTAAGTGGTTTAAGAATAGTTACTGTAAAGTGGCACAAGAAGACTCCCTCAAAGATGATATACATGATACGTTCCAGAAGCCCAAAGACGTCTCTCAGAAAACAAGTGCTTTCAAACAAGTGCACAAGTACTTAAATCTATATTTATATTTTTCATGACCTCGTATTGGCGCATTTTTGAAAAAGGAATATCTGATGAGAGTATCATGGTTTCTTAAGTACGATTATTGTACACGTATTGGGTACAATGTTAACTGACAGCTGTAACTGTGCACGTATAATAATAACTTCAGTGAGCGTTGTGGAATGTTCTTTTAATTCATGGAGTCAGATTCCACGATTTGATGAATTTAACATCTCACAGTAGATGAGATAGAGTTAAAGGTAATAAAGCTTATTAGTGGAAAGACGAAGTTGGTGTTTATATTAATTTATTGTGCAAGTAAGTTTAAGATGTCTTTGGGTGATTCTCCGTTACACCCTCCCCACTCAAAAAAGACTCCTATTTCAAGCAAATTACTAAAAATATATAAAGCATGGACATACGTATCTATACAGGGGAATCAATATCTCTCCCCATCCCTTCCCTGCAGCTTTTAGCCACCGACGACCGCATAAACGTAATTTTCCTTGCCTGGCAACATTTTGATACCTTTGATGATATAAAAGTAAAATAAAAATATATCAAAAACCAATTTTTTTTAAATTTGAAAAAAAAATGGAAAGAGCTTCAACTGTTAGTAAAATTTTCTAGTAAATTTAATTTTGGGGTCCAATGGGATTGGAATTGGACACAATAGCTCATAGACACACATCATGAGCTTTGATGCGTAGGAGTCATTCCGCATCAAATCAACGCAGGTAAAAACTCACGATATCTCCATTTCAACATAATTTGGCTGACAGGTAAGCAATAAAAAAAATCGAGATATTTAGCTTATTCGACGAAGCCATTTTGCTGCAGTAACGAGTTGAATTTTACAAAATTTGCTATTTTCGATTTTTCTTTGCCTTCAAAAATGCCTACTTATCTAAAATTCTACAAAAGGTAAAAAATTATTTTGATAGTATATGTAAGTTAAACTTGGTCCTTTCAAATTGATTCTGCATACTTAATTTGCAACAAGTTTTTAGCAAAAACAAATATAAAATAAAAATGCCAATAACTCAAAAAGAATTTTTTTTAAATTTGAAAAAAAAAATCTGAAAAGAGCTTTAACTGTTTGTAAAATGTCTAAGTAAATGTCATTTTGGGGCCCAATAGGATTGGAATTTGACACTATAGATTATGACGTGTGTCTAAGTATGTCACAGTGTGTAAAATAGTCACACTAGTTTAGTTTATTAGTTTATAAGTTTATTAGAAAATTCGATTAATGATTTTGTGATAAATCTTATCTTTTTTACTCTCTGAATGCATAGAGATATATTACTAGAAGGGCCTTATTGGTTGAATTTTGAAACATCGAAAATATAACCTGACTACCTTCGATTATGAATATAATCAAATGAAAACAGAACAAAATTACAGTAACTTATATAGTTGAACGTTTAAAACACAAATCAAAGGACAAAAAATGTGCGGGAAGACGAAAATAATTGATTTATAATAACCTTAACTCACTCTTGGAGGAGGTTTCAATGAGGTTAAACAGAGCCTCTGAGGGCGTCAAAAAGGTGTTTCAGGTCTCGCAATGTATTGAGATAGGCTATGCCCCCTCTAGTATATATATCTCTATGTCTGAATGTGTTTAATATAACCCCTAAAATCCTGCTAGACTATTTTTTTAGATTCTACTATAAACTTTCGTCAAACCAGAGTAATTATTTAAATGTAAACACATTTATTTAACTTTAAAAGAATTTGTCACTGTTAAATGTTTTATACTTTCCTTCCTGAAAATCGATATTTTTTAACTTCTTCATACCTTAAGTAGATTATAATGTTATTATGATTGATTTTTAGTAGTTTAATCCTTGTCAATATTTACAGCTAGAGATTGAATATGGGGTACTTAGAAGAAGGATCAAAATCTGATATGGTCTCCTTTACTAACATAGTAGAAAAACATTAGAGTAATCAGTCAGTCTAAAGGGGTTCGGCAGGGTAATGCCTAGGGTCTGTCTCTACTCATGGTTCACAATGTTGTTGACAGTGTAACATAATAACTAAAGAAGCTTTTTCCCTTTACGAGTCAGAAATATTTGTTAAATGTTTGTCTTTGTTGATATATTATATATTATTGTCGATATATCCCTTAATTTGAAATCAATAAGTAAAGTTTTATACTTGTTCTTACGAAACAAGTAACTAAAGAAAAAATTAAATACATAAAAAACGACTCCCTATTTGAAATATGTTGTTTACCGTCCGTATTTTAGGTATTTCGATCATTGACCACCGTTTTTATTTTACTTTTTGGTCACTTTATTAGGTCTGATCGATTTTATTCGATTCAGCGTCTTAAAAAGCATTGAAAACGATACCCTAATTGAAATTAATTTTTTTATTGACTGTAAGTTTGGTTTCCGGTGAGTTACCAAAGTTTTTCTATTTTTTTGTTACTTTTTAAGGTTGGATCGACTTTGGACCAGTTTCATTCGATTCAGCGTCTTAAAAAGCATTATAAACGATACCCTAATCGAAATGAAATTTTTCACCGACTGTAATTTTGGTTTCCGGTAATTTACCACAGCTTTTCGTTTTTTTGTCACTTTTTGAGGTTGTATCGACTTTGGACCAGTTTCATTTGATTCGGCGCCCAAATAACATAAATAAGAACCTTTTTTGCGACGAAAAATAATAACCTTAAATATTACCAATTTTCGAAAAGTTTGCTGAATCGTCACCCCGGATTAATGACGTCGAAACAACCTGTTTTTAAATATGGATCGTGTCTTCCCAAAGGTTAATTTTTGCACCAAGTTTGATTAAAAAATATTTATCCGCTCAAATGATAGCGTGTTTACAAGGAATGGGCTATAAATACATACACACACACACCCTCACAACACATACACCCCCCCCCCACACACACACACACACACACATATATATATATATATATAAATATATATATATATATATATATATATATATATATATATATATATATATATATATATCGCAAATCGTGTGGTTACGGACCTTTGAAACTACTTCCGTTCATACGCCTATCCCATTACCGAATTTTTTCCAAAGGAAATAGCTCAATAAACCTAGAATATAAAATGGCCGTCTGGAATAGGCCAATAAATTCTCAATAATATCCATCAAAGTCTATAATATGAATTCTAAATCAATCCATATTATTGGCAAATTTATTTAAACTTAATGCCTGTTTCGAAATCATTGTAGTAACTCAGTAATCCTTTAATTTATCAGACAAATGTGTCTTATACTGTCTTAAATTGTTTAGTCTTTTAGAAAATTAATAAGCTAAATTAAAGGCTGAATTTAATAAATATGTCCTTAAAATTTTAAATTAGGAATTAAATTGTACAGGTTTTTAGTTACTGCGAAATTGCTAGTAGTGTTTCTGAATAAAATCGAGTCTAACAGCGATTGGGGAATTAGTCGAAATGATAGATCAGAGTGTAAACAGATGGAAATTAACTTTGCTATCATATATTTCCAAACAATTTTCTAATTGCTTATAAAACGTGTTATAAAAATATGCCCTGGAGGTACGCCGTTCTTTAAGTACAGTAATATTTTAATCTTTTTGTTATAGAAGCTGTGGTTCGAGGACTTCTTACAGATTTATTAAGCACAGGAGTTTGGTGTGGAAAACAGACACAGTCTGAACGAAAGAAAAGATCCAGAGCTGCCTTTACTCATGCTCAGGTAAATTAATAGATCGTTTAATTTTTTAACATTCCGTCTGCTTGAAACGTGTTTTGTAAGATTACCGAACGAACACAGTTATATATAAATAAGTTATATATATATATATATATATATATATATATATATATATATATATATATATATATATATATATATATATATATATATATATATATATATATATATATATATATAACATAATATGTAAAATATATTATAACTATAGTATAAATATAATATAAACTAAAATATATTATTATATACTTATAATATATAATTATATATTATAAATAAGTAGTATGTAGTTGTAAGTTGTATATTGTCGAATCTATATAAATATATTTATTATTATAGATAAATATTTACAAATCAATTTGAGATGTAATTAAACTTTATTATAATACTTAAGTAGGACAAGTTTAATTACATCTCAAATTGATTTGTAAAGCAGACAATTGAAGTCTTGTCCTAGTAGCGTACAAATTGAACGTATCAAATTCTTGAGTTATTTGCTATTTTGTTAACAGTATTGTTGATTGTGCATCCTTAAGAGATATTACCGGAGGAGCTCTATTGGTTGCATTTTGGAACATCGAAAAAATAACCTGATCACCTTCGATTATCAACATAATCAAATAAACAGAACAAAATGACAGTGACTTATCAAACAATGTACAGGAAGCCGAAAACCTTAACTTACTCTTAGAAGAGGTTTAAATGAGGTTACACAGAGCCCCTGAGAGCCCCAAAATGATGTTTCAGGCCCCTCAATGTATTTAGATAGGCTTTGCCCCTTCTAGTATATACCTCTATGGTGCATCCCAATTGCCTTACCCCACACTGATAATTTTGGCTAGTAGTAAACAACAATTTGAACGGAGGATATTACTAGTAACTTAGTGAAATTCTAACTAGAGGTAGTAGCTGCAAAAAAAAAGGTTGAAGTTAGTCCTAATCATATTTTTACTTCCCTCATTTATACAGTAGGTATAAAGGTATATAAAGTATTGTGTTTGCAAAAAATCCGAAACTAGGATGTCACCGGAATTATCCGTTTTAGGCGTTTTAAGGCCTCCTAAGTGGTTTTCAAAGTTGCCTGTCTGAATTTGTGTGTGTCTGTTATCATCGTAGCTCCTAGTCTATTCATGCTCGATAGTTGAAACTTTGTACAAAAATCAGTCTAATGCTGTAGTTGTGCTATTCGGAAAATATTTTTTATGACGTAATTAACCCGCAATAATGACCAAGCAAAAATTTCGAAAAAATGATGTGATGGGATTGAAATTTTGCACGCATATAGCATTAGTTCATTTTTTATCGATTGACTTGTGTATGTTTTTTTAAAAAAATCAGAAAATAATTCAAATAAGTTGAAATGTAGTACAAATGTATACTATGACGTAATAAATAAGTTAATAAAGTTTCGTTTCAATACGACAAGAATATCTTTGATTTTTGTAGGGTTATAAAAGTTAAGCAGCATTGAGTGTAGTCAGTGCTGTATGGGTGACCGCTGAGAATGAAACGGATGCTTTTACTATCTGAGGAAGAGCGAAGCAAGTTCGAAAATATGTTGCAGTATAAATTTGGCGAATCGTATATTATGAGGACGAATGAAGCGAGTCCGAAGCAGGGAGGATGAGCGTAGCGAATCCGATGTAATGAGGAAAAGTTCCGAGGTACCCCGTACCCGATTTTTAGAATTAGCTTAGCGTAGACAGCAAAGTAATGTAGGATAAGCACAGCCATCTAAATTTATTTTTATCTTAGGTATTATGAAAGTAGACTCGCTTCACTCCTTTTCAGAATATCGTGATTACTGAAATATTATTTCGGTCAAGCTGTGCTCGACCTTATAATAAAATGATTATTCGAAGTCTAGATTATTCGGACTCGCTTCGTTAGTCCTAAAAATGTCTTTGGTTTGCTACGCTGGACCTTAGAATTATTAGGTAACATAATATACAGGATGTCTTATATCGTTAGATTAAATAAACTAAGAAAATTAATACAGTAGATCGGTATTTAATCAAATAATACGGATAATACTTTTATATTATGTAAACGAATCCATTTAAAACATTTGATCATACTTGGCAGCCTAGTTTTGTATTATTATTTATCTTCCTTGTTGAAATTTTGAACTATAGAATTTCCACTTCTAATTCATTATAATTTTCGCCATCTGACGATATGTCGAAGTAGTTAAAGAATTAAAATGAACAGGTTGTTAAAATTTCAAAACTTAATAGTCAATATTTCCAAAATGGTGACCAATATCAAAATGAAATTTCGATTGACCACCTAGGTCTGTGTTAAATTTTAACTTTATCGGTTAACTTTCTGATTAAAATTATTTTTTTTTTAATTTTTGGTGACTCAGCAAAATACGTTATTGTAGTCTGAATAATATGATTTTCCGGGCAGCATAACTAGAACTAGAGTCTGATTTATATGCCAAGTTTTAACTTTCTAGCATGAATACAGTGGGAGTTATGCGTGACCCAGACAGAAGAACACAAACAGACAGCATGATGAAAACCACTTAGTACGTCAAAAAAAATGCCTGAAACGGATAATTATGATGAATTTTCGAATTTTTAGGCTGAACACAATACTTTTCTTTATATCAACGGTAGTAGATAGGAAATGTAAAAATCCTGAAAGGAAAGTAGAATAGCATCAGCTAATATTGCCCTTGTTTATTTCAGGTGTATGAATTAGAAAGGAGATTTAGTCAACAGAGGTATCTATCGGGGCCAGAAAGAGCTGACTTGGCACATTCGTTAAAACTAACAGAAACCCAGGTACCAATTAAATTCAATTTAAAGAAGAGTCTCTCTATACAAATAATACAATATTAAATTACGATAATACTACCGTATAAACAAATAACTATGTAGAGCCTACCAGTAGATGGCTAAACAGTGATTCGAGCACCTATACCAAGACTCCAGGTTTTTTCAACATTTTCAGGGGAGCGGTAATAGGAATGCACAATAAGGTTGTTCTATTCTGTTTGTTCAAAAAAGCCCTTTAACTTAATTTCTAGTAGATAATTGAAATTAGAAGAACATTAGCGGCGTCACTGCCTTATGTTATGTAATCAAGGATCTTGAATAAAGAGGATGCCGCGCTAAGTCGATATGACCAAACGACTCCGTTGAGGACAAAACCAAACTACTTGCTAGCATAAATACACTAAGAGCTGCAAAGATTACAGACACACACACACACATACATGCAGATAGACAACTTTGAGAAACCTACTCAGGAGGCCTTAAAAAGATCTGAAGCTAATAATTCCGGCGTCATCCCAGTTTCGGTTTTTCTTGCAAATACAATACTTTTCCTATATACTTACGGTATAAATGAGGAAAATAGAGAAGAATGCATCACAAAGCATTTGTCAAAAACATACTGCACATGCTCGGTACGAAGTGCGTATGCTTACAATAATTACATTAACAGCGCAGGTCTATAATTTAGAGGCAAACTTACCTTTCGACAAAAGGTTTTCTATTTTAGGTTATAAAAAAATATCAAAAAGTAATAGCTTTATTTACTTTATTTTGCTTTGTACCACCTCATGTCCAATAAAGGTTGGACATTTAAGTGTTTAATTAGCCCGAAAGTGTTAATATATATTGACTTGTCTTATCCTCGTTACATAACCTGCATTTCGGGCCTTTAGCTATAGCCATGCTAGGGAAGGTAAGTTTGCTCCTATTTCTCTATCTCATACGAGTCAGTGAAGTTCTCTTATTGTGTCATCTTATCTTGGTATAAATACATGAGAAGAGGGTACTGCTGGGTCCTTGATACTGCTTAAAGCCGTTTCGGTAGCATATAGCCCTTTAGTTAACTATTATAATTCTGTAAAGACTCGTGGACCTTCTTTCACCGTTTGGTTTTTATTTTATGGCGGAATTTATACCTCATATAGTTTTTTTTAAATTTAGGTCTTCCGGTGGCGACCGCGTCAATGTAGATGAAAAATCCGACGTTTCACTTCCACTGTGGGAGGCATCTTCAGGGATGTAGGACATCATGGATAGAAACACAATGCTCTACAAAACTGAACTTCAGATTCAGTTTCCGAAACGTCGGATTCTTCATCTATATTGACACGGTCACCGTCGGAAGACCTGAATCTTCAAAAAAATACTATATTAGGTATAAATTCCGAACTTTCTTTTAGCCTTGCGGCCATTAAAGAGTAAAAAATACAACAAATAAAAAGATATAAAACAAAAAATGCCATAAAATAAAAACCAAACGGTGAAAGAAGGTCTTCGAGTCTTTACAGAATTATAATGGTAGACTAAAGGGACTAGACTATATGCTACCGCAACGGCTTTAAGCAGTATCAAGGACCCAGCAGTACCCTCTTCTCATGTATATATACCAAGATAAGATGATGCAAAAAATCTTCATGACAATAACCGCGGAAGCCTACGCACTTTATTATAGTATTTTTTGTATGGAGAAACTTGTTTTTCTTTATCTTTATTCTCTACTAGCGCTTTCTTGTGATTAAATTAAGTTTTTAGTTATTGTAAATACTCATAGCCTTTTTCTGAGAGAGAAAAGGGTGTAGTGGTGGGGCTAGGTACATAGACTGAATTTAACAAAATACAGAAGAAACTTAAGGCAGCTTTTAAGGACCGGCGTCTTTTTATGACCTGACAGAGAGGGATGGACCTGAAGTATCAAAGGAATACCAATAGTACCAAAAATACGATCAAGAAGTGAGCCACTATCTCACACTACGAGCTGATTAGTGGCAAGGAGATCTGGGGCCTGCCTATGTTGCAATTAATATAAATAGATGAGACAGAAAGAGTGGGTCGTTAAGATTAAGTCCATACGAATTAGTTAAATTAAGAAAACTTGATTGTTAAAAAAATATCGCCTTACTGTGACGTGTATGTTTGCTTTAAAATTAGTGTTTTAATAACATAGTAATTAAATAAAATATATTTTTAAAAACATTATCAGCACTGCAGTCTTTAATAAATTGTTTTAATAATTAATGTTTTAGGTCAAAATATGGTTTCAAAACCGGAGATACAAAACAAAACGAAAGCAGACGCATGGTGACAATACCAGCGGAAAAAGAGTTGCAGTTAAAGTTTTAGTTAGAGACGACAGACCCGTTTCAGCACAACACTGGGGATCCGTTTACTACTACGCACACCCACATCTGAATTCACATCAGACAGTCTTATGACGAACGCAATCAAACCATCAACTAAGTCGCAATTAGCTGGTTTAAGCTAAGGTTGAGGTTTTCTTGAACCTTTAATTATGCTAAAAATACCATTCGAAAAATTCGTTACAGAAGTTGGCGTGTTCGAAATAAGTGACAAGTCTTATACTTGTTGCAGATGCTACCAGTAGCGGTAACTAAACTGTTCGAAATTATATTGGACTCCAGATAATAATTCTTAGAGCTACCAAGCGTCAAAAGGAATCTAGCTTTTCCTTTTGACCAGAAGCCTAACCAACTATGAAATAATATTTTATCATGTGCCCTTAGCTATCTCTCGTAGCGTATGCCACTAGTAGCTGTTCGAACACGCTAAATAATGTCGGAATCATCGTTTGTAAAGAGCCAATCAACTTTATAACGTAATAATTCCGCGACGTATTGTGCGTATATCATTAGACATATAATTGGAATTAATACCAAAGTTTAGAGTAAGTTGAAATTTATTATATTTTATTTAAATCATATGTGTTTATATTTCACGAATAATTCTTAACATCCATAAAACTGAAATAGTTTTAACACTTTCGACAAAATAGCGCTTTCGCAATGCCTCCGAAAGCAAAACAAAGACACAAAATCAGGATTTCCAAAATAATATGAGCGATTTTAAGGGGGAGGGGCTAAAGCCCCCTTGATTTGAAATTAGCGATTTTAAATCAGGGGGCTTAATTAATTCAACAATCAAATTAATTTAATTTTGTTAAGTGTTAAAATTAGCATTCACTAATTAGCTGCTGTTAGATAAGTTAAAATGTTTTACACAAGTTATTGCAAATAAGTTTTGCACATTTTATAGCAAAACTTGCACAAAACCGCACTAAAGCACCTTTTGTGCGGTTTAGGTTTAAACTAATATTGAATAATTCAATATATGGTGAATATGCACTGATGAGGAAATACCTATTATTGAGGTTGATATTCAGTTATTTAAGAATAAATATTCACTAGTTTTCAAAGATCTTAAATAAAGAAGACGCGCTAAGTCGATTTGCCATTTAAAAAGTGAGAAGAGTTCATCATTGGTATACGAACTGCGCACGCTTACACTTACAATCATTACATTAACTGCGCATGTCTTAAATTTAGAGGCAAACTTACCTTCCGACGAAAGGTTTTATTTTTGTAGGTTATAAACAAATAGTGAAATACAAGATGATGGAAATTTATAAACTCTATCAGCTTGAGTGAAATATACTTAATTTGGCTTGTTACTACCTGCGTTTTTGCGCCTTTCTATAACTATGCTAGGAAGGTTTGTTCGCTTTCATTTCTCTCTCTCATACGACGTTCATGGAGTTAGTCAAGTTATATTATTTTTAATAATATAAAAAAAATGTATTTCTTTTTAATTTTTCACTTCATTGTAATTCCTCATTTAAACTCCTTTGTTTTCATTATTTACTTATTACATT
>JACMZG010001913.1:16449187-16454187 GCA_018340805.1 Microvelia longipes | reverse complement strand
CAA
Organism: Microvelia longipes; assembly: GCA_018340805.1. Classification (NCBI taxonomy): domain Eukaryota; kingdom Metazoa; phylum Arthropoda; class Insecta; order Hemiptera; family Veliidae; genus Microvelia; species Microvelia longipes. Next base: position 16,454,184 of record JACMZG010001913.1, on the reverse strand, counting down.
AGAAAAATGAGCTTATGAGCGGCAATATGCTACTTCTATAAACAAGTAATAAGACAAACTAATATAGAACAATAATCATATAGCCGCGAAGCGGCCCCCAGCATCGACGCCGCGTATCTAACGACATACTTTAAATACTCCATTCATGTAAACTCTACATAAATAACGACTCTTAATGCATCAACAAATTTGTACTTTCAAAATATTCCTACAAGTGTATTCCAGACAACACATATACGTTTTGCAGGTTTAGTCTAATACGAGAAACATAAGGCGCATTCTAATTATAGCTTTCTACGACCAAATATTACTCAACCTTGGTTAGCCACTAGTAACAAACACGGAATGATAGTAAAAATAAAATTTAAATCATTGCTTACGCGATGACAAATATTTGATACCATTATAGACGAGATTCCATTATTCCACCATTATTCGACGATATCTAACATTCATTCACACTACATAAAAGGCAGAAAAGTCTCTTAGTAATTTACAACTGACAAAAACAGCTAAATATAATTCAATTTAAGTTAGCTAAAACTGTACTAATTACAACCTAAAAGAATAAGACCCTTTGAAAAGAAAACATTTTACAAAATTAGCCTTTTAAAAAATTGTACGGTGTTAAAATCAATCCATACATTTCAAATTGTGACACATTTTTTGTTTTGAATTTTTACAATTTACAGTAATTGATATTATACAAAATAAAGAAAATATTATTTATTTTACAGATTTTACAAATTTCAAGCAGAGCTAAAGCTCTGTACAACTTACTACCTAAAAATATTAAGAGCCTTTGAAAAGAAAAGATTTTACAAAATTGTAATAATTAGTTTTGTAAAAAAAATCATTGTACAGTGAGGAGAGATTTCAATTCATAAATTTCAAATTGAAACACATCATTATTTGTTCAGACTTTTTTACAGTTTACATAGTGATGTAAATTTTGTAAAATATATCATTATTTATTTTGATTTATTTATTTTATAAATTACGTCTCATAGAATTAAAAAAAAAATACTCATTATCATTACTCTTTTTCTGAAATACAATTTTTAAAATACTTACAAATCTATAAAACTTTTTGTCAAAAAAAAATTGGTAATTTGTTACAAAAGTATAACTCATTTTATCGCTTTTCCAGATAAAAAAATCTAAAGGTAAAAGTTGTTGGAAATGTTTAGGAGGGGAAAGATAAAATTGCCACGAATGACTCTAACTAGGATCTTAAAAAATATCTTTTCATTCCAGAAAAGTATGAGGGGTGTCTAACAACCAGCCAATTTTTATAGGTTCTTTTCGTTAAAACGCTATCGAATTTTCTCTTAACGTTTCCTAAATTTGAGAAAAAAGTCTGAATTTTAGTATAATTTTTCATATAAAAAATACTTTTGTAAGTTTTCTAAGATATAATTTTGAGTTAATTTTAAATCGAGGTTCTTTTTAGTTACAGACTTCTTAGAAATTATTATATTCATCTTCTTATTTTTTTCTCTTGAAGTTATAAAAGTATTGAAAAATCAGAGTGAAAAGTATAAAATTACTTTTGGACGGTGTTGAATGAAAAGGCTTTAATTGCTTTTTGAGAAAAGTGTCCTTAGAAAGTTTTATTGAAAGAAAATAAAGTTTTTAATAAATACTTAAATGTTAATAAGTCTCACGTAGGTAAGTGAAGGGGGGCTAAAACAATAATTTAGCCATTTATTATCTAAAAAGGTACGGGGTACCTCGGAACTCTCCTCATCACATCGGGTTCGCTACGCTCATCTTCCCTGCTTCGGACTCGCTTCACTTGTCCTCAGAATATACAATTCGCCAAATTTATACTGCAGCATGTCGTCGGGCTCGCTTAGATCATCCTCAGATAGTATATGCATCCGTTTCAATCTCAGCGGTCACCCATACAGCAGTGACTACGCTCAATGCTACTTAAGTTTTATGATCCAACAAAAATTATTGATATACTTATTGAATTGAAACTAAACTTGGTGCATTTATTTATTACGTAAAGTTATACACTTGTACTAAATTTTAACTTAATTGAATTTTTTCCGATTTTTTACAATTTTTTAAAAAACGTACATGTTATAACACACAAGTCATTTGATAAAAATTGAATTAATGCTCATAATGAAATAAACTTGGCAAATATGTCAGTCTTATACATGGCTACATGCAAGCCAAATCTCTGATTGATCATAACATTTTTTCGTGTTTTATAATTTTTCGAAACTTTTGCTGATCATTATTGCGGGATAATGTCCTAATACATCATTGTACTAGCAGCCCGGTATAGAATACATATTATATTGCTAGCCCCTGTTAGCCCTGCTAGTCCAATACATCATTGTATAGCTAGCCCTGTTTAACCTGCTAGTCCTAATACATCATGTACTAGACCCTGTTACCCCTGCTATCTAATCACATCATTGTAATAGCAGCCCCTGTTAGCCCCTTCAGTCCTAAATACATCATTTATAGCTAGCCCTGTTAGCCCCGCTAGCCTAATACAAGTCAATTGTAGCTAGCCCTGTTAGATCTGCAGCTCCTAATCATCATGTATTAGCTAGCCCCTGTTACCCCTGCTAGCACTAATACAACAATTGTAGCTAGCCCCGTTTAGCTCCTGCCTAGTCCTAATACATCCTTGTAAGCTAGCCCCTGTTAGCCCCTTGCTCGCCTATAACATCATTGTAGCTAGCCCTGTTAGCTCTTGCTAGTCCTAATACTCAATTGTTGCTCCCCCTGTTAGCCCCAGCCTAGCCTAATACATCATTGTCACTAGCTCCTGTTAGCTCCTCTAGTCTAATACAATCATTGTAAGCTCAGCCCCTGTTAGCAACCTGCAGCCTAATACATCATGAGCTAGCCCCGTTACCCTCTAGTGCCCTAATACATCATTGTATAGCTAGCCCCTGTTAGCCCCTGCTAGCCCTAATACATCATTGTAGCTAGCCCCTGTTAGCTCCTGGCATCCAATACATCAATGTATACGCTAGCCCCTGTTAGCTCCCTGCAGCCCTAATACACATGTAGCTAAAACCCTGTTTAGCCCTGCAGTCCTAATACATCATTGTATGCTAGCCCCTGTTTACCCTGCTATCCTAATACATCAATGTATAGCTAGCCCCTGTAGCCCCTGCTAGCCCAAATACATCATTGTTAGCTAGCCCTGGTTAGCTCTTGCCTAGTCCTAATAACATCAATTGTAAAAGCTAGCCCTGTGTAAGCCCCTGCTAGCCCTAATAACATCACATTTGTAGCTACCCTGTTAGCTCCTGCAGCCTAATACATCATCGTATAGCCTAGCCCTGTTAGCCCCTCTAGCCCTAATACATCATTGTAACTAGCCCCTGTTAGTCTAAACATCATTGTAGCAATCCCTGTTAGTCTAATACATCATTGTAGCTAGACCTCTGTTAGCTCCTGCTAAGTCCTGAATACATCATTGTATACGCTGCCCCTGTTCGCCCTGCTAAGCCCTAAATACATCATTGTACGCTAGCCCTGCTAGCTCCTGCTATCCTAAACATCATTGTATGAGCTACCCCCTGTTAGCCCCTGTAGCCCTAAAAATCATTGTAGCTAGCCCTGTTAGCTCCTGCTAGTCCTATACATCAATGTACGTAGCACCGCCCCTGTTCAGCCCCTGCTACCCTATACATCATGTAGCTAGACCTGTTATCCCTGCTAGTCCTAATACATCATGTAGCTAGCCCCTGTTAAGCTCCTGCTAGTCCCTCGTACATCATTGTAGCTAGACCTCTGTTAGCCCTGCTTAGCCTAATACATCATGTAGATACCCCTGTTAGCCTCTGCTATTCCTATACATCATTTGTAGCAACCTTTAGCCCCTGCTAGTCCTAACATACATCATTGTATATGCTAGCCCCTGTTAGCACCCTGCTATCCTAATACAATCATTGTAGCTAGCCCCTGTTAAGCTCCTGCTCAGTCCCTAACTACACAATGTATAGCTCGCCCCTGTTTACCCTGCTAGCCCTAATATCATCAATTGTACTAGAAACCCTGTTAGCCCCTCATTCCAAACATCATTGAGCTAGCCCTTTAGCCCTGCTTGTAAAAATACATCAATTATACTCAGCCCCTGTTAGCCCCTGCAGCCCTAATACAATCATTGTAGCTAGCCCTGTTAGCTCTCTAGTCCAAATGACATCATTGTAAATAGCTAGCCCCCTGTAGCCCTGCTAGCCTAATACTCATTTAGCTACCCCTTAGTCCTATCCATTCATTGTGAGCAACCCCTGTTAGTCCCTAATACACCATTGTACTAGACTGTTAGCTCCTGCTAGTCCTAATACATCATTGTATAGCTAGCCCCTGTTAGCCCCTGCTAGCCCTAATACATCATTGTAGCCCCTGTTATCCTCCTCTAGTCCTATATCATCATTTGTATAGCTAGCCCTGTTAGCCCCTGCTAGCCCTAATCACAATCATTGTATAGCGTAGCCCCTGTTTAGCTCCCTGCTAGTCCTAATACATCATGAGCTAGCCCCTGTTAGCCCCTGCTAGCCCTAATACATCATTGTAGCTAGACCCTGTTAGCCCCTGCTAGTCCTAATACATCATTGTAGCTAGCCCCTGTTAGCCCCTGCTAGTCCTAGTACATCATTGTAGCTAGACCCTGTAGCCCCTGCTAGTCCAATACATCATGCTACTAGCCCCTGTTGCCCTGCATCCAGTACTCATTGTAGCTAGACCTGTTAGCCCCTGCTAGTCCTAATACATCATGTATAGCTAGCCCCTGTTAGCCCCTGCTAGTCCTAATACATCATTGTAGCTAGCCCCTGTTAGCTCCTGCTAGTCCTAATACATCATTGTAGCTAGACCCTGGTTAGCCCCTGCTATCCTAATACATCATTGTAGCTAGACCCTGTTAGCCCCTGCTAGTCCTAATACATCATTGTAGCTAGACCCTGTTAGCCCCTGCTAGTCCTAATACATCATTGTAGCTAGTCCCTTTAGCCCCT